>LR738710.1:687767601-687781497 GCA_902687465.1 Secale cereale | reverse complement strand
CACACACACACACACACACACACACACACACACACACACACACACACTCCCTCGCTCGAAACCCTAGCAAAGTCCCCGCCACCGCTCCCGCTGCCGCCGCCGCAAGGCTCAATTGTCAACATATGCTGGTTTGCCCGTGCAGCTTACCCACCGATCTCCATACCCAGGCTGCCCTGAGTTTCTTAAATGACGCCTACCAAACGCCCCCTTTCCCACAGATGCCCATCCCCCACTCCAGAGCATCGCAGCCTAAGCCCGGCTATGCTTCCCGTGGAGCTCAAGGAGCGACTGGCCCAAAAGAGGTGTATAGTCGTCTCTTCGCCCGACGTCGCCAAGGAAGCTGACGACCATTACTGGCGGCAGGCACTCAAGCAGCGGGCTAGAGTATGCGGGCATGTCTCATCCGCCGGCTACGACATCAAGGTCAAGCTGCATCGACGCCCTGAGGTGGGCTGTGTCACAGGTTAAGTGGCCCACCCCCAATCCCTCGGGTTCAACCACCATCGATCTCATCCATGGCCCCGCCGCTGATATCCTTTGGATCGCTGTCAACAATTTTCCATTCTACATCGCCATCGAGCCCCTTTTGTCATTTCCGAAGGACACGTTCTGCGACGCTGGCTTGGGATCCACAGCTTCCAAGTCAAACCTCATCGATGGCGACCACGAGGAGGGCACCCTCTCCGGCTCTTCCAAGGGGAAAGAGCCAATATGATCTTCCAAGGGGAAAGCGCCCGTCTGCGACATCAGGGAGGGCACCCTACAGTCGTGCTCTTCCAAGGGGAAGGAGCCCATCTGCGACAACATGGAGCGCATCCAGGGTTCGTGCTCTTCCCACGAGAACGAGCCCATCTGTGGCAAGTGAGGAAACCAATGATTTGTTTTGCCGTGCCTCTTCATAGGGGGAAACCAATGATTTGTTTTGTCGAGTGATAACCCACAAGTGTAGGGGATCGCAACAATTTTCGAGGGTAAAGTATTCAACCCAAATTTATTGATTCGACACAAGGGGAACCAAAGAATACTCTCAAGTATTAGTAGTTGAGTTGTCAATTCAACCACACCTGGAAACTTAGTATCTGCAGCAAGGTAATTTAGTAGCAAAGTAATATGGAAGTAACAGTAACAACAGCAAAAGTAGCGGTATTGTTTTTGTAGTGATTGTAACAGTAGCAGCGGAAAAGTAAATAAGCAACAAGCAATATGTGAAAAGCTCGTAGGCATTGGATCGATGATGGATAATTATGTCGGATGCGATTCCTTATGTAATAGTTATAACATAGGTTGACACAGAACTAGCTCCAGTTGATCAATGTAATGTAGGCATGTATTCCGAATATAGTCATACATGCTTATGGAAAAGAACTTGCATGACATCTTTTGTTCTACCCTCCCATGGCAGCGGGGTCCTAATGGAAACTAAGGGATATCAAGGCCTCCTTTTAATAGAGTACTGGACCAAAGCATTAACACATAGTGAATACATGAACTCCTCAAACTACGGTCATCACCGGGAGTAGTCCCGATTATTGTCACTTCGGGGTTGCCGGATCATAACACATAGTAGGTGACTATTGACTTGCAAGATAGGATCAAGAGCACACATATATTCATGGAAACATAATAGGTTCAGATCTGAAATCATGGCACTCGGGCCCTAGTGACAAGCATTAAGCATGGCAAAGTCATAACAACATCAATCTTAGAACATAGTGGATACTAGGGGTCAAACCCTCACAAAACTAACTCGATTACATGGTAAATCTCATCCAACCCATCACCGTCCAGCAAGTCTACGATGGGATTACTGATGCACGGTGGTGAGCATCATGGAATTGGTGATGGAGGAAGGTTGATGATGACGATGGCGACGATCTCCCCTCTCCGGAGCCCCGAACAGACTCCAGATCAGCCCTCGCGAGAGAGATTAGGGCTTGGCGGCGGCTCTGTATCGTAAAACATGATAAATCTTCCTCTATTGTTTTTTTCTCCCCGAAAGTGAATATATGGAGTCAGGGGATACGTCGGTGGAGCAACATGGGGCCCACAAGGCAGGGGGCGCGTCCAGGGGGCGCCCCCACCCTAGTGGACAAGGTGTGGCCCCCCTGGTCTGGTTCTTTCCGCAGATATTTTATATATATCCCAAAACAATTCTCCGTTGAATTTCAGGTCATTCTGAGAACTTTTATTTCTGCACAAAAATAACACCATGGCAGTTCTGCTGAAAGCAGCGTCAGTCCGGGTTAGTTCCATTCAAATCATGCAAGTCAGAGTCCAAAACAAGGGCAAAAGTGTTTGGAAAAGTAGATACGTTGGAGACGTATCAACTCCCCCAAGCTTAAACCTTTGCTTGTTCTCAAGCAATTCAGTTGATAAACTGAAAGTGATGAAGAAAAACTTTGACAAACTCTGTTTGCTCTTCTTGTTGTAAATATGTAAAGCCAGCATTCAAGTTTTCAGCAAAGATCGTGAACTAAGCGCATTCACAATAACTTTCAGGTCTCATGTCTACTCATATCAATGGCATAATCAACTAGCGAGCAATAATAATAAACCTCGGATGACAACACTTTCTCAAAACAATCATAATATGATATAACAAGATGGTATCTCACTAGCCCTTTCTGAGACCACAAAACATAAATGCAGATCACCTTAAAGATCAAGGACTGACTAGACATTGTAATTCATGGTAAAAGAGATCCAGTCACAATCATACTCAGTGAAAATTAATAAAAATACATGCAAATGACAGTGGTGCTCTCCAACTGGTGCTCTTTAATGGAAGATATAGACAACCCTAGTTGATACATGAGCTATTCGAGCATACAAAACAGAATTTCATTTGAAGGTTTAGAGTTTGGCACATACAAATTTACTTGGAACGGCAGGTAGAGACCGCATATAGGAAGGTATGGTGGACTCATATGGAATAACTTTGGGGTTTATGGAAGTGGATGCACAAGCAGTATTCCCTCTTAGTACAGGTGAAGGCTAGAAAGAGATTGGGAAGCGACCAGCTAGAGAGCGACAAAAGTCATGAGCATGCATTAAATTTAATCAACAATGAATGCAAGCATGAGTAGGATATAAATCACCATGAACATAAATATCGTGGAGGCTATGTTGATTTTTTTTCAACTACATGCATGAACATGTGCCAAGTCAGACCACTTGAATCGTTTAAAGGAGGATACCATCCTATCATACCACATCACAACCATTTTAATATCATGTTGGCACGCAAGATAGACCATTATAAACTCCTAGCTAATTAAGCATGGCATGAGCAGCTATGATTTCTAATTGTCATTGCAAGCATGTTTCATTCATAATAGGCTGAATCAGGAACGATGAACTATCATATTTACAAAAACAAGAGAGGTCGACTTCATACCAGCTTTTCCCATCTCAATTAGTTCATCATATATCGTCATTATTGCCTTTCACTCGCACGACCGAACGGTGTGGATAATAATAATAGTGCACGTGCATTGGACTAAGCTGGAATTTGCAAGTAATACAAGAGAGAAGACAAAGTAATATGGCTCAAGGTTAAATCAACAATAAAGCATATGAGAGCCACTAAACATTTTTATTATGGTCTTCTCCTCTTAACCCCCAAAGAAATGAAAAGAAACTATTTACACGGGAAAACTCCCAACAAGTAAAAAAAAGAACAAGAAATCTTTTTGGGTTTTCTTTTAATTACTACTACTACACACATGGAAAGTAAACTAGCTAAAAAGCTATAAATATTTTTTTCTTAAGGTTTTTCTAACATACAAGAAAAAGACTAAGAAAAGAATTGAAACTAGCATGGATAGTACAATGAAAGAGTGTGAGCACCGACTACTGGAATAAGTGTGTGAACAAGAATGCAACGTCGGTGAGAAATACGTCCTCCCCCAAGCTTAGGCTTTTGGCCTAAGTTGGTTTATTGCCACGGATCAAAGCTACTCTCTTCGGTGGACGGAGGAGCGTCCTCTCGATGCCACTGGTTGGCAATTTCATCCGGATCCCACCGATAAACTGACTGCCGGTAAGGGTCAAGTGGTGGTTCCGGCTCCGGCTCTGAAGCTTGTGCTTGGCTCCGGTACTTATAGACGGCATCTGGCAAAACGAGGTACATGCCTGAAAACAGATCAAACAGAGATGGTGCAGGCAAGGTAATAATCTCACAATTTTTTTCATCAAACCTCACTTTATACTTAAGCAACTTCTTCTTGTCTTTAACAATAAAATCATGTGCTATCATACTCTTATAATCTAGATAAGCAGGGGTCAGCAACTTTTCTTCCTTCTCATGATGCCTAATAGGTATTCTAAAGTGTTCAGCAAGGCGTGAAGCAAAGATGCCTCCGAAGATAGGGCCCTTTGTACGGTTCAGACTTAATCATTTAGCAACAACAACACCCATGCTAAAAGTTGTGTCTCAAAACAAAGCATGGCGCAAAATGACAATATCAGGGGCACTAAGATTCCCACTGTTCCCGCGACCAATTAAACATCTACCAGCAAATATAGCAAAGTAGCGTAGAGCAGGAAAATGTATACTAGTAATTCTTGCCCCTGAAACTTGCCTCGTTTCCCCTACGGCCATCATATCAATAAACCCCTCAACATCTTTACGATGTGGTTCCTCAAGAATACCAGCAAAGGGTATCTTACATACTTGACAAAATTCATAGAACGACATCTCCTTAACCTCATCATATAAACGAAACTCCACTGAAGGTGGTGATTTCTTAGCATGAAAATGAAATTTTTGAGTGAAAATATTAGTGAGCAAGATATACTGTTCATGCTGATCATGGAGGAGTCGGTGAGGCCTGCATTATCTGCCAAATAATAAAAGTATTTATAAATCCCGGCGGCTTCCAAGAACTCATTACAAGGCCATTCACACGGCCGAACTTCCGCAGTGCGAGGAAGATTATATTTGGGCTTCTTATTCTCTTCCTTCTGCTTATCCTTTGAACTTTGACTGGAAGAACCTCTCAATAATCTCCTCATCATTTTCCTCCTCTGAAAATTTCTGAAATTTTTAGTGACTCAAAATAAAATTGAACCAAACTCAACAAGATTGATAGCAACTACTCCTACAAGTGCCTAGAGACTATATCATGCATTAGAACTACTTGGAACCACATAAATTTGACATGCAAGCTCAAGAACAGGGTCACCTAAGCAGCAAAAATTTGCAATAAATAAAGTACTAGAACAAAAACTAATTGGACCAATGGAGGATTCACATACCAAGGAACAATCTCCCCAAACAGTTTGTCAATGGAGCTTTGAGCAAGGAGATCGAAAATGGTAGCAAGATGAGCTAGAACTCGTGCTTGAGCTGGATAGTGATTTTTTTTGGAGGAAGAAGGAGTGTGTGGGTGCAGGAATAAGTGGAGGGGGGCCACGTGGGGCTCACAAGGCAGGGGGCACACCCAGTGGGTGTGGGCGCGCCCTGAACCCTCGTGGCCAGGTGCTGGCTCCCCGTGCTGTGTTCTTAGTGCCAAATATTCTCAAATATTCTGGAAAAAAAACCATATTTCATTTTCGGGGCCTTTGGAGAACTTTTATTTTCGTGGTATTTTTTATTGCACGGATAACTCTAGAAACAGAAAGAAAATATTATTTTGCTTTATTTAATCTAATTAACAGAAAGTCAAAGGAGGGTACAGAAAGTTGTGCTATCTAGATCCACCCATCTCATGCTCATCAAAAGGAATCCATTAACAAGGTTGATCAAGTCTTGTTAATAAACTCTTCCCGAATGACATGAAACCGGAGAATTTTCGAATAAAACTAGGTTACCTCAATGGGGATATGCATGTCCCCAACAATAAGAATATCATATTTCTTCTTGACAGTAGGAAGAGGAAATTCAAAACCTCCAATAGTAATAGTTGAATTTTTCCAATAGAATTGATACTATGGACCCGAGGTTGCTTTCTCGGAAAGTGTACCGTATGCTTATTACCATTGACATGAAAAGTGACATTGCTTTTGTTGCAATCAATAACAGCCCCTGCAGTATTCAAAAAGGGTCTACCAAGGATAATAGACATACTATCGTCCTCAGGAATATCAAGGATAACAAAGTCCGTTAGAATAGTAACATTTACAACCACAACATGCACATCCTCACAAATACCGACATGTATAGCAGTTGATTTATCGGCCATTTGCAAAGATATTTCAGTAGGTGTCAGCTTACTAAAGTCAAGTCTACAATATAAAGAGAGAGGCATAACACTAACACCGGCTCCAAGATCAAATAAAGCACTTTAACATAGTTTGTCTTAATGGAGCAAGGTATAGTTGGTACTCCTGGATCTCCTAGTTTCTTAAGTATTCTACCCTTAAAAGTGTAATTGGCAAGCATGGTGGAAATTTTAACTTCAGGTATCTTTGTTTTGTTGGTAATAATATCTTTCATATACTTAGCATAATGATTTGTTTTAAGCATATAAGTCAAGCGCATACGCAAAAAGATAGGTCTAATCATTTCAGCAAAGCGCTCAAAATCCTCATCATCCTTTTTCTTGGATGGTTTAGGAGGAAAAGGCATGGGTTTCTGAACCCATGGTTCTCTTTCCTTACCGTGCTTCCTAGCAACAAAGTCTCTCTTATCATAACGTTGATTCCTTGATTGTGGGTTATCAAGGTCAACAACAGGTTCAATCTCTACATCATTATCATTGCTAGGTTGAGCATCATCATGAACATCATCATTAACATTATCACTAGGTTCATGTTCATTACCAGATCGTGTCTCAACATCAGAGATAGAGATATCATTAGGATTCTCAGGTGTGTCAGCTACAGGTTCACTAGAAGCATGCAAAGTCTTATCATTTTTATTTTTCTTCTTCTTATAAGAACTAGGTGCATCTAAATTAGCTCTTTGAGAATCTTGCTCAATTCTCTTAGGGTGCCCTTCATAATATAGAGGTTCCTGAGTCATTTTACCACCTCTAGTCATAACTCTAACAACATTATCATTTTTCTTACTATTTAATTCATTAAGCAAATCATTTTGTGCTTTAAGTACTTGTTCTACTTGAGTGGTAACCATAGAAGCATGTTAACTAATGAGTTTCAATTCACCTTTAACTCTAGACATATAATCACTCAAGCGTTCAATCATGTAAGCATTACATTGCAATTGTCTACCAACATACGCATTGAAGTTTTCTTGTTTAACAATGAAGTTGTCCAACTCATCTAAGCATTGGCTAGCAGACTTATAATGAGGAATATCACCTTCATCAAATCTATAAAGAGAAATTACCTTTACTACCTGTGTCGGGTTATCAAGACCATGTATTTCTTCAATAGATGGTAAATTCTTGACATCTTCTGCTTTAATACCTTTTTCCTTCATAGATTTCTTTGCCTCTTGCATATCTTCAGGACTGAGAAATAGAACACCTCTTTTCTTCGGAGTTGGCTTAGGGGCTGGTTCAGGAAGTGTCCAATTATTTTCATTGGTCAACATATTATTCAATAGTAATTCAGCTTGATCAACTGTTCTTTCCCTGAAAACACAACCAACACAACTATCCAGGTGGTCTCTGGAAGCATTGGTTAGTCCATTATAAAAGACATCAAGTATTTCATTCCCCTGAAGAGGATGATCATGCAAAGCATTAAGTAATTGGAGAAGCCTCCCCCAAGGTTGTGGGAGACTCTCTTCTTCATTTTTCACAAAATTATATATTTCCCGTAAGGCATCTTGTTTCTTATGAACGGGAAAATATTTAGCAACGAAGTAATAAATCATATCTTGGGGACTACGCACACAACCAGGATCAAGAGAATTAAACCATGTCTTAGCATCACCCTTTAACGAGAACGGAAATAACTTAAGGATATAGTAATAACGAATCTTTTCCTCGTTGGTGAATAGGGTGGCTATATCATTTAATTTAGTAAGATGTGCCACAACAGTTTCAGATTCATAGCCGTGGAAAGGATCAGATTCAACCGAAGTAATTAACTCTGGATCAACAGAGAAATCATAATCCTTATCAGTAACAAAGATAGGTGAATTAGGAAAAGTAGGGTCATATTTCATTCTAGCATTCAAAGACTTTTCTTCCAGCTTAGCTAATAGTTTCTTAAGATCATATCTATCGTTGCAAGCAAGAAAGTCTCTAGAAATTTCTTCATCCATAACATAACCCTCAGGAATAAAAGGCAATTCATATATAGGGGGAGAATCCTCATCATCACTTTCATCTATATTATCAATTTCAATATTTGCATTCTCCCTTACCTTAGCAATTTGTTCATCTAGAAATTCACCTAGTGGCACAATATTATCAAGCATAGAAGTAGTTTCATCATACATAGCAGAAGTGGCATCATCAAGAACATGCGACATATCAGATTCAATAGCAGGAGTAGGTGTCGCAAGTTTACTCATAACAGAGGGTGAATCAAGTGCAGAGCTAGATGGCAGTTCCTTACCTCCCCTCATAGTTGAGGGATAAATCTTGGTTTTTGAGTCTCTCAAGTTCTTCATAGTGATCAAAAGATATTAATCCCAAGAGACTTAAAGAATATAGCTATGCTCCCCGGCAACGGCGCCAGAAAATAGTCTTGATAACCCACAAGTGTAGGGGATCGCAACAGTTTTCGAGGGTATTGTATTCAATCCAAATTTATTGATTCGACACAAGGGGAGCGAAAGAATACTCTCAAGTATTAGAAGATGAGTTGTCAATTCAACCACACCTGGAAACTTAGTATCTACAGCAAGGTAATTTAGTAGCAAGGTAATATGGAAGTAACGGTAACGGTAGCAAAAGTAGCGATAGTTTTTTGTAGTGATTGTAACAGTAGCAACTGAAAAGTAAATAAGCAACAAGCAATATGTGAAAAGTTCGTAGGCATTGGATCGGTGATGGATAATTATGTCGGATGCGATTCCTCATGTAATAGTTATAACATAGGGTGACACAGAACTAGCTCTAGTTCATCAATGTAATGTAGGCATGTATTCCGAATATAGTCATACATGCTTATGGAAAAAAATTTGCATGACATCTTTTGTCCTACCCTCCCGTGGCAGCGGGGTCCTAATGGAAACTAAGGGATATTAAGGCCTCCTTTTAAATTAAGTACTGGACCAAAGCATTAACTCATAGTGAATACATGAACTCCTCAAACTACGGTCATCACCGGGAGTGGTCCCGATTATTGTCACTTCGGGGTTGCCAGATCGTAACACATAGTAGGTGACTATTGACTTGCAAGATAGGATCAAGAACACACATATATTCATGAAAACATAATAGGTTCAGATATGAAATCATGGCACTCGGGCCCTAGTGACAAGCATTAAGCATGGCAAAGTCATAGCAACATCAATCTTAGAACATAGTGGATACTAGGGATCAAACCCTAACAAAACTAACTCGGTTACATGGTAAATCTCATCCAACCCATCACCGTCTAGCAAGCCTACGATGGGATTACTCACGCAAGGCGGTAAGCATAATGGAATTGGTGATGGAGGAAGGTTGATGATGACGATGGCGACGATCTCCCCTCTCCGGAGCCCCGAACTGACTCCAGATCAGTCCTCCCGAGATATTAGGGCTTGACGGCGGCTCCGTATCGTAAAATGCGATAATTCTTCCTCTCTGATTTTTTCTCCCCGAAAGTGAATATATGGAGTCAGGGGGCCCACGAGGCAGGGGCGCGCCCAGGGGGGGGGGGGGCGCCCCCCTCCCTCGTGGAGAGGGTGTGGGCCCCCTAGTCTTGTTCTTTCCGTAGATATTTTTTACATATTCCAAAACAATTCTCCATTAAATTTCAGGTCATTCCGAGAACTTTTATTTCTGCACAAAAATAACACCATGGCAGTTCTGCTGAATACAACATCAGTCCGGGTTAGTTCCATTCAAATCATGCAAGTTAGAGTCCAAAACAAGGGCAAAAGTGTTTGGAAAAGTAGATACGTTGGAGACAAATCATCGAGTCCCTTTTGTAGTGTAGTGAGAACATGTCCAATTTTAATTGCTATATCTTGTTGTTTGCAGTATGCCTTGTTTATTTCAGTTGTTCACAATGTGATGCTCTATATGTGCATGTGCAGTACATTTCATCAATCCAGTTTTAAACATACCTATAGGAATTAATATATTTGCTTGCTGTTAAGCCTGTTATAGCTAGCATATGCCTCTTTCAAAGTTTTTTGATTGTCCGGTTGTTTGTAGTTAGCATATGTTCAGTTTCAAATGCTATCTTTGGTTGTTCGTAGTATGCCTTGTTTATTCCAGTTATTCACAACGTGATGTTCTATATGTGCAAGTATGAACTATGTAGTTCAATTTCATCAGTACCAGTTTCAACAATACCACTATGAATGACTACATTTGGTTGCTGCATCTTGTAATTAACACGCCTTTCCATTTTTATTTAACCATAACCAGTGTACTTAGACCGGCACAATACCAGTTTGAATGACCATGTTTGCTTGTTGTTAAATGTTTGGCCTGTTGCAATTAGCACAACTTTCCACTTGTTTTGCTTTACTAGCATGCTTAAGCCTGCACACTGAAGCTATCTTTTGGAGATTATTGTGTCTGCCATGTGTAATTTTGGTTGATGTTTAGCCTGTTGTGCTTAACATGCTTCTTGATGTACCTACATATTACAATTTTGGGAATGACTGATGTTTTCCATCGAGGTTAGTTTCATCCCATGGCTTATATCTGCTCACTGTTCAGGATATCAGTAGCTGGTACCATATAGGCGGGCGGCTGATAAGGGACTAATCGGTGAATCGGACTTTTAACTGTATATATCTGCAACCCATTTTTCCTTAGGTTAACTAGGGCCATATGTAATATATCTGAGGCTACATAGCAACATGCAATGTACTTAATGTCTAAATATGCAATCCTAGGCTACATAGCAACAAGGAAGAGTGTTACATTAATGTTCTAATGATGTCTAGACATACGTAGAAGAGCAGCAGTAGCAACAACAACAACAACACAACCCTGTTTGGATACTCAACTTAGCTAGAGGTTAGAGTTAGTTTCTAGCTCATTACTAACCCTGAACTAACTCCATCCAAAGAGTTGTTTGGATGGCAGGGTTAGATTGACAATAAATGCACTAGGAGAACTAGCTCCAATTAGCACCTCTTGGGTTGGATACTAGTTTTTTTGGGTGGGTTATAGATGCAACTAGCTCAAACTATCCCTCTTGTTTAGATATACTTTAGGGCTATTTGAGCACGAACTAGCTCAAACTAACTGTAACCTATGGATACAGCAGCAGATAATTTGTAAGAATGAACTAAACTCCTTCCGGCCCATAATATAAGATGTTAATTCATCTAATATGTGAGTATATTGGATGTTGTAAGATACTCCCTCTGTTCCTAATTATTTATCTTTTTAGAGATTTCAAATGGACTACCACATACAGATGTATAGACATATTTTAAAAGAGTGTTGTACTACATCATTGTGCAATTGCTGTTTAGCTTCTAATATTAACTTGGTGCTTTTAGGTACATATGTCATTGGTAAAGATCCCCGTTTCGACCCTTTCTGCGTATGGGGCAATGAGATATCGATGAACCAGCATCAAGTGAGGAAGCTGATAAAGATTGTCAGTAAAATAGGTCCAAAGATGGCAATTAAACTATTTGTTTACACTTTATCCAAGACAACAGCGAATTGCTGGATGGTAAGTAAGAACTCTGCAACCTTCTTTTTACTGCCCATAATGAGTTGTGTTAGATGACAATGTCTGAATCTTTTTCCTTTGCAGTGGTTGCCAAAGCAGTTTACTCAAGATTACCTCTCAAACTACATGATTGGTGGGCATGCAAAGGTTAAAGTATTTCTACCAGAACACGATGATTATCTAGATGTTTTCATGAAGACCGTGAAGGATGGGCGGTCGGCCATCACAAGGGGTTGGACTAGAGTCGTGCGTGCCTTCTGCATGGAGGAGGGCACAATATGGGCATTCTGCTTCACCTTGTTCAGCAACCAGAATATATTTCGCCTCTTTCTTTACCATCTTTAATAGTACAAGTATACAACTGTGGTTCATCATTCTTTATTTGTTCTTATGTAATTCTTGAACATATGTACCCATGAATCAAATAATGCATTGGTTGTTTGAACCTGATGGATATGAATAAAGTTGTAGCATACATTCACGTTCAAATCCAAATCTGATACAATTTGGAAAAGCATCAATTAAATTACGGTGAAATTACGCTCTCCAGGTTGTTATGGCACACACGGTTGGTAAGACACAAATGTTTGCGATATGCACAATAATCGGAGACGGTTCACAAAGAGGAAACATGTGCAAGCATGCACATAGTTGCCGTTTGCAAAGCATGTGCGATGCTAAACAATATCACAAACAGTGCGGGCAAACTAAACGTTTGTGTTAGTTGCCTTATCGTACACGTTTCGCAACCATGAACTGTTTCTGATGAAGTATGCAACGTAAACGTTGCACCACAGAATAGCGTGTGCAATAGTTGTCGTGTACGACGATGTTACGACGGTCCGACGTTTCGTAATCCTGTCCGACACTCGTACGACGATTAGCTAATCTTCTTAACGATGAACTGTTTGTGATGGGCCGCACATCATACACGTTCTATAATAGGGAACCGTTTGTGACGGGCCGCACAACGTAAACGTAGCACCACAAAATACCGACTGAGATGTTAATGTGAGCAGAAATGAGTAGGAGTACTGTAGGGGCCCTATCCCCGACGATTTCTGGGTCGTGTGGGGAGGACCCCCCTATCGCCCATACTCACTTGGCGACGGTTCCAAATGCCGTCGCGAAAAGGGTTTTAAACCATTTGTTTAGGACCGACGCGCACCAGTGCATGTTCCTCAGACCATGAGATCATGCAACTCCCGGATACCACAGGAATACCTTGTATGCTATCAAACGTCACAACGTAACTGGGTGATCATAAAGATGCTCTACAGGTATCTCCGAAGGTGTTTGTTGAGTTGGCATGGATCGAGATTGGGATTTGTCACTCCGAGTATCAGAGAAGTATCTCCAGGCCCTCTCGGTAATACACATCATAAGAAGCCTTGCAAGCAAATGACTAATGAGTTAGTCATGAGATGATGTATTATAGAACCAGTAAAGAGACTTGCTGGTAACGAGATTGAACTAGGTATGAAGATACCGACAATCGAATCTCGGGCAAGTAACATACCTATAGTCAAAGGGAATTACGTATGTTGTCATAACAATTCGACCAATAAAGATCTTCGTGGAATATGTAGGAGCCAATATGGGCATCTAGGTTCCGCTTTTGTTTATTGACCGGAGAGGTGTCTCGGTCATGTCTACATAGTTCTCAAACCCGTAGGGTCCGCACGCTTAACGTTCGTTGATGATATAGTGTTACATGAGTTATATGATTTGGTGACCAAATGTTGTTCGGAGTCCTAAATGAGATCACGGATATGACGAGGAGTCCCAAATTGGTTGAGAGGTAAAGATTGATATATAGGACGATGGTATTCGGACACCAGAAGAGTTTTGGACTGCATCGGGTAGTCATCGGGTCACCGGAAGGGGTTCCGGACACCCTTGGTAAGTGTATGGGCCTAATGGGCCAAAGGGGGGAAAATCAACCCATGGTGCGCCTCTTCCTTGGATAGCAGGCCCTAGGGTAAGGAAAGGGGAGGGGAGGCCCCTCCTTCCTTTCCCTCCTCAAGTTGGAAAGGAAAGGGGGGGGGCACCATCGTCCCTTGCCTTTCCCCACACTTATACAAGGCACGGGGAGGGCGCGGCTTGGGAGAGACCCCAAGTAGGATTATTCCTACTTGGGCACCCCCTTTGGCTGCCTCCTCCCCCCTCCAACCTATATAT
>LR738710.1:687729886-687754921 GCA_902687465.1 Secale cereale | reverse complement strand
GGTTTGGTGCCTTCAAAATTATTAATCTTAATTGCACCAGACCGATAAACTTCTTCAATATGAAATGGTCCTTCCCACCTGGAAAGTAGTTTACCTGGAGAAAACCTGAAACGGGATCTAAACAACAAAACTTTATCACCAACATTAAATTCACGTTTCAGAATCTTCCTATCATGCCACTTTTTTACCTTTTCCTTAAACATTTTAGCGCTCTCGTAAGCTTCACTTCTCCATTCATCTAGAGAGGTCAAGTTCATGAGACGCTTCTCACCAGCTAGTTTTGGGTCAGCGTTAAGCTCTCTAACAGCCCAGAAAGCTTTGTGCTCTAACTCTAATGGCAAATGGCAAGCCTTGCCATACACCATCTTATAGGGAGACATGCCCATGGGGTTTTTGTAAGCAGTTCTATATGCCCACAAAGCATCTCCTAACTTGTTTGACCAATCCTTCCTATTTCTATTTACTGTTTTCTGCAAGATCAACTTAATCTCTCTATTGGTGAGATCAACTTGCCCACTAGTTTGAGGATGATATGGTGAAGCAATTCTATGATTAACATCGTATTTAGCCAAAGCTTTTCTAAAAGCTCCGTGCGTGAAGTGTGATCCTCCATCGGTCATGAGATACCTTGGTACACCAAACCTAGGAAAAATTACATCTTTAAGCATTTTCAAAGATGTCTTGTGATCAGCACTTTCAGTGGGGATTGCTTCAACCCACTTGGTCACATAATCAATAGCTACTAAAATGTGAGTGTACTTGTGCGAAGAAGGAAAAGGACCCATAAAATCAAAATCCCAACAATCGGAAGGTTCAATCACTAGTGAGTAATTCATAGGCATCTCATTCCTTCTACTAATGTTACCAACTCTCTGACATTTATCACAAGCTAAAACATAATTTCTAGCATCTTTAAAGAGGGTAGGACAATAAAAACCTGATTGAAGAACCTTATGTGCAGTCCTCTCACCGACATGATGTCCTCCATAGGGACTATCATGACACCGTCGGAGAATGTCCTTCTGCTCATGTTCCGGAATGCATCTTCTCACGATCCCGTCGGGACCTTCTTTGAAAAGATGTGGGTCATCCCAAAAGTAGTGCCTCAAATCATGAAAGAACTTCTTCCTTTGCTGAAATGTTAAACCTGGAGGCAAATACTTTGCAACAATAAAATTAGCATAATCTGCATACCAAGGATCGGAAAGAGATTGTACTTTTACAACGGCAAGTTGCTCGTCTGGAAAACTATCGTTAACTGGGATGGGGTCATGCGGTATATCTTCCATCCTTGAAAGATTGTCCGCCACCGGATTGTCTTCCCCTTTCCTATCAACAATCTGCAAATCGAATTCTTGAAGAAGGAGTACCCATCTGATAAGCCTTGGCTTGGCATCCTTCTTTGTCATAAGATACTTAATGGCAGCATGATCAGTATGAATAATAACTTTGGAATCAACAACATACTGCCTAAACTTATCACAAGCAAAAACTACAGCTAAGAATTCCTTCTCAGTAGTAGCATAATTTCTTTGAGCACTATCAAGGGTTTTACTAGCATAATGTATAACATTCAATTTCTTATCAACTCTTTGTCCTAAAACAGCTCCAACAGCAAAATCACTTGCATCACACATAATCTCAAAAGGTAAATTCCAGTCAGGTGGTTGTACTATAGGAGCAGTTATTAAAGCTTTCTTAAGGACTTCAAAAGCTTCCTTACAATTTTCATCAAAAACAAAAGGAACATCCTTCTGGAGAAGATTAGTGAGGGGTCTTGAGGTTTTAGAAAAGTCTTTAATAAATCTTCTATAAAAACCTGCATGACCGAGAAAACTGCGAATACCTTTGATGTCCCTTGGATAGGGCATCCTCTCAATAGCTTCGATCTTGGCCTTGTCCACTTCAATTCCCCTTTCGGAAATCTTGTGACCAAGAACAATCCCTTCATTAACCATAAAGTGGCACTTCTCCCAGTTGAGTACCAAATTTGTCTCCTCGCATCTCTGCAAAACTTTATTAAGGTTGTGAAGACAATGGTCAAATGAAGTTCCATAGACGGAGAAATCGTCCATGAAGACTTCCATAATATCCCCGCAGAAACCATGAAAAATAGCAGACATACACCTTTGAAAAGTAGCAGGGGCATTACATAAACCAAAAGTCATACGTCTGTAAGCATAAGTACCAAAGGGACAAGTAAAAGTGGTCTTCTCTTGATCAGCAGTGTTAACATGAATTTGAGAGAAGCCAGAATAACCATCGAGATAACAAAAGTGGGTATTTTTGGAAAACCTTTCAAGCATTTGGTCGATGAACGGCAACGGATAGTGATCCTTCCTGGTTGCCTTGTTCAACTTCTTGTAATCAATACACATTCTATATCGAATAATAATCCTCTGAGGTATTAATTCATTTTTATCATTAGGAACCACAGTTGTACCTCCTTTTTTAGGAACACAATGTACCGGACTTACCCACTTACTATCAGCTATAGGGTAGATAATACCTGCGGCTAGAAGCTTGAGAATCTCAGTTCTCACAACATCCATCATCTTCGGGTTCAACCGTCGTTGATGATCAACAACTGGTTTAGCATCAGGCTCAAGGTTGATAGCATGTTGACAGATAGATGGACTAATCCCCTTAAGGTCATCAAGGGTGTAGCCAATTGCGCCTCGGTGTTTACGAAGTACTTCCAATAATCGCTCCTCTTCATATCCTGAAAGGTTAGAATTGATAATAACAGGATATACTTTCTTTTCATCTAAATAAGCATACTTGAGCGTATCGGGAAGAGGTTTAAGATCGAACACCGGGTCTTCTTTTGGTTTTGATAAAATTCCCAAAGGTTCAACCGGAAGGTTGTGCTTCAGGATAACAGGCTGCCTCAAGAATATTTCATCTAGTTCATTTCTTTCCTGCATATGCAAATCATTCTCGTGGTCCTCCATGTATTGCTGCAAAGGATCATTAGGGGGAATAGCAATAGAGGCAATACTTTCAATAATTTTATCATCACTAGGTAAATCAGTACCATGAGGCTGCTTAGAGAACTTAGAAAAATTAAATTCATATGGCTCACCATCGAATTCAACAGAAACTTTACCTTTCTTGCAATCTATTATAGCTCCACAAGTTCTAAGAAAAGGTCTACCAAAAATAATGGGACAAAAATTGTCTCTCTCTGATCCAAGTACTAGAAAGTCGGTAGGGTATTTTACCTTTCCACATAGGACTTCAACGTCCCTCACAATTCCGATAGGAGAGATAGTTGTTCTATTTGCAAGATGAATAGTAACATCAACTTCTTCAAGTTCACAAGGGGAAATCTCACCAATGATTTCTTCATAAAGTGAATAAGGAATAGCACTTGCACTCGATCCCAAATCGCATAGCCCATAATAATTGTGATCTCCTATTTTAACAGATACCACCGGAGTACCTGAAATTGGGCCTTTATTCTTGGCTGTGACAAGGTTAGTGGAAACAGCACAAAAAGTTATATTGGAATCCAAAACATCATCAGTAGCAAGGTCTTTAATCAATGCAACTTGAGGATCGACCCTGATCTGGTCCTCAGGCTCATCAACTCTTCTCTCACTTTTATTTATTATGCCTGTCACAAGAGAGTGCTCCTTTATCCTCGTGGGAAAAGGAGGCTTTTCATATATAACTGCAGGAAAAATAGGCTCAGCAACATAAATATCAATAGGTGGTTCTTTAAAAGGTCCATGGTGCTGGTCTCTCTTCCTTTTAAAAGAATCAACGTGAGAGGCAAAATTCTTACACAAATCAATCACTAGATGGGAATCAAGACCAATCTTAGTGCAAAAAGTATTGAAGTAATCAGTTTCCACATAGCTCTCAATATAATCATGTTCATAATTTATAGCGGGTTCAATACCTTTATCAATTTCCCAATCTTCGGTATTCCTCTGGATTCTTTCAAGGAGATCCCACCTTTCTTCAACACTCTTCTTCTGAAATACCCCACTAGAGGAGGCATCCAGCATCTCCTTATCCTGACGAGAAAGCCTGTCATAAAAATTTGTAAGTATAATTTCCTTGGGAAGCTTATGAATAGGGCATTTGAGCATTAGGGACTTCAATCTCCCCCAAGCTTGAGCAATGCTTTCTCCGTCACGAGACCTAAAGTTATAGATATAATTCCTGTCTCGATGAATTTCATGAAGAGGATAAAACTTAGTATAAAAGAGAGACATAAGCTCCTGCCAGTCCAGCAAGTGTGAGTTATCGAGAAGCCCATACCAATTTGAAGCTTTATCTATAAGTGATACGACAAACAATTTCCTCATGACAAACTCCCTCGATACACCTGCAAGCTTAAATAATGAACATAGTCGTGACAAATATAGCAAGTGTTCACCGGGATGTCTGTCTCCTGTATAACGATTAGCCAAAACATAATCGATAATGCCAGCTGGTATTTTATAAGGCACAATTTCAGTAGGGGGAGGATCAACCACCACAGGTGTGGGGCGTCTTCCCGCAAGCAACGCTCCAATAATAGGGTTGTCCATAAGGACAAAGAGCAGCAATAGCAAAAATAAAAACAGAATTATAAAAAGACTTTCTTACCAGTTTCACTTTACCAATAGCGCTACGCTCCCCGGCAACGGCGCCAGAAAACGGTACTTGATGACCCTCAACCGTAAGGGATCTATTGCAGCATTTTCGATAAGTAAGAGTGTCGAACCCAATGAGGAGCAGAAGGTATTGATAAGCGATTCTGAGCAAGAAATTACTGCAAGCACTGAAAGATAACTTTTAGGGGTTTTCTCGGTATAAGCAACAGGAATGTAAAGGGAAGTAATGTATAAGGTACTGACAGTAACAAGTGGCCCAATCCTTTCTTAGCAAAGGAGAGGCCTAGCAACTGAACTTATAAAGACTAAAGCGTTCTTGAGGACACACGGGAGAGGTAGTCATGTGCTTTCACCATATACCGTATCGATACTATGTTATGTGTTGATAAGTGTTGAGTGGGTGGATCTATGCTAGTGCACTCTCTAGACTAAGATGAATGCACTCTTATGATTAAACACCTTGCAAGCATCCGTAAATACAAGATAGAATTTAGGGCAAAAGCCTAACCATAGCAATACGATCGAGGATCCATTATTCCCTTATGCAAAAGCGTGCGAACTGGGGTTCAGGTTTCTGTCACTCCGGGAACCCACCATAAGCCTTCTTTATACACAATGTATTCTCCTAGGTCCTTAATAAGGCGAAGTGTTAGGTGTTCGACTCACACAACACCACTAGTAGAATGACAACGCAACTTAAGTATCAAACAACACATATTACTTCAACAGCATATGACTACTAACAACAAGACTTTCCCCATGTCCTCAAGAACTAAGGTAACTACTCACAAGACATAAAAGAGATCATGATCAGTGGGGATAAATATGTGATAAACAATCTGGACATAATAATATTTCTCCAACAAAACTCAATAGCATTCACCACAAAGTAGTAATCAACACCGATGGAGTAGAGAGGATAGATAGTACGAGTTACAACACGAGTTGCGATGGTAAGATGAGATTTGGATGAAGATGGAGAGGGTGCTGGTGTTGGGGATGATGTTGATGATGATCTCGATGATGCCCATGACGATGGTGATGACGATGGCGACGATCTCCCCTTCCGGGAGGTGATCTCCCCGGCGGAATCTGCCCGCCGGAGATGCCCTTTTCTTCTCTGTAGGTTTCCGCCTCGAAGCGGCGGCGGAACTCCGTAAAAAGTCCCGTGCCTAGGGTTTTTGGATCACGGGGAACATATATGCAAAAGGGGGCGACCAGAGGTGGGCCAGGGGTTCCAGGCGCCCTCCCCCCGGCGCGGCCAGGGGGGGCACCCCCAGGCCGCCTGGGCACCCTGTGGCCCCCCTCTGACTCCCCTTTTGCGTGTCTTCGTGATCCGTCTGAAAAATACCTCCCGTCAATTTTCAGGTAATTTGGAGATATTCTTCTTCAGCAACTCAGCATCCACTTTTTCCTGCTGAATCCTGCGTCTGCTGTTCCGGCATCGGAAAGTTGCAAACTGTGTAAAATAGACCAAAACAACATAAGAACATCATCATAACGTGAAATATATCAATGAATAAGGATAAATTATGATACAAAATAGTGATGCATTTTGGACGTATCAGGACACATCATTGTCTTAGCCGTGTGCGGCGCCCCGTCCACCATTTACTCCCTCGGCCGTATTTTCGTAGTGTTTAGGCGTAGCCTTGCGGAGATCGCATCACCATCACCGTCACCATGTCGTCGTGATGACGGAACTCATCCACTACCTTGCCATCTTGCTGTATCAAGAAGACGGAGGATGTCATCGAGCTTAACGTGTGCTAAACGCGGAGGTGACGTATGTTCAATGCTCGATCGGTTGGAACGCGAAGAAGTTCGACTACATCAACCGCGTTGTCTAACGCTTCCGCTTATGGTCTACGTGGGTACATAGACACACTCTCCCCTCGTTGCTATGCATATCCATGGATTTATCATTGCGTGTGCGTAGATTTTTTTTCCATGCAACGTTTCCCAACATGGGTCAACTGGGCCTCGGGGGCCCGTTGCTAGCGACCCAGGGGTCTATGTGGCAGTGCCATGTCGGCCGACAGGCCGGCGACCATGACGTGCAGCGGAGGCCACGAGACGGCGATGGGCACGCGTCTCCGGCAGCCATTAGGCACATGGAGGGGGCATCCGAACCCGGGCGAGGTGCTGCGGCGAGCGGTGGTGGTGGCTCGCTGGGGGACGGCTGGGAATGCCGCCGGCGATGAGCGGCGCCGCGCATGCTGGGTCGCAATAGCTGCAACGGGCGAGCGTGGCGCGGGGCAATGGTGGAGCGATGCACGGCAGTCGGCAGGGCCGCGGGAGGAGACGAGGCCAGGGGGTGGAGCTATTGCAGTTGTAGTAGCAGCATCGGCAGGGGCGTACCTGTGCCGAGCGAGCAGTGGGAGCGACATGCGCGGTGAGCGGGAGGCAGCTGTAGCAGAGCAGCGTCTGGGAGCGCATGGGCCAGCGAGGCGTGGGCGCGGGGCTGTAGGGGCGCGGCGGCGCGGCTTGCGGCGGTGAATGAGCGGGCGAGCAGGCTAGGCGAGCGTGGGGTTCGGCTGGTCAGGGGTGCGCAAGAGCGTGGCGATGGACATGCGCCACTGCGCCGGTGCGGTGAGCGCGAGCTTCTACTTCTTGAGCTTGCGTTGATTTTTCTATTGAAGAGGAAAGGGTGTTGCAGCAAAGTAGAGATAAGTGTTTCCCACAGTTCAGAACCAATGTATCAATCCAGTAGGAGACGCAAGCAAGTCTCCGATCTATGCACCTGCACGAACTAACAAACACTTGCACACAACGCGAAAAAGGGGTTGTCAATCACTTCACAATCACTCGCAAGAGTGAGATCTGATAGAGATAGATTTAAATTAAAAGTAAATGGAAAAATTAAGTAAACACAAAATAATTGCAGCAAGGTATTTTTGGGTTTTTGGTTTTATAGATCTGAAAATATATGATGGAAAATAGACCCGAGGGCCATAGGTTTCACTAGAGGCTTCTCTCTTGAAGAAAGCATACGGTGGGTAAATAAATTACTGTTCATCAATTGATAGAAAAGCGCAAAGTTATGACAACATCCAAGGCAATGATAATGAATATAGACATCATGTCCGTGATAAGTAGACCAACTCCTGCCTGCATCTACTACTATTACTCCACTCATCGACCGCTATCCAGCATGCATCTGGAGTATTAAGTTAAAAACAGAGTAACGCCTTAAGCAAGATGACATGATGTAGAGGGTCAAACTCATGCAATATGATATAAACCCCATCTTGTTATCCTTACTGGCAACAACACAATACGTGCCTCGCTACCCCTTCTTTCACTGGGTGAGGACACCAGAAGATGGAACCCATCACAAAGAACCTCCCCCATTGCAAGAAAAACCAATCCAGTTGGCCAAACCAAATCGATAGATCGAAGAGAAATACAAAGCTATCTTAATCATGCATAAAGGAGTTCAGAGAAGACTCAAATAATATTCATAGCTGATCTGATCATAAATCCACAATTCATGGGATCTCAACAAACACACCGCAAAAGAATATTACATTGAATAAATCTCTAAGAACATCTAGGAGACCATTGTATTAAAGATCAAAGAGAGAGAAGAAACCATCTAGCTACTAGCTATGGACCCGTAGGTCTATGGTAAACTACTCACACGTCATTGGAGGGGCAACAAGGCTGATTTAGATGCCCTCCATGGTCGAATCCCCCTCCAGCGAAGTATTGGAAAAGGCCCCAAGATGGGATCTCACGGGAACAGAGACCTGCGACGGTGGAAAAGTATTTTTTGTGACTCCTCTAGGGTTTCTAGAATATTTGGGAATTTATAGGCCAAAGAGTTGGTGCACGGGACTCCCGAGGGGGTCACAATCCCAGGGGGCACCCCCTGGGGCGCGCCCCTACAACTTGTCCCTTCCTCATGGCTCCATTGGCCCCACTCCAAGTCTCGTAGGTGTCTTCTGGTCCAAGAAAAATCATTGTAAAGTTTTATTCCGTTTGTAATTCGTTTGATATTCCTTTTTTGCGAAAGCCATAAAAAAGGAAAAACAGAAACTGGCACTGGGCACTGGGTTAATAGGTTAGTCCCAAAAATAATATAAAATAGCATATTAATGCTTATAAAACATCCGTAGTTGATAATATAATAGCATGAAACAATAAAAATTATAGATATGTCGGAGACGTATCACAAGCTCACCGTGGCTCTAAGCACGACAGCGTTCGGCGACCACGGCGGGGGAAAATAGGGAGGGAGGGTGGAGGCCTCACTTGCGTTGCTGAGGTGAAGGGTGGCAGGGCTTGACGTAGTAGGTCAGGGAGGAGTCGGGGAAACAACGATGAGCGATGGGGCGACGACGTCGTGGCAACGAGGCCAGGCCTCGGCCTTGGGCACGTGTCACGCGAGGGAGAGAGGAGGGACGAGGAGGAGGGTAACGGGGTAGGGTTAAGGTTGGCGGGCAGAGGCGCCAACTGGGCTTAAGTAGCCAGGGGGCCCTGGGGTAGCCGCCGGATGGCCGCCACGGTGTCGGCCGGTGCCGTGGCGGGCATCGGCCATGCCCACGACCCCCGTGTGAACAGGAAGGGGGAAGCAGACGCGCCTCGACCGGCCCGGCTGGACCGGCTATGGCCAGCTAGGCCGAGGCCCAGGGGGTTTGGCCTTTCATTGGTTCTATTATTTTTCTTTTCTTTTTTTATTTTTCTTTTATTTATTTCTTGTTAATTATTTTTTCTATTTTATTTACTATTTATTTTAATTTTATTTAATATAAAACACTACCTTAAATAGTATTACTAATTATACCACTGCAAATATTATTTTGGCATTTAATTAAAATATTTTGAAATTTTATAATTTTAAAAGGCATTTAATTAACTATTTTAGTTGATGTTTTAATTATTTTAGGGCTTTTAAGTATTTTATAAAAATGTGGTTGCTTCACCAATATTTTCTATGAATTATTTGCCACATTATGAACAATTTAGTTTTGACAATTTGAAAACTTTTAATTTGAATTTGAACTGGATTTGAGTCTAAGTGAGATTTAACAACAGTGAATGTGATGACATGGCACCATAAGCATGGTGTTACTGTAGCTTAATTATGTAGGTGTTGCAGAGCCCTCCCGCGTGCCGATGGTGCTGCTGCCTCTAGTCCCGGCTCCTCTTGCTCGGTGTGCAGACCTCACTTCGTGGTGCCGTGGTGAGACGACATGAGAAGTTTCAAGACCATGTTGGCGTAGGGTGGTGGTCATTGAAAGGATCGAGAAGAAGGGTCTAGAGGGGCGATTAGACCCTTAACAAGTAAAAGCGGCAATTTCAATTTCTTCAAGTTAAGGTGGAGTTTATCACATGTTAATGGACACATAATACATTTTACAAAGAGGATAAGCAGCGAAAAGAGTAAAACATGCAAGTGCAAGAATGTAAGGGATGTGAGTTGGAGTGTGCAAACGCAAAGGAGACGCGGTGGATTTTTGGTGTAGTTCCGATAGGTGGTGCTATCGTACGTCCACGTTGATGGAGACTTCAACCCACGAAGGGTAATGGCTACGCGAGTCCACGGAGGGCTCCACCCACAAAGGGTCCATGCTACTTCTCGAGCTTGCGTTGTATTCCCTCGAGGAGGAAAGGGTGATGCAGCACAGTAGCGTAAGTATTTCCCTCAGTTTTTGAGAACCAAGTATTAATCCAGTAGGAGACCATGCGCGAGTCCCTCACACCTGCACAAACAAATAAGAACTTCGCAGCCAACGCGATAAGGGGTTGTCAATCCCTTTACAGTCACTTACGAAAGTGAGATCTGATAGATAGGATAGTTTGATATTTTTGGTATTTTTGGATATAAGAACAGAAAGTAAAAACAGCAAAGTAAAGTAGATTGTAGATTGATATGTTGAGAATAGACCCCGGGGCCATAGGTTTCACTAGTGGCTTGTCTCATGATAGCAGAATTCTACGGTGGGTGAACGAATTACTGCAGAGCAATTGATAGAAAAGTGAATAATTACGAGAATATCTAGGCATGATCATTATATATAGGCATCACGTCCGTGACAAGTAGACCGAAACAATTATGCATCTACTACTATTACTCTACACATCGACCACTATCCAGCATGCATCTAGAGTATTATGTTCATAAGAACAGAGTAATGCTTTAAGCAAGAAGAAATGATGTAGAGGGATAAACTCAAGCAATATGATATAAACCCCATCTTTTTATCCTCGATGGCAACAATACTATACGTGCCTTGCTGCCCCTACTGTCACTGGGAAAGGACACCGCAAGATTAAACCCAAAGCCAAGCACTTCTCCCATTGCAAGAACTATAGATCTAGTAGGCCAAACCAAACCGATAATTCGAAGAGACTTGCAAGGATATTATAATCATACATAAAAGAATTCAGAAAAGAACCAAATATTCCTCATAGATAATCTTGATCATAAACCCACAATTCATCGGATCTCGACAAACACACCGCAAAAAGATTACATCGAACAGATCTCCTCGAAGACCGAGGAGAACTTGGTATTGAGATCCAAAAAGAGAGAAGAAGCCATCTAGGTATTAACTATGGACCTGAAGGTCTGTGGTAAACTACTCACAACTCATGGTGAGGCAATGGTGATGATGTAGAAGCACTCCATGGAAGATCCCCCCTCTGGTGGAGCTCCGGAACAGGCCCCAAGATGGGATCTCACGGAACAGAAGGTTACGGCGGTGGAATTAGGGTTTTCTCTGTTGCTTCGATGTTTTCAGGGTACATGGGTATATATAGGAGGAAGGAGGGCATCAGGGGAGCAACGTGGGGCCCACGAGGCAGGGGGCGCGCCTAGGTGGAGGGGGCGTTCCCCCACCCTTGTGGACACCACGTGTCCCCTCTGTCGTGGTTCTCAAGTCACTCGTGAAGATATCGTTCCAAAAATATCTCTCCCGAAGGTTTCATTCCGTTTGGACTCCGTTTGATATTCCTTTTCCGCGAAACCCTGAAATAGGCAAAAGACGGCAATCTGGACTGGACCTTTGGGTTAATAGGTTAGTCCCAAAAATAATATAAAAGTGTATAATAAAGTCCATTAAACATCCAAAACATCATATATAATAGCATGGAACAATCAAAAATTGTAGATACGTTGGAGACGTATGAAGCATCCCCATGCTTAATTCCTGCTCGTCCTCGAGTAGGTAAATGATAAAAACAGAGTTTTTGATGTGGAATGCTAACCAACATAATTTTCAATGTAATTCTCATTATTGTGGCATGAATGTTCAGATCCGAAAGATTCAAGACAAAAGTCTATATTGACATAAGAAATAATAACACCTCAAGCATACTAACAAAGCAATCATGTCTTCTCAAAATAACATGGCTAAAGAAAGTTATTCCTACAAAATCATATAGTCTGGCTATGCTCCCTCTTCATCACGCAAAATATTCATATCATGCACAACCCCGGTTTCAGCCAAGCAATTGTTTTCATACTCAATTTTTTCAAACCTTTCAACTTTCACGCAATACATGAGCGTGAGCCATGGATATAGCACTATGGGTGGAATAGAGTGGTGGTTGTGGAGGAGACAAAAAGAGGAAGATAGTCTCACATCGACTAGGCGTATCAACGGGCTATGGAGATGCCCATCAATAGATATCAATGTGACTGAGTAGGGATTGCCATGCAACGGATTCACTAGAGCTATAAATGTATGACAACTCATCAACTGAAACTAAGTGGGTGTGCATCCAACTAGCTTGCTCATGAGGACCTAGGGCATTTGAGGAAGCCCATCGTTGGAATATACAAGCCAAGTTCTATAATGAAAATTCCCACTAGTATATGAAAGTGACTAAACAAGAGAGTCTCTATCATGAAGAACATGGTGCTACTTTGAAGCACAAGTGTGGAAAAAGGATAGTAGCATTGTCCCTTCTCTCTTTTCTCTAACTTTTTTGGAGGGGCTTTCTTTTTTTATTTAGCCCCTCTCTATATTTTTTTGGGCCATCTCTTTTTTTATTTGGCCTTTCCTCACATGGGACAATGCTCTAATAATGATGATCCTCACACTTTTATTGATTTACAACTCGATACTAGAACAAAGTATGAGTCTATATGAATGCCTCCGGCGGTGTACCGGGATGTGCAACGAATCAAGAGTGACATGTATGAAAAATTATGCATGGTGGCTTTGCCACAAATACGATGTCAACTACATGACCACGCATGGAAATATGACAATATGAAGCGTGTCATATGAACGGAACGGTGGAAAGTTGCATGGCAATATATCTCGGAATGGCTATGGAAATGCCATGATAGGTAGGTATGGTGGCTGTTTTAAGGAAGGTATATGGTGGCTGTTTGGAGGAAGGTATATGGTGGGTGTATCATATCGGTGAAAGTTGCGCGGTACAAGAGAGGCTAGCAATGGTGGAAGGTTGAGAGTGCGTATATTCCATGGACTCATCATTAGTCATAAAGAACTCATATACTTATTGCAAAAATTTACGAGTCATCAAAACAAAGCAATCGATGCATGCTCCTAGGGGGGAGGTTGGTAGGAGTTAACCATCGCGCGCCCCCGACCTCCAGACAAAGGATGACACTCTACAAATACCTCATGCTCTAACTTCGTCACATAGCGGTTCACCATACGTGCATGCTACAAGAATCACAAACTTTAACACAAGTATTTCTCAATTTCATAATAACTCCACTAGCATGGCTCTAATATCACTATCCTCATATCTCAAAACAATTATCAAGTAACAAACTTCTCATCATATTTAATGCACTTTGTATGAAAGTTTTTACTACATTCATCTTGTATGCCTATCATATTAGGACTAGTTTTATAACCAAAGCACATTACCATGCTATTCTAAAAGACTCTCAAAAGGATATAAGTGAAGCATGAGAGATCAACAATTTCTACAAAATAAAATCACGACCATGCTCTAAAAGATATAAGTGAAGCACTAGAGCAAAACTATTTAGCTCAAAAGATATAAGTGAAGCACATAGAATGTTCTAACAAATTCTAGACCATATTTATCTCTCTCAAAAAGGTGTGTCCAGCAAGGATGACTGTGGCAAACTAAAAAGCAAAATACTCAAATCATACATGATGCTCCAAGTAAAACACATATCATGTGGTGAATAAAATATAGTCGCGAGTATAGTTACCGATAGATGAAGACGGAAGAGGGGATGCCTTCCCGGGGCATCCCAGAGCTTAGGCTTTTGGTTGTCCTTGAATTTTACCTTGTGGTGCCTTGGGCATCCCCAATCTTAGGCTCTTTCCACTCTTTGTTCCATAGTCCATCAAAGCCATACTCAAAACTTGAAAACTTCAGAACACAGAACTTAGCCAAAAATCTCGTGAGCTCCGTTAGTATAAGAAAACAAACCACCACTCAAAGGTACTGTAATGAACTCATTCTTTGTTTATATTGGTGTTAAACCTACTGTATTACAACTTCTCTATGATTCATATCTTCCAATACTACTCATAGATTTATCAAAATAAGCAAACGACACACGAAAAACAGAATCTGTCAAAAACATAACAATTTGTAGTAATCTGTAACTTTCGCATACTTCTGTAACTCCAAAAAAATTGAAATGAATCGGTAAACGCGAGGAATTTGTCTATTAATCATCTTCAAAAATAATCAACTAAATAGCACTCTCCAGTAAAATCCGGTGACTATTCTAGTGAGCGCTAACGTTTCTCTTTTTTACAGCAAGATCATATAAACTTCACACAAGTCTTCCCAAAGGTTCTACTTGGCGCAAACACTAATTAAAACACAAAACCACATCTAATCAGAAGCTAGATGCAATATTTATTCCTAAACAGAAGCAAAAACAAAGAAAATAAAATTGGGTTGCCTCCCAACAAGCTCTTTCTTTATAGCCATCAAGATAGGCTTGAGAATTTAATGATGCTCGCATGAAAGATAAGAATTGAAGCACAAAGATAGCATCATATAGCATGTGAAAATAACATCTAAGTCTAACATACTTCCTACGCATATGCATTTTACAGTAAAACAAATTAGCAAGACAAGCAAGATCTAGCATATGCAAGGAAGGAGAAAGAAACAAGATCAATCTCAACATGAAGAGAGGTAATTTAGTAACATGAAGATTTATACAACCATATTTTCCTCTCTCATAATAATTGCATGTAGGATCATAAGAAAATTCAACAATATAGCTATCACATAACATATTCTCAACATGATCCACATGCATACGAGGATGACACTCCTCCAAAATAGTGGGATTAATATTAACTAAAGTCATGACCTCTCCGAACCAACTTTTATCAAAAATTTCATAAGATTGAACATTCTCCAAATATGTGGGATCTAAAGTTGACACTCTTCCAAACCCACTTTCAATTTTATTGCAAACATTATTATCAATCTCATATTCATCATGGGGCTTAAATAAATTTTCAAGATCATAAGAAGGATCACCCCAATCATGATCATAGCAACAAGTGGTGGACATAACAATACTAGCATCCCCAAGCTTAGTATTTTGCATATAATTAGCATAATTGACATTAATAGAATTTATAATAACATCATTGCAATCATGCTTTTTATTTAAGGAGCTATTGTCAATCAATTTTTCTTTTCACAATTCCTCACAATTTTTAGATTCATGAATTTCAAGCAAAACCCCATAAAGATAATCTAGTGCACTCAACTCACTAGCAATAGGTTCAACATAATTGGATCTTTTAAAAAGATTAGCAAGTGGATGACGATCCATAATTTAGCAAGCAAAGATGCAAGCTAATAGAGGGCACATGGCAACAAAAGCAAACAAAAAGGCGAATGGAAAAAGGGCGAATAAAATGACAAAGGTGAAGTGGGGGAGAGGAAAACGAGAGGCAAAAATGTAATGCAAAGGTTAAGGGTTTGTGATAGGTACTTGGTATATGACTTTTGCGTAAGCCTCCCCGGCAACGGCGCCAGAAATTCTTCTTGCTACTTCTCGAGCTTGCGTTGTATTCCCTCGAAGGGGAAAGAGTGATGCAGCAAAGTAGCGTAAGTATTTCCCTCAGTTTTTGAGAACCAATGTATCAATCCAGTAGGAGACCACGCGCGAGTCCCTCACACCTGCACAAACAAATAAGAACTTCGCAACCAACGTGATAAGGGGTTGTCAATCCCTTTAAGGTCACTTACGAAAGTGAGATCTGATAGATAGGATAGTTTGATATTTTTGGTGTTTTTGAATATAAGAACAGAAAATAAAAACAGCAAAGTAAAGTAGATTGTAGATTGATATGTTGAGTATAGACCCGGGGGCCATAGGTTCATGATAGCAGAATTCTACCGTAGGTGAACGAATTACTGTCGAGCAATTGATAGAAAAGCAAATAATTATGAGAATATCTAGGCATGATCATTATATATAGGCATCACGTCCATGACAAGTAGACCGAAATGATTCTGCATCTACTACTATTACTCCACACATCGACTGCTATCCAACATGCATCTAAAGTATTAAGTTCATAAGTACAGAGTAATGCTTTAAGCAAGGTGACATGATGTAGAGGGATAAACTCAAGCAATATGATATAAACCCCATCTTTTTATCCTCGATGGCAAAAATACTATACGTGCCTTGCTGTCCCTAGTGTCACTGGGAAAGGACACCGCAAGATTGAACCCAAAGCCAAGCACTTCTCCCATTGCAAGAACTATAGATCTAGTAGGCCAAACCAAACTAGTAATTCGAAGAGACTTGCAAGGATATTATAATCATACATAAAATAATTCATAAAAGAACCAAATATTTCTCATAGATAATCTTGATCATAAACCCACAATTCATCGGATCTCGACAAACACACCGCAAAAAGATTACATCGAATAGATCTCCTCGAAGACCATGGAGAACTTGGTATTGAGATCCGAAAAGAGAGAAGAAGCCATCTAGGTACTAACTATGGACCCGAAGGTCTGTGGTAAACTACTCACAACTCATGGTGAGGCGATGGTGTTGATGTAGAAGCACTACGTGGAAGATCCCCCCTCCGGTGGAGCTCCGAAACAGGCCCCAAGATGGGAACTCACGGGCACAGACGGTTGCGGCGATGGAATTAGGGTTTTCTCTATTGCTTCGATGTTTTCAGGGTACATGGGTATATATAGGAGGAAGGAGCGCATCGGGGGAGCAACATGGGGCCCATGAGGCAGGGGGGCGCCCAGGGGGAGGGGGCACGCCCCCACCCTCGTGGACACCACGTGTCCCCTCTGTCGTGGTTCTCAAGTCTCTCGTGAAGATATCGTTCCAAAAATATCTCCCCCGAAGGTTTCATTCCGCTTGGACTCCGTTTGACATTCCTTTTCTACGAAACCCTGTAATAGGCAAAAAAACAACAATCTGGACTGGGCCTTTGGGTTAATAGGTTAGTCCCAAAAATAATATAAAATTGTATAATAAAGCCCATTAAACATCCAAAGCATCATATATAATAGCATGGAACAATAAGAAATTATAGATATGTTGGAGACATAGCAGTCCATGAAGAAGCCACCTTGTCTACCCCACCATGGCCATCGCCCACGAAGGACTTGCCTCACTCGGGCAGATCTTCACGAAGTAGGCGATCTCCTTTCGCTCACAAACTTCTTGGTTCAACTCCACATCGTGACGAAGGCTCCCAAGCGACACCTAACCAATCTAGGAGACACCACTCTCCAAAAGGTAATAGATTGTGTGTTGATGATGAACTCCTTGCTATTGTGCTTCAAATGATACTTCCCCAGGACTCAACTCTTTCTCATAGATTTGGATATGGTGTAAGAAGAATTGGAGTGGAAAGCAACTTGGGGAGGCTAGAAATCAAGGTTCAAATGGTAGGAATGGAATCTCTTGATGTCAACACATGAGTAGGTGGTTTTCTCTTTGAAAATGAATGGTTTAAGTGTAGGCACGTTCTGATGGCTCTCCTCTATGAGGAAGACAAGGTGGAGGGGTATATATAGCTTCCACACAAAATCCAACCGTTACACACTTTTGACTCTTCTCGGTGGCGCCGATTAGTTAAACTCGGTGGCACCGGTCTGTTCAAAAATATGAACATTAGGAATCTCGGTGGGACCGACTGGAACAACTCAGTGTGATCGATGTTATAGGGCTTAGGGCAAACTTCATCTCGGTGGCACTGATTGCATCGTCTTGGTGGGACCGAAGCAAATGCAATGAGCAACACATAATCTGTCAAGCCAACTCGGTGAGAACGATTGCAACAACTCAGTGAGACCGAAGGGAATGCAACAAGTCACAGAGCACTGGCAAGGCCATCTCGGTGGGACTGCGATCTGTATCAGTCAGACCGATTTGTTAGGGTTTCTGGTAGTGGCTATGTCAAATGAACTCGGTGGCATTGGGTAGGAAATATCAGTGGGGTTGAGTTTGGAAATTAGAGGTTGGACATATTTGGTAGGAGAAATTGGTTGAGGGTTTTGGAGCAATATCACTAATCACTTGAGCAACCATATCATTAAGCAACAGTGTCACACCCTGATTTTTGGCCAGTTCTTTTTCTTTTTTATTTTCTAAGGATTTTGCTTGAGTTTTCTTTTTTGGTGGCTATATGGTTTGGAAACTGAAGAAGATGTCATCTTCTTCCCTTCTAGAGTGGCTTGTCATCCTCATATCCTTCCCAAGACCCTTCCATTTTCATCTTAGCCCAACCCCAATATTCTTTTCCTTGGGAATATTTCTTTTTCTGTTAAAGAAATAACCCTGTCTGCCCTAGGTTGTGAAGCAACCTATATTTCTGTCACTCCTAAAATTCCCAAATAATTCTCATGATTTTTTGGGTCATATCTTCCTCAAATACGGAAAAACTTTTCATTACCATGTTCAAACATAATCCTCCAATAATTGTTTCCCTATTCTGCCCTAAATGGCACTTTGTGAAGCAAGTGCTATTTATCTTTGCCCATTTGTCTCCAAACTTTTTGGACACCTTTTCCTGTCCATAATATTACCTCATGCCAAAATTCAACTCAATTTTCCTAGTAAATATTCCTGAGCAAGTTTTCAAAGTTACTGTCTGAGGGAAGCCTTTGTGAAGAAAGTACTAGCTAGGTTAATCCAAATGACTTTAAATTCTGCAAGGTTCTTCATATGATCAAATCCTAGCTCTCCTCCAAATTTGAGCGCATGACACCTCTCCAGATGAGCTTAGCATAAATTATTCGTTTCTGGTCAGAATTTCAGTTTGTGAAGCAACTATATTTTATATTGGTTCATTATGGATGAAAATTTACCAGTCCATTCCCCTATCCATATTAACTCTCTCCACCAAGTTTTGGCTCAATCCATCTAGCCATTTGCCCTCTGTAATTTTCCTAAGTTTCTGTCCAAATTGAAGCTCTATGAAGCAAGTACCATTTTGGTATTTCCAAATGGTATGCAAATTTTACAGCAGCTTCATATCATAAAATAACTCATCTCCTCCAAGTTTAAGCTTGTGCAAATCATTTGTGTCAGTGCTACTTCATCATTTCTAAATCTGGTCAGCAGGGCAATTTCTACAGCAAGTGTCATTTTGCTTCATCCTAATGAGCTGCAAATTTGTTTGGAAGGAGGAACCTGCCTTGCGATGCCGAAGACAGTACGCGTGCCGGGCTCATCATCATCGAAGACTGGTTCAGGGGCTATTGAGGGAGTCCTGGATTAAGGGGTCCTCGGGTGGCCGGATTACTCATTATGGGCCGGACTGGTGGGCTGTGAAGATCACCGCCGAAGATTATCCCCCATATCCGTATAGGACTCATATATGTGTAGAATGGCAAGTTTAAAGTCTGGGTGTAATGTTTCCTTCCTCTACAAGATGATCATGTACAACCCTAGGTCCCTCCGGTGCATATATAAACCAGAGGGTTTAGTCCGTAGAGACGAGAATCACAACATCATATGCTGGACTTCTAGGGTTTAGCCATTACGATCTCGAGGTAGATCAACTCTTTTAACCCTATATTCATCAAGATCAATCAAGCAGGAAGTAGGGTATTACCTCGATAGAGAGGGCCCGAACCTGGGTGAAACATCGTGTCCCGAGTCCCTTGTTACCATCGATCCTCAGACGCTCTACTGTTTCACCACCGAACTATGTCCAGTCAAAACTGGGGGCTGAGATCAGGGAATTTTGCTTCCCACCCACCACCCACTTGGTAGCCACGGTCGAAGACTTAACCGACGTATTAGAATACGCTTCCGAAGACTTCGATGGGATGGACCACTGATACATCTCCGTCATATCTATATTTTTTTATTGTTTCATGCCAATATTATGCACCTTTCACATATTTTTGGCAACTATTTATATGATTTATTGGACTAACCTATTGATCCAGTGCCCAGTGCCAGTTCCTGTTTTTTGCATGTTTTTGTATCACAGAAAAGCCATATCAAATGAAGTCCAAATGCTATAAATTTTTACGAAGAATTATTTTGGAATATATGTGATTTTTGGTAGGTGAAATCAACGCAAACGAAGGCCCACACAACCCACAAGACACCAGGGCGCGCTAGGGAAGCCTGGCTCGTGGTGGTGGGTTGTGCTCTCCTTGAACGTCGGTTGGAGCCCTTCTTCTGGGGCAAGAAAGATAATTTATGGAAAAAAATCGTGTTAAAATCTCAGCACTATCGGAGTTACGGTTCTCCGAGTATTTAAGAATTGGTGAAGGGACAGATCTGGGGAACGCGAAACAGAAGAGGACAGAGAGACAGATCCAATCTCGGAGGGGCTCTCGCACCTCCCATGCCATGGAAGCCAAGGACGAGAGGGGAAACCCTTCTCCCACCTAGGGAGGAGGCCAAGGAAGAAGAAGAAGGAGGGGTCTCTCTCCCCCTCGCTTCCGGTGGCATCGGAGTGCCGCCGAGGCAACGATCGTGTGATAGCGATCTACTCCAACAACTCTGTCATCTTCACCAACAACTCCATCACCTTCCCCGATCTATATTCAACGGTCCACTCTCCCGCAACCCGCTTTACCCCTACTTGAACATGGTGCTTTATGCTTCATATTATTATCCAATACTATGTTGCCACCTATGATGTTTGAGTAGATCTATTTTGTCCTATGGGTTAATCCTGATCTTGGTGGTATGATTATATATTTTATTTTGGTGTCGTCCTATGGTGCCCTCCATTCTCGCACAAACGTGAGGGCCCCCCACTGTAGGGTGTTGCAATATGTTCATGGTTCGCTTATGGTGGGTTGCGAGAGTTACAGAAGCTTAAACCTGAGTAAGTGGGGTATGGCGCATGGGAGTAAAGAGGACTTGATAATTAATGCTATGGTTGGGTTTCACGACCTTAATGATCTTTAGTAGTTGCGGAGGCTTGCTAGGGGTCCAATCATAAGTGTATATGATCCAAGTAGAGAAAGTATGTTAGCTCATGCCTCTCCCTCATATAAAATTGCAAGAATGATTACCGGTACTTATCATCGATTGCATAGGGACAATTCCGCAAATCCTACCACACTAATCCACACTTGCTATACTAATTTATTTTTACTTTTATTTACGTTATCTTTATTATCTTACAAAACTATCCTACTACACCTATAGAGCACTTCTAGTTTCATACTTGTTTTCGGTAAAGCAACGTCAAGTGTGCGTATGGTTGTATTGGTGGTCGATAGAACTTGAGGGAATATTTGTTCTACCTTTAGCTCCTCGTTGGGTTCGAACCTCTTACTTATCGAAGAAGGCTACAAACGACCCCCTAGACTTGTGGGTTATCAAGACCTTTTTCTGGCGCCGTTGCCGGGGAGTTATAGCGTGGGGTGAATTTTCTCATATGTGCTTGTTTGCTTTATCACTAAGTAGTTTTTATTTTTTGTTCTAAGTTGCTCTCTATCTTTAGTCATGGATATGGAACACGAAACACCAAAAAAATTAGTGGTACTTGCTGCTCATGGAGATGGGGAACCTCCTAAAACCCTCGATGCTTGTTATGTGAAAGATATTATGCACTACTTTGATAATCCTGAGAAAACCCCATTCAACTATATAATGGTAATAACGTTGGATGAACGTGAATACTTTAGGGATTATCGCTTGACTCATAAAGGGAAATTGTTATGGAATCAAATTCATATATTAAAGTGGTATGCTTATAATCTATGCTTGACATATGATTATACTTGTTGTTCTAGGATGAACGCTCCACATCTTCCCTTTTCATGCAAATTTAATGACAATGAAACTCAGCCTCTTATGCTAATGGTATATATGATTATTATGATGTGGAACGAATAGAAGAATTTGTTGCTTTTAAGGGTGCTTATGAAATTGAATGTCTGTTTCTAGAGTATGAAGATTGTGATGATGTTGTTTATAGATCTCAAAATTTTGCTATATTTAAATATTGCCATGAGAACTATGAATATAATGCCGATATTGATGCATTTCTTGAAAAAGTCTCTACTGTCCAAGAAGAGACTAATATTTTGCAGGAGTCTGTGGAAGAAGAAATTAATGACATTGTGAGCTCATGTGATGAAAAAGATGAGGAGGAGAGCAAAGAACAAAAGGAGGAAGAGAGGATTGATCACCCGTTCCCACCTTCTAATGAGAGTAACTCTTTATCCCATAAATTGTTTAATTTCCCTTTGAATTTACCGAAGGATGAACGCTAAGGTAATTGCTATGATTGACGATGCCATGGACCTAGGGTAGGGTTACATGCCTGACATAGACATCCTACCCAAGGATACCAACTGAAGTAACCTCGGAGTGCAATCCACTCGACCAATTATCTCACTCGGATATCCCAATTCCATTCGACCATGATGAAGTCACTCGACCATACAAGAAACCACCCGGAGTACAGAAGATCTAAAGTCACCCAGGATGACAACGGTCAGGCGTTCACTCTGCAGTCTTAAAGGTCATTTATAGCTCTTTATAGCTGACATTATCAGTAACACCCTGTCTTAAGTTATCAGCAACGCCCTGTCTTAATGTACATTGAGCCCTATGTAACGGGGGATGGCTGGGGTCCTGGCGCACACTATATAAGACACCCCCTCCTCTGGGATAGGGGTTCGCACCCCTGTAAGACACACCCTCATATTCAAGTCGACCGTCTTAGGGCACCGAGACTAGGGCTTTTACCTCCTCTAAGAGGGGCCCGAACTCGTAAATTTGTGTGTACAACCTCACCGTAGTTAGGATCTTGCCTCCTCATACGTATCCCCTACTCTTACTGTCAGACTTAGTACCACGATAGTTGGCGCCGACCGTAGGGCATGGCATCTATCGAGCCATGATGTAGATGGTTATTTCTTCAACCACCAGCAGCAGATCGATTGCCCCTGGTTTGCTAGCCTCCCGTATGTGTGAGCTGACCACCTGAATCGAAGTGAAAGCAGGAAGCTAGCTGAACCTCTGCACACGGTCACCGACACATCGTCTCCAAACCTTGGTTCAGCCGAGTGCGCGTGCGGCCACCGGTGACCTCCACGTCGTCGTCATCTCCAAACCTTGGTACGGCCGAGTGCGCGTGCGGCCACCGGTGCCGTCCGCGTCGTCGTCGTCTCCAAACCTCGGTACAGCCGAGTGCACACACGGCCACCGGCGCCGTCCGTATCATCGTCGTCTCCATACCTTGGTACAGCCGAGTGCGCGCGCGGCCACCGGTGACGTCCGCGTCATCGTCGTCTCCGACCTCGAAGACCTCGACCGACCGCACCTCGTCTGTGATGTCATGGCTGTGCCCGCACGTGTGGCCAGAAGCGCCGTCCGCCTCATCATTGTCATGCACGGCTGCCGGCGTCGTCCGCTTCATCTTCGTCTCCAACCTTGTCGTTGAGCCCCCACGCACGGCCGTCAACGCCGTTCACCTCGTCGTTGACTCCGCCTCGTGTTCTTGGCCTCCGCAGTGAAGGCGCACGCCCGGCACGGTGCAGGAGCGCAACGCTCCTTCCTCCGGCGCCGATCGCCAGCGATGGTCTCGGCGGCGGAGGCGCGCTGCGCCGGCAACCTACAAAATAGTCTCGGCCTGCAACCCGCAACCGATGCCTGTTCGAGATCAAAGGAGTCAATGCCTCGTAAATTCCTTGGTAAGTGCATGCATAACGCGGCCACTTCCATGACCAATTAACTGCATGTAGGAAAGAAGGAAATGGGAGGATGTTGTGATCTTAGGGCATGTACAATGGTTCTAGCTTAAGGATGCCACGTAAGATAAATGATGAGGTGGAGGAGAGAGAAATCATAAGAGAAGGCTTGTCTTAGCTTATTTAAGAAAAGACAAGAGATGATAGCTTAGCACAATTTGTCTCACCATGTTTTTAGGAATAACTAATTATTGAAGATAAGGCTAAGAGATGACCCATTGTAGACTTGTTTTTTTGTCATCTCTAATTAAATGCAAAACTTAAGATAAGACTATTTTAGCAACCATTGTACATGCCCTTATACGCCTGATTAATCGGTTTTGCTAAAACTCATTCGAATGAGAAATAGATCGGTCCCATTCACTTTTCCAACCGTCTGATCCAGCTGCGCCGCGATTCGTGTTTGTCAACGTAGATAGCTTCGTAGCGACGTGTGCGCGCCCATCAGCTTTTTTTTTTGAGACAAACTCCGAAGCTCTTTATTATGCCGTCACAACGTTTACACGGACGAAAGATAAGCCCCCCGGTTGACCTAGCCAAACATGTCGGCCAGCGGGTAGGGATAAAGCGTGCCTCGCGAGCTTGTGAGCCTCGACATTCGAGCTCCTAAACTCATGACTAATATTACAAGTATGAAAATTGGAACTATGGTCTATTATTTCATGTATGATCGCCCCATAGGCTGTAGGGTTGTTGTGATGGATATCCTCGACCACCACCTTCGCGTCCGACGCCACTTGGATCTTCTCCACATATAGATCATTCGCTAATGCCAGAGCTTCCCTGATCGCCATGCACTCCAGAGTAGCCGGGTCTGAAACGCCTGAGAAGACAACCGCCGAAGCTCCCAAAAAAATGCCTGAAGAATCCCTGGAAATTGCAGCAACAGAACCGTAACTTCTTCCTCTCCCTACCGCCGCATCCACATTGATCTTCGCCACACCTGACGGAGGAGCTATCCATCCAGTTGGTCTTGGCTGTCGCACATTAGTTTCCCTCGAGATCGTCGTTGCCAAGCATCGTAGTTCATTGACATACGATTGGGCGAAAGCATGGACTGAGAACGGACTCTGGAAGATCTGTTCATGTATAGCTTTCCGGCGAGCACTCCATAACGCCCAAAGTGTGACAACAAAGGTAGTAAATTCATCCTGCGTTAGCGCCTCATGCATGGCAAAGAGCCATCTCTTCGCATCAGTTTCCTCATTCCTGCTCAAGACATCAATGATATGTTCTGAAGACAGCGCCCATCTGCTGTTCG
>LR738710.1:687669300-687720866 GCA_902687465.1 Secale cereale | reverse complement strand
GAACCATGTATGCATTTGTCTGAAATGTGAGGGGGAGTTACAGTTCTACCCCTGCCTTTAGGCTTCTCGACTTGGGTCTGTGTACTGAGGGTCGAGGATAGTAGAGTAACTTTGCTTCTCCCCAAATAGTGGGCGGGAGTGATTTCGGGCGAGGAGGGCGTGTTTTGATATATAGTGGGCGCGAGCGATTTCGGGCGAGGAGAGCGTGTTTTCAAACAGTGGGCGCGAGCTATTTTGGGCGAGGAGAGCGTGTTTTTCCCACCATGGTTTATGAATTATTCGGCACATGTCATTTCGGCCGAGGAGAAGGCGCGCTTGGATGAAGTTACGAACCTACCCTCGATGCACAACGGGCCAATTAATGCGTCTCCCACATAGGATGGTAATTTCGCATCTCCCATTTATTTGCTCGGGCGAATTCCACCAAGCAGAGGATGTTTAACCGTTCGTCCAAAATTTGGGAGAACGAGCATCCACGTCTACCTTACCAAGTCGCTTCGACTCAAATTTAGAAATATTAGCTTGCCACTTCTTTTTTAGATGGAGAGATGATGCTCGGGAGTAATGTGTGTTTACATGCTCGTTGCTAGCGATTTACTATATGACAAATAGTTGACCCACTCAAAAAGGGGAATCAAACCCAAAATGAAATATCTCGATTCAATGAAATAGCTCGTTCACCAGGTCGAAATAGTGAACTAAATCCAAAATTGAACACCTCAATCAAATAGCATGTTGTACAGTATTACAGTACTCCATGAACATGTTGAAAGTCAAATTAATGAACTTGTTTGATATACGCATATATCCGTTCATGTGTGGATTGTAGACAACATGTTCTCCAATTTAAATATTTGAATGCAAGTTTATATCGAAACATGGTTTATATCAGTGTTTGATGCATAAAATGTGACCTCCCCCTCTCCCGGATTCCTGCTCTCTCTCTCTATCGTGCGACAATCTCCAATTATGTTGCAAGCATCCAACGCACAAACTTTGTTGGTCATCTCTCTTTCTCTCCATCTCTCTCTCTCTCTCTTTGTGTGTGTGCGTGGGGGGGGGGGTTCTTTCTAGTTCGCATGCATATATACTCCATCTCTAGGTCTCTCTCGCACACTATGTATGATTCTCTAGTCCAAGCTAGATATCTTGGGTGCACTCATCGTACGCACACAAATTCCTTGGCTCATTGCCTATAACTCTCTCACGCACCACTTTGTCGTCTCGGAGGTCTACCCCCTCTCTCTGGGTGTTTTTGGTTGCGTTCTCATCTCAAAATAGTTGTTCCCTCTTCGTGCATGCTCATCTCAGCACCCCTCTTCATGCATGCTCTCTTCATGCATGCTCCTAGTGTATTTGTGTTGAACTAGTTTGGACTCATGCACCCTTCATACACTCTACAAAATACTCAAAAGTGGGTCGAGAAGGGAACTATTGCCCTCATGCACCCTTCATACACCCTACCAAACACACCCTCTCAAACTCTCCATCTAGCTAGGTCACACATACACATGCATATCTCACTCGCACTCGATAGGCCCATCTAAAACTCTATCTCTCTCCCTCGTTCTCTCTCCATCACACACGCACACACACACAATTCATGCCTAGCTAGCAAAATATGATGGTCTCTCACTCAATTGTAGGCGCACCGTCCCCCCTATATGTATATGACTAGCTAATCTTAGTCTCCATCACAAACATGTGCATGGTCTATCTCGATTTCTCTCGGGGCATCTTTCTATCACGCACGCACCTCCCTCGATCTCCCACCCATATAGCCCCCTCACGATCTCGAGGGGGTCTCTCTATCATAAACACACCCTCTCGCCCTCCCCATGCGTCCATGTTCTCCATGTGTCCCTCTCGACCTTTGTACCTTGTTAACCAAACCTCTATTGGGCATGTGCTATAGGGTGTCTCTCTCCATTGCAAACAATCACACACTAGCTATCTTCGTGTATCTCCTCGCCTCGCTTTTCTATCTCGGAGATGCATGCGTGATATGTTCGCCTAAGAAACGAAAACACACACTCTCTCTAATTTATCGTTTTTTCACTTTCTCTTTCACACACATACTCTTTTTGCACACTTATTCTCCTTCACACGCACTTGATCCCTCCCGACTTAGGCACTCTCCTCGGTCCATAGCATATTGATTTATTGAAAAGTCAAACATCACAAAGTTTGACCACGTACGTGGAGAAAAACAATTACATCTGGAACGGCAAACATATACGATTAGATTCGCCATGAGATGTAGTTTCGTATGATGTATCTTTGGTATTGAAGATATAAATAACATTTGTGTAAACCTGATCAAAGTTTCCAAAGTTTGGCTTCTAAATAAATTACATGCACTGCATTATCGAGCGGATGGAATATCTCTTTCCCCCTCTCAGCTATCTAACGCACCACTCAGCCTTATCGGGGCTCCTCAATCTCTCTCAAACTTTATATCTCCCTGGTTCACACATACACATGTCTTGCTCACGCTATACATATAGACCCATCCAACACTCTCCACCCTTGTTCTCTCTCTATGTGACACGCACCCCCTAATAAGTACCATTATCCCTCACTCCATCATAGGCACAACCACCCCCCTTAGTATGATTATCTCTCACTAGACATCAGGAACAGACGTATTGTCTCCTTCCATCCATACGTCTATCTCGATATCTCTCAGGGTATCTTCTATCGCGCACACACCTTGTCACTCGATCTCCCACCCATATAGTCCCATCACGATCTCCAGGGGATCTCTCTATGACAAACATACACTCAATCCTCCCCATGTCTGCATTTTCTCCATACATCTCTCTCGACCTCTCTCCCTTGTTTGTCAGACCCCTCTTGGCCACGTGCTAGGGGTCTTGCTCTCTCGGTTGCAAACAACCACACACTATCTCCCCACCTTGCTTCTGTTGTCGAAGATGCATGTGTGATATGTTTGCATAGGACACACACGTTTTTTTCTCGACTTTTATCGAGTGTTGTCCATGTCTCTTTCACACACGCACACACACTTTTTTCACTCACTCTTTCTATTTCACACACTCTCTCTCTCTCTCTCTCTCTCTCTAGTTAGGGACTCTCTCACTTCCATAAGCATATGGATGTTTTGAAAAGTCAAACCTCTGAAAAGTTTGACCAGGTATATGTGGAGAAAAACATTTACATCTGGAAAGATCATTAGATTCATCACAACATGTACTTACTTCATACTATCATTTATCTTTGGTATTGTAGATATAAGTAATTTCTTTATAAACTTGGTCAAAGTTTCAAAAGTTAGACTTAAAAAAATGTTGGAACTACATTATCGAACGGAGGGAGTAGCTCTTTCTCTCTCTCTGCTATCTCTCACGGGCCTCTGCTCTCACACGAACACTCTATACCGACGGATTATACGCTCACTGTGTCAGCGTATAGCTCTGTATACTGTTTAGTTGGCCGGTCAACCAGTCCACATGCTGCCTTGTCAGCTCGTGTTCTGTATCTTCATGTGCTGGCCCATGTGGCCGTGGGTGAAAATAAGTAAACTAGAGGCCCATCTGACACGCGGTGAAGTAAGAAAAGTTGAAACCACTCGGGGTAGCACCCCGCACGCTAGTAAACTAAGGGTGCATTGAGGACTGAGGCAATAAAAACACTTGTTTGGGAGAGTGAGATGCTGGTGTAGTTGGTTTGACTGATTTGTTTATACATGTGGGTCTGTGTGCACATCGGTGCCAACTCTCTCACATCGCGTGAGCGGTGCCAAAATCTCTTGATTTGACATTGATGCGTATTATGTGGCATTCTTTTGCGAAATATGGCATCGGCCACATAATGGAAGGCAACAAATGCCCAAGCTCTTCACGTACTCCTAGGTAAATGAGATGAAAGAGAAAGAGAGAGAGAGAGAGAGAGAGAGAGTGAAAAAATATCACTAGCCAGCCAACCCTATCGTATGAGCGAATGATATTGGTACCTCTTGATGACACGACAATCTTATACGTCCAGCTGCTCTAACATGTTATCTTCTTTTGCAGATAAAAAAAGACCCAAAAGTGAAAAATGTGTTGCACTATAACAATCTCATCGAATGCCTTGATCTCCATATTACATAAATTGATTTGATCGACTATCGAGGCAGCACATCTGAGATTAAATTGGTCAGGTTCTTTGTTCTGGAGGCAAGTGTGCTCAAGGTAATGAGGTTTGGCGTTCTCTGGCGCAACAATGAATGGTGTGCTGATCACCGAAAGCGTCTAAGCCTAAATGACAAAGTCTCTGCAGAAGCTGAATTTGTTTTTGAAACGTCAAGTGGCCAAAGACTCAAAAAGTTATTTGCCCATTAGTGACTTGTCAGGGCAGTGGATTTTAGTTTGTACGGTAATGCTGCATCCACCTAAAGTAACGAAAGTTCTTACATAAACTTCCTAGTAATTCCCTTTTCGTAGGTGCATCATTACTCCTAGCATTTGTAATATTAGTTTGAAACTTGTAATATTGCCATGTCCTATTCTTGCGTTTTCAAAATCCTATGAATCAAATAGGTCCTGAGTTGTTGATGATGTTGTGCCTGCCATCTTTCACCAATTGCCGTCAGATCTAGATCTGACGCATACAAACCAAACTTCTCCAGTTTTGCAAAAAGATGCCCGCACTTGTTCGCTATTTACAAACAACTCCTTGTCTCTCACAATCAGCCTTATCTCCTCCCCACCACATCTAGAAGGCCATGGTAAAATCTGGCGCGATGGCCGCTGCCGGCGCTGTCCACCCCCCAATCTTGGTGTTCCGTGCAATGCACGGGCACCTACGCACGGAAATTATGCCGAACACGGCTAGTTGTAAGAAGGCTAGGTCTACAGCCATGATGATAGTGACTGCAGGCGGTGAGGCTGACTATGGTATGCCGAACACGGTGCCTATACTCAGGTGTCATCTCCGGCGTACTGTCTTGTCACTTCACTGTGAGGAGCAGCACGTAATAATTTGACCAAGGGGTAGTACAGTGCTACTACATTGGTAGTACTACTACTACTAGTACTAGCACCACCGTCTGGATTTGGTAGTACTACAACGTCCATTTGAATTTTGTATTTGACTAGCAATATCTAGTAATGCATGTCACAAAAAATGTACTACTCCCTCTGTAAATAAATACATGGTGTATTGTTTTATTCCTATTGGCGATATAACTTAATGTCTTTTTGCTACTTAATAGGATTACATGCAATTAACTAACCACTGCATGTGATGTTTGGTAGTCTCAAGTCATTGAAAGCATGCACGGGAACAGAGGGGGGCGCAGCTTCATTGACTTACGGCACCCGCCTTTGGGTGTATGACACGTGGGCCCAACGGATGGCTGGCCAACCTGTCATACAACCAAAGGCAGGTGCAGTAGAGGGGTGAGGAGTAGATGGCCAACACGCACGTGAATTCAACACAATCTGAACTTCTCATATAAAGGCTCCCGCCAGTCCAATCTATGAAATCCTATGAACCTACGCACCCAAGGGCAAGAGTGATCACTCCAATCGCAAGATCAGTTGACTATAAGCTAGACCCATGGAGGCAATGAGCACGAGCATCAGCCGGCTGTGCCAGATGGTCCACGACGCCGGCCTACGGCCCGACACTGAGAACGTCTTTAGGTAGTGCTCGAGGCCACCAGGGCGAGGGGCCTCTTGGACGACAGCTTCGTCTCCTTGTTCAACGAGGTCCTCGTCGGCTTCCTCAACAAGTTCACCATCATCAAGAAGCTCATGGATGACCTTGACGTATGCCTCTAGCCCACGCTCCCAGGCTTTGCGATGCCTGTCACCCTCAACGGCCTCTATGGTGACAACCTCTTCGATGCACTGGCGGCCCTGCGACTGCCCGCCGTCGCGCCAGAGAATGTCCACCTCGAGGTCGCGCTCGCCGCATAGCGCCTGGCGCAGCAAGACACCATCGACATAATCACCCACGTCTACACGCAAATCGTCCACAAGGACTACTACATGCAAGAGGAGGACGTTAGGACACTGTCCTTCTTGGACCGCAGGGTAACCTTGGACGACATTGTTCAGAAGCACGTTGAGCTTGCCGCCAACGCCGCTGCTCCTCACACGTCGGTTGGTGATCTGGTGCACTAGGGAGTGAGGATGTCGTTGATGGATCCGTATGTATCTTTATCTTTCCGTCAAATGCATGTAGTAGTATATGGTACTACTAGTAATTATCTTACCTTTCGCATCAACTTCATAAATTTCCTACGTACTTCATGCATGAACCGCGCCAGAACCAAACTTCTCATTACTCTAGGGAAAATCGTTATTGCTATCTATCGGTCACACCATGGAGCAGAACCAAATTTTACAAGTTACAAGTTCAAAAGGAAAATGTAATGCCCAGGATGGGACTATACCTCCTACGTGTCGAGGCACGACTTAAAGGTATAAGCCCATTCTGGAATGATCTCAAGTTTGGTACCTTTGCACATCTCATGTAAAAATAGGGATGAAAGCGAAACGATAGTTGGCTTACACTCGCCACGTCACACAATTCATTACATGTCCAAACATCATTCAAAACATCACAACCCGTCTACGGGTGAAGATCCAAATGAAAGATACCAAACATAACATAAATCCACAGGCCTGAATCGCCCCTAGTAGAAACCTCTACTGATCGTCGGGATAGTGCACATAGTAACGACTATGGTCCTCGTCATACTCCCAGTACAGCTCTGTGCCGTCACTTGAATAGATCGCCTGAGTACCTACATCTGGTGTGGTGTAGAATTTGTGAGCCACAGAGGACTCAGCAATCCCGTTCCCGGGTAACACAACTATCCAAGCCTTGGGTGTGGAACAAGGCTGAAGAAAGAACAAGAGGTTGCAGCAGCACTAGCACTAACTTACGTAAAAGAGAGCGAGAAGAGAAGTGCCTCGGACGAAAAGGTGATCACGAAGTGATCCTAACTAAAGCAAGTCAAACATAACCCCACCGTGTTCACTTCCCGAACCCCTTTCGGAAAATGACCGTCACGGTACTCACGCTGGTAGTGTATTCGGAACATGGTGTCAAGTTTTCTACAACCGGATATTAACAAATTCCCATCCGCCACATAACCGCGGGCACGGATTTCGAAAGTTCATAACCCTGCAGGGGTGTTCCAACTTGGCCCATGACAAGCCCATGATCCACGAAGTCGCAACTCCAAGGTGGGAAGGCCCGAGTATCCTTGGAATCCCGTGCTCAAGATATTCCGACTAAGGTAAGGCTAATCTAGCAAATCCTCCCGGCGTGCCGACACCCTGATAGTAGCCGCGCGTATCTAGTCTCAGGCCACGACCGGATGAGCACAGCGTACAGTGACCAAAAACCCAAGTTGCCAAGGGGGGTACCGCACACGACTCTAGTTTGGACCAACACTCAAATCGAGCACTGGCCCAGGGGGGTTGATTAATTAATCCTCGGGTTAATTACTCCCCCGGCAAGTTTTAGTTGTTTAGGCAAATAGTACCAATGTTGGGACTTGCTGGAAAAGACTTAGCACTTAGCGGTTTATCGAGGGGTCCCATAACCCCAACCGTGTGAGGAACGCATAATCAAGGAACATAACACCGGTTTATACGGTTCCTAGGGCGGCATGAGTGGAACAAAACACCAAGCAAAAGGATTAGCCTTCCACCCATTACCAATATATAGATGATTTCATTTAATAATTAATATAGAGTGATATCCCAACAAGCTTCAACAAGAAGCAAGAATCTTCCATCTTCTCCTACAACTAGCAATGCTATAAGAGGGGCTGAGCAAAGCCTACGTATAGCCAATCAATGGTTTGCATAGGTAGGGTGGTTAGACAGATTCATGGTTACAATAGGAGGCTGACAGAAAAATATGGGCATCGAGGCAAAAGCTATAGAGCGAGACTTCTAGCAATAGGCAAAGATAGTAATGATATCCGGGTCAGGTCATCTTGCCTGTAGAGTCGTCGATGGGATCGTAAGGGGGCTCGTCGTTCTCAACCTCGATAGTAACCTCGTTCTCGTACTCGTTCTCGGCTTCCGGCTCTACTCAATACAAAACACACGAGGCACGAAATCAACAAGATGCAATGCGCAAACTACAGGATGCATGACTGATGCACTAAGGAAGCACTACAGATGCACTTAGGAAGCACAGAAAGTCATCATAGGAAGCACAGAGACACAGCACAAGGAGCATGACAATGTGCATCAAGCAAGAAACTTCAAAACATGTTAACAAGAGGATATTATGAATCTACATGCAAAATCACACAAGTTACATATAGGACTTGCTCAAAACGGAGCAACGGGCTAAAAGATACACCCGAAACAATAAACATGGCAAAGCTGAAATTAACAGCCACATAGCAACTTCGGAGCAAGAGATAAATAGTCTACAGCACTCAAACATCATGGCAAGAAGCATGGACATAAAGTAGACATATCCTACAGCAAACAATTCCATTGGAGCATCTCCATAGGAGGCATGGCTCAATAGCAACAAGCTATGACATTTTGAACATGACAACAAAAATCTGACCGCAGTAATTTATAGCAACTTGGGAGCAAGAGTTAAATATGCTACAGCAGTTTATAACAAGTAGCACTCTTCTCATGAAGATTAAGACATCTAGATGACCTCAAACATGCATGACACAAAGGAACAAAACATAGTACATGCCACCACGATCATTTTGACATATCATACACACAAAACGGACATGCACAGTAAAAGTTATCCACCTCACAAATATGCATCAGAAACTGAAAAACTGGGGTCTTAGGGAAAAACGAGAGTCAACCTCTGGTCAGCGGGCGGTCAACCGGGCGGATCTGGGTCAATGGGCGGCCGGTGCGGGCTACCGGGTCCGCGGCTCTGCGGGTCAACCGGGTAGGCGGGCGGCGCCCGCTAGGGTTTCGGCCCCAGCGCAGATCGGGCGGACCGATCCGATCGATCGATCGGGCTGGCGCGGTCACCTCGACCCCGACGGAGGCTGCCGACGCGAGGGGGCCGAGAGGCGGCGGTGAGGGGCCGGCGGCCTGGCCGGCGGCGGGCCTGGCCGGCGGCGAGGACGGGAGGAGGCAGCGGCGTAGGGGCCGGCTCGGGCGGCGGCGAGCTTCTACCGGAGGGTGGCGCGGGAGGAGGTGAGGGCCGGCGCTGCGAGCTCCTGGCCGACAGCGGCGAGAAGAAGCTCCGGCGGCGGCGTTCTCGAGCTGGAGGAAGGAGACGCGAGGCGGCTCGGGCGCGGGGACTCGGAAGCACAGCGCGGCGGCGTCGGAAGCACAGGGCGGCGACATCGGAAGCACGGGTGCGGCGAGGTTGGAAGCACCGAGCGGCAACGGTGGAAGCACGACTCGGCAACGGTGGAAGCACGGCGCGGCAGAGGTGGAAACCCTAGGGTTTTGGACGCAAAAATTGGAGGGGGTGGACGTTTATATAGGCACAAGGAGCTAGGGTTGTCCAAATGAGGAGAGGTTTTCGGCCACGAGATCACAATTGGACGGCCTAGATGAAGGGAAGGGTTTGAGTTGGGTTGGTGGGCTGTTGGAGGGGTTTCTTGGGCCTCAAGGAGGAGGTACTTTTAGCCCACGAGGATAACTGTTGGAGCATCAAACGAACTCCAAACGCGACAAAACTTGACAGGCGGGTTACACACAACAAAACAACATCGCACGACAAGTCTCATGCCAAACCGAAAACGTTACACGGCCAAACACAAAAGTAGGCCTCGGGGATGCCACGGACACGTGAGAAAGCGCCGGAACTCGAAACGGACAACGGAAAGGAACGAGTGGAACCGGATGCAAACTACAACACAAATGCAATGCAATGCACATGACAACATGACATGGATGGATGCACACACGCACGACAAAACGACGAAAACCCGAAAAGACGAAGAACCCGGAATGGAACTGACGAAGCCAAAGATATATATTGCCCAAAAGGGAAAGTATTACATCCGGGGCATTACAAACTCTCCTCTACTACGAAAAGATCTCATCCCGAGATCTAGGACTGGAAGAAGGAAGGGTACTCGGAACGAAGGTGATCTTCTCGTTCCCACGTAGCTTCTCGGTCGGTATGGTGTGACCACTTGACTTTCAAGAACTTGATTGACTTGTTGCGGGTCTTGCGCTCGGTTTCTTCGAGAATAGCAACTGGGTGCTCTCGGTAAGACAAGTCTTGTTGAAGATCAATCTCCTCAAACGGAATGGTGCGTTCTGGTGTCTTGAAGCACTTGCGGAGTTGAGACACGTGAAACACATCATGAACATTGGCGAAGTTGGAAGGGAGCTCAAGTTGATAGGCTAGATCGCCTCTTTTGCCAAGGATCTTGAAAGGCATGACGTATCTAGGAGCAAGCTTTCCTTTGATACCGAATCTTTGGGTGCCTTTCATAGGAGAAACACGGAGATAGACATGATCCCCATTGTTGAAGGCCAAATCACGATGCTTGCCGTCATAGTAGCTCTTCTGACGCGACTGAGCGGCCTTGAGATTCTCACGTATGACTTTGCACATTTCTTCGGCTTCTGAGATCAAGTCATTGCCAAGAAGTTGACGTTCACCAGTCTCGGGCCAGTTGAGAGGGGTACGACACTTTCTGCCATAGAGGATTTCAAACGGAGCTTTACCGGCACTTGCTTGGAAGCTGTTGTTGTAAGAGAACTCGGCAAACGGAAGGCAATATTCCCATTTCATGCCAAAAGATATGACACAGGCTCTGAGCATGTCTTCTAGAATCTGATTCACTCTCTCGACTTGACCACTAGTCTGAGGGTGAAATGCAGTGCTGAAACGGATCTTAGTGCCCATGGCAGACTGAAAGGAGTCCCAGAACTTGGAAGTGAACAAACTTCCACGGTCTGAGGAGATAACTTGAGGAATGCCATGTAAGGACACAATTCTGGAAGTGTACAACTCTGCCAGTTGAGCTGCATTGATCGATTCTTTGACTGGAAGGAAGTGAGCGACTTTGGTAAGCTTGTCAATCACCACAAAGATAGAATCATTCCTTTTCTTTGACTTAGGAAAGCCCGTGACGAAATCCATTTCAGTGTGGTCGAATTTCCACTCAGGAATAGGAAGAGGTTGGAGAAGACTGGCTAGACGTTGATGCTCTGCCTTCACTCTTCTGCAGACATCACATTCATTCACGAATTGGGCAATCTCCCTTTTCATGCGAGTCCACCAGTAAGATTGCTTGAGGTCTTGGTACATCTTGGAACTGCCAGGATGAATCGAAAGGAGGGAATCATGTGCTTCGTCCATTATGAGCTTCCTGAGATCACCTTTGGGAACCACAAGTCTGTCCTCAAAGAACAAGGTATCTCTCTCATCAACGTGATAGCACTTGTATTTGGGAGTACCCTTTGCAATACCATGTTTCACTTTCTGCACCATAGCATCACTGAGTTGGGCCTCACGGATCTGATCTTCCAAGGTAGGAGCAACTTGAAGATTTGCAAGAAAGCCTTGCGGAACAACTTGGAGGTTGAGCTTCCTGAATGCTTCACAAAGCTCAGGCTGAAACGGCTTGATAAGGAGACTGTTGCAATATGCCTTTCTGCTCAAAGCATATGGAATCACATTTGCCTTGCCATGAGTGTATTCGATGCTTGGATCATACTCTTGGATCATTTCGACCCAACGAGTCTGGCGGAGGTTCAGGTTCGGCTGTGTGAAGATGTACTTCAAGCTCTTGTGATCGGTGAAGATGTTGACTTTTCTGCCCAACAGAAGGTGTCTCCACGTAATCAAAGCATGTACCACAGCTGCTAGTTCGAGATCATGTGTGGGGTAGTTCTTCTCACTTGGCTTCAGTTGACGAGAAGTGTATGCCACAATCTTCTTGTCCTGCATTAGCACACCACCAAGTCCTTGAAGAGAAGCATCACAGAATACTTCATAGGGCTTGGACTCATCTGGAGGAGTAAGAACTGGAGCAGAGATGAGCTTTTCTTTGAGAGTTTTGAAAGCCACATCACAATCCGGAGACCAGTTGTACATGACATTCTTCTGCAGCAAGTTGGAGAGAGGCTTGGCAATCTTGGAGAAGTTCTCAACAAACCTTCTGCAATAGCTAGAAAGGCCAAGAAAGCTTCGGAGTTGCTTGACGTTCTGAGGAGGTTCCCAGTTGACAATGGCTTCAACTTTCTCGGGGTTCACAGCAATACCGTCAGCGGAGATGATATGGCCCAGATATAAGACCTTATCGAGCCAGAATTCGCACTTGGAGAACTTGGCATAGAACATATGTTCACAGAGTCTGTCGAGAACCAGACGGAGGTGCTTTTCGTGATCTTCTTCGTTCTTGGAGAATACCAAGATGTCATCCAGATACACAAGCACAAACTCGTTGGTGTAGGGGTTGAAAATGTAGTGCATCATTCTCGAGAAGGTAGGTGGAGCATTAGCGAGGCCAAAAGACATGACTGCATACTCATAGGAGCCGTAGCTCGTTCTGAAGGCAGTCTTGTGGATATCTTCTTCACGAATGCGAATTTGGTGATAACCCATTCGGAGATCGAGCTTTGAGAACACTTTAGCTCCTTTGAGCTGCTCGAACAATTCATTGATGTTGGGGAGCGGATACTTGTTCTTTATTGTCTTCTTGTTCAATGGCCGGTAATCAACGCAGAGGCGCTCCGTGCCATCCTTCTTCTTGACAAATAAGACACCACAGCCCCAAGGAGACGTACTAGGCCTGATCTGACCCATACGCTCCTGTTCATCAAGCTGTTTCTTCAACTCCTTCAACTCTTCTGGGGAGAGCTTGTACGGACACTGGCATGCTGGCTCAGTACCAGGCTCGAGTTCAATGACGAATTCCACTTGACGATGTGGAGGCATGCCTGGAAATTCTTCAGGAAAAACGTCTTCGTATTCGTTAACCACCGGAATTTGAGATGGCATTAATCTCGCCCTTGTCATTGAGAGAGAGTAGCCTGATTGTGTTATCCCTGAAGGCGAAGATAATCACATCATTGTCGGAATGAGTAATCTTGACTTCCTTATTTGCACAATCAATGTGAGCATCATGCTGAGAAAGCCAGTCCATTCCGAGGATAAGATCGATGTCGGAATTGCCGAGAATAACCGGATTAGCCAGAAAGCGATAATCACCCATGCGAATAGATACATTCGGAGCAAAGTTGTTGGAGTTCATAAGCAAACCCGGAGAAAGCACAGACATCGGTCTAGGCAAAGCTTGCAATGGCATATCATGTGACAATGCAAAAGGTCTTGACATGGAAGAATGTGATGCGCCTGAATCAAACAAGACTTTTGCAGGAAAAGAGTTAACTGGAAGGTTACCCAATATCACATCAGAAGAATTCTCCGCTTGTGCTACATTCATCAGATTCACTCTTGCTGACTATGGATTATGCTTGACAATAGCAGCGCTGACAGGTGGAGGAGGCGGAAGGCGCCTTGGGTTGGGGCACTTGTTAGCATAATGACCCTTCTGGCCACACTTGTTGCAGACCACTTCTGAGAGAGGACGGTAATGAGGAGCACTTGACTTGGAACCTTGAGACTGATTCTTTGACTGGTTGCTTGGGTTGGGTGGGTGGGAGAAACCACGGCCACCAGAGTTCTTGTTGTTGTTGTAGGGAGCTCGAATCACTGGAGGAGGTGGAAGCCAAAACTTCTGTTGCTTCGCGACCACTTGAGAAGATGAGGAGGAGTGAACAGCGTCTCTGATCCTCTTTTTGGAAGCTTCCATCTTGAGCTGGGCTGCCTCTTGCTTAAGCGCCATGTTATAGAATTTGTCAAACTCCTCAGGCTCGAACAAGGTGAGAGCAAGTTGAAGTTCATCCTTCAGACCACCACGGACTAATAGATCTTGCTCTTGGCATCTGGAATGTCTTGCTTAGCATAGCGGGCAAGGTTTTGGAACTTGATATTATATTGGTAGACAGTCATAGAGCCTTGCTTCAGGTTGCGGAATTGCTCACTCATACCCTCGATGGCACTTGTTGGAATGTGGTGAGAGCGAAAGTCCTTGCAGAAATCATCCCAAGAGATCACACGCCCTTCTCTGGAGTCTTTGTACTGCTGCCACAATCAGCTGCTTGGTCCTTGAGTTGGAAGGCTGCAAACTTCACATAGTCCTCGGGCCAGACGTTACTGCACTCAAAATGCTTCTTGATATCAGTAATCCAATCTTCAGCATCGAGAGGGTCGACACAGTAACTGAAAGCCTTTGGTTGATTGGCCAAGAACTGGTTGAGCGTAGCATGGTGCTGTTGGTTGAAGAAATTGCCTTGGTTCCCCTGAGCACCCTGATTTACTTGATTTGCTTGCATTTGCTACATCATCTGCATAAGCATCTGGGTGTTCTGATTCATAGTTTGCATAATCGCTCTCCAGGCCTTAGACAGAGGATGAGGGGAAGGAGGACGATCAGGAACCTCTTCACCCTCTGGGTTAGCGTTGGGAACCCTTTTAGGAGCCATCCTGAAAGAGATGACCACCATTAGCCATTTGATTGAAAGAAGATATAAGCTGAAACAACGGCTAGAAATGCAACATAGTCTTCACAAGAATCATTCGAACAAGAGGAACAAATGAAATTCTCAGTTTAATGATAACAACAATCTTCACGAGAAGCCACTTAGGAGACAAATGGTAAATAAGAAAAACAACAAGGTGAAGATAGAACAAACACAAGATAGGAGCTTCGTTCGACATATTCGTGCTGAAAGCTTATGGAACGTGTTACGAAAGGGTTTTGCAATCCACGGATCAGCATATCCAAGGACCCTTTAAGATGCAACTCCCGATCGGAACATCGGCCATAAAACCAATTCACTCAATGTAGAACCCCGAACTCCATATCGTGCATTCGTTGGAAGAATGCCTACGATCTACTAGATGAACCCACATACTAATTTCTGAAAGTTTCCAGTTATGCAATCAGGTGTTGGGGATACAGGGGAAGCATCGCACACTCAACTCTAATCCTACATCCAGCTGTATCCATCCTTCAACACATAACCAGTTATTTTCAGAAACCGTCTACCTCGGACCTTCGAAACGCATCTACTATACAAGCTATGGCAATACTCTCGAACTACCTCCCCAGTACTGGGTGATGTCGGGGTTATCTTGCCACTAACCGCATAGGAGAGTTTTCGATGTCGGCCGTCTTAAGTATTCTAGAACTGCCGCGATATGTTTGTGACGACAATACCTCGGAGCTCAACTCCCCGAGACACTGCCACAACCCCTAATGTCAGGAGGCATCGAGAACAATATTCTCGTCACAAAGACATTGAAACAATCCAAACAATACTCGCGAGATTCCTAAAAAAAATTGTGCCATTTTTGAGAGTAGAAGAGGCAAGAGTAATCGTCAGGAGTCCTCACCAGAGTGAAAAGAGATGAGGAGCAAAAGAAATCCTACTCTCCGATATAAATATAGGACTCAAAACATTTTAAGTGTGTGCCTACACTCAACCGTCAACGATTCGATCAAACAGTGGGGGCTTCTAGGTCGGAGAAGGCTCTGAATACCAACTTGTAATGCCCAGGATGGGACTATACCTCCTACGTGTCGAGGCACGACTTAAAGGTATAAGCCCATTCTGGAATGATCTCAAGTTTGGTACCTTTGCACATCTCATGTAAAAATAGGGATGAAAGCGAAAAGATAGTTGGCTTACACTCGCCACGTCACACAATTCATTACATGTCCAAACATCATTCAAAACATCACAACCCGTCTACGGGTGAAGATCCAAATGAAAGATACCAAACATAACATAAATCCACAGGTCTGAATCGCCCCAAGTAGAAACCTCTACTGATCATCGGGATAGTGCACATAGTAACGGCTATGGTCCTCGTCGTACTCCCAGTATAGCTCGGTGTCGTCACTTGAATAGATTGCCTGAGTACCTGCATCTGGTGTGGTGTAGAATCTGTGAGCCACAGAGGACTCAGCAATCCCGTTCCCGGGTAACACAACTATCCAAGCCTTGGGTGTGGAACAAGGCTGAAGAAAGAACAAGAGGTTGTAGCAGCACTAGCACTAACTTACGTAAAAGAGAGCGAGAAGAGAAGTGCCTCGGACAAAAAGGTGAACACGAAGTGATCCTAACTAAAGCAAGTCAAACATAACCCCACCGTGTTCACTTCCCGAACCCCTTTCGGAAAATGATCGTCACGGTACTCACGCTGGTAGTGTATTCGGAACATGGTGTCAAGTTTTCTACAACCGGATATTAACAAATTCCCATCTGCCACATAACCGCGGGCACGGCTTTCGAAAGTTCATAACCCTGCAGGGGTGTTCCAACTTGGCCCATGACAAGCCCACGATCCGCGGAGTCGCAACTCCAAGGTGGGAAGGCCCGAGTATCCTCGGAATCCCGTGCTCAAGATACTCCGACTAAGGTAAGGCTAATCCAGCAAATCCTCCCAGCGTGCCGACACCCTGATAGTAGCCGCGCGTATCTAGTCTCAGGCCACGACCGGATGAGCACAGCGTACAGTGACCAAAAACCCAAGTTGCCAAGGGGGGTACCGCACACGACTCTAGTTTGGACCAACACTCAAATCGAGCACTGGCCCAGGGGGGGTGATTAATTAATCCTTGGGTTAATTACTCCCCCGGCAAGTTTTAGTTGTTTAGGCAAATAGTACCAATGTTGGGACTTGCTAGAAAAGACTTAGCACTTAGCGGTTTATCGAGGGGGTCCCATAACCCCAACCGTGTGAGGAACGCATAATCAAGGAACATAACACCGGTTTATACGGTTCCTAGGGCGGCATGAGTGGAACAAAACACCAAGCAAAAGGCTTAGCCTTCCACCCATTACCAATATATAGATGATTTCATTTAATAATTAATATATAGTGATATCCCAACAAGCTTCAACAAGAAGCAAGAATCTTCCATCTTCTCCTGCAACTAGCAATGCTATAAGAGGGGCTGAGCGAAGCCTACGTATAGCCAATCAATGGTTTGCATAGGTAGGGTGGTTAGACAGATTCATGGTTACAATAAGAGGCTGACAGGAAAACATGGGCATCGAGGCAAAAGCTATAGAGCTAGACTTCTAGCAATAGGCAAAGATAGTAATGATATCCGGGTCAGGTCATCTTGCATGTAGAGTCATCGATGGGATCGTAAGGGGGCTCCTTGTTCTCAACCTCGGTAGTAACCTCGTTCTCGTACTCGTTCTCGGCTTCCGTCTCTACTCAAAACAAAACACACGAGGCACGAAATCAACAAGATGCAATGCGCAAACTACAGGATGGATGACTGATGCACTAAGGAAGCACTACAGATGCACTTAGGAAGCACAGAAAGTCATCATAGGAAGCACAGAGACACAGCACAAGGAGCATGACAATGTGCATCAAGCAAGAAACTTCAAAACGTGTTAACAAGAGGATATTCTGAATATACATGCAAAATCACACAAGTTACATATAGGACTTGCTCAAAACGGAGCAACGGGCTAAAAGATACACCCGAAACAATAAACATGGCAAAGCTGAAATTAACAGCCACATAGCAACTTCGGAGCAAGAGATAAATAGTCTACAACACTCAAACATCATGGCAAGAAGCATGGACATAAAGTAGACATGTCCTACAGCAAACAATTCCATTGGAGCATCTCCATAGGAGGCATGGATCAATAGCAACAAGCTATGACATTTTGAACATGACAACAAAAATCTGACAACAGTAATTTATAGCAACTTGGGAGCAAGAGTTAAATATGCTACAGCCACCCAAATGAGCATGTGAGAGCATGAATGGATAGCCAACAACATATACAACAGAGAATCATCAAGAGTCACTCCAAAACTAGCATGGATTTGCCTAGAACAACAAGCAAACATGGCATCTGGAAGTTACAGATTCCAGACTTAGTGAAATTTCACTAAGTGTTAAAATAGCAGTAATATCATGGCATGTTTGTGAGCAAGTTTAAGTCACCTCAAAGCATAACATGACAAGTGGTAAGCACCACGGCAAAGTACACATGATGGGGAGTCCAAAACATCTAAGCATGCAACAAGGGGACAACCACATCAATAGCAACGAGCTCCTCAACTAGGCATCTCGTAACAAGTTTAACAACATAACAGCCACATGCACTTTTGCAAAGGAGCTACACATGGCAAGATGAAATCTATCATGCAAGCTAAAGCAACCAACATGTAGAGCATTTCACGATGAACATGTGGACATATCATTTGCTTCATTTGGATAAACATGCAACAAGTTATCACATTGCAAACATGGCATGAAAACAACTAGTAGCAGCAGTTTATAACAAGTAGCACTCTTCTCATGAAGATTAAGACATCTAGATGACCTCAAACATGCATGACACAAAGGAACAAAACATAGTACATGCCACCATGATCATTTTGACATATCATACACACAAAACGGACATGCACAGTAAAAGTTATCCACCTCACAAATATGCATCAGAAACTGAAAAACTGGGGTCTTAGGGAAAAAAGAGAGTCAACCTCTGGTCAACGGGCGGTCAACCGGGCGGATCTGGGTCAATGGGCGGCCGGTGCGGGCTACCGGGTCCGCGGCTCTGCGTGTCAACCGGGTAGGCGGGCGGCGCCCGCTAGGGTTTCGGCCCCAGCGCAGATCGGGCGGACCGGTCCGATCGATCAATCGGGCTGGCGCGTTCGCCTCGACCCCGACGGAGGCTGCCGACGCGAGGGGGCCGGGAGGCGGCGGTGAGGGGCCGGCGGCCTGGCCGACGGCGGGCCTGGCCGACGGCGAGGACGGGAGGAGGCGGCGGCGGCGAGAAGAAGCTCCGGCGGCGGCGGTCTCGAGCTGGAGGAAGAAGACGCGAGGCGGCTCGGGCGCGGGGACTCGGAAGCACGGCGCGGCGGCGTCGGAAGCACGGGGCGGCGACGTCGGAAGCACGGGTGCGGCGAGGTGGGAAGCACCGAGCGGCAACGATGGAAGCACGGCTCGGCAACGATGGAAGCACGGCGCGACAGAGGTGGAAACCCTAGGGTTTTGGACGCAAAAATTGGAGGGGGTGGACGTTTATATAGGCACAAGGAGCTAGGGTTGTCCAAATGAGGAGAGGTTTTCAGCCACGAGATCACAATTGGACGGCCTAGATGAAGGGAAGGGTTTGAGTTGGGTTGGTGGGCTGTTGGAGGGGTTTCTTGGGCCTAAAAAAGGAGGTACTTTTAGCCCACGAGGATAACTGTTGGAGCATCAAACGAACTCCAAACGCGACAAAACTTGACAGGCGGGTTACACACAACAAAACAACATCGCACGACAAGTCTCACGCCAAACCGGAAACGTTACACGGCCAAACACAGAAGTAGGCCTCGGGGATGCCACGGACACGTGAGAGAGCGCTGAAACTCGAAACGGACAACGGAAAGGAACGAGTGGAACCGGATGCAAACTACAACACAAATGCAATGCAATGCACATGACAACATGACATGGATGGATGCACACACGCACGACAAAACGACAAAAACCCGAAAAGACGAAGAACCCGGAATGGAACTGATGAAGCCAAAGATATATATTGCCCAAAAGGGAAAGTATTACATCCGGGGCATTACAGAAAAGCCTGTCGTGTTCGCGTCGCACCCCCACACGGTTGGTCCGGCACGCCGCTCAAGGGGGAATGCGTCCTGCGTTGCATTTTCACTTACAAGTGGAACCGCAGTTGAGCAAACCGACTATCGGCAAACCCTCACCCTGCCCACCGCGCGATGGCTGAGAAAATAGGAGGGAGAAGAGATGGCTGTAGCACGAACTCCAAGAAAATTGGTGTCGGATGGGACTCGTGTGGGTGGTATGTGCCGTACTGCTAGACATGAATGCTAGTTATGGCCCATGTCATCCCACTATATCGAGGTGCTGGTTACGTATAACAAATTTCCTGGAGTCCGTGCTCAGCCCTCCTCTATCTCTCTTCTCAGCCAGCCAGCAGACGCGCGGAACCCATCGTCTGTTTTCTCATATGCGGTCATGTCAGTGAAAACGCAAGAGGACCCACTGAACCTGCACATCTTTCACCTTGACGTGCTAGTGATGAAAAGCAAATCCAATAAAGATCTTCGGTGGCCGCTTTTCGAGTTACTCAAGAGTAGTAAGATTCTATTTATAGTTTAACCCAAGATGGACATCACGTAGCTTCAACTACCACTCTATTTTCTAGCATGACACGACCTGGATGCTGGATGTCCCACGTGTCGGCAAAAGGAGGAAGAACTCGACCAAATCTTTAGTTGTGCTCTCGGATTATACTAGTTGTGCTAACTTATTTTATTGTCTAGAATGGATGCAAGTTTTGGTATTGGGAATAAGAGTACAACGATATATTGATAGAGCGCAATTTAGTAGATGTTCTAGCACTTTTAGCTAGCATAGAGGCTAGAGATGAGACTAGTGCACTTGTTGATAGAATAGAGGCTAGACAAGTCTACTTCATTGCACTCGAAGAAGAAAGAAGCACGCAGGATCGAGCCTCCGTAGATCAACAATGAATGTATCAAGAAGGCACTAATCCAACTTACCGGAGCAGTTATGGAAGTTGGATATCTTCCAAAATGTATTCTTGTGGTTCTTGTTTTTCTAGTCAAAAATTTGGTGATGTATTTCCATGTACCAAAAAATCAATGATGAAAAAAAGATATGTGTTTGCAAAGAAAAATGTACGTGGCCGGGATGCGTCCGCGCGTTCGGCGCACGGCAAAACGGAGGTCCGTTTGGGGTCGTGCGTTGGAGTTGGCCTTACAAGTGGGACCGCAGTTGAGGAAACCGACTATTGGCAAACCCCCACCTCGCCTGCCGCGTGATGGCTGAGTTAGAGAAACGACGAGGTTGAAGAGATTGTTGTAGCACGGACTCCAACAAATATGGTGTCAGATGGAAGTCGTGCTGGTGGCGTGTGCCATACTCCTGGACGTGAATGCTTGTTCTGGCCCATGCCACCCTACTACTCCTACTACTTATAGTAGTAGTATCGAGGATTCGAGGTGCTGGTTACGTACAACGAACACATTAACATATGGCCCACCTCACACTGTGGCCAAATTTCCTGGAGTCTGTGCTAGGTTAAAAAGTGTTCTTTGTGAGGATGGGTTGTTGGTCTCAAGTTTAAAACTTGTTGTATTACGTACGTAGACATAGAGATAGTGCAACATGTGAAGCTAGTACAAATAGTGTACTATTGTTGATTGGCTTCATCCGATAACCTGTTGCAATGCACGTACAATTATGTATTCAGAAAATATATTTTTATTCGTCACAGCACCCACTCAGAGAAGCGACTCGAAAGCCATTCATAAATTTAGTAAGTTTGTCACAGGCATATCATTTTATTACCTACAACAGGTCATCAACCCACAACGACAATGAGGATACATTATAAATACTAAAGTTTTCATCACACAACAAATAACAAGCAATGAAATGAACTTCAACTCAACCAATCCTCAGCGTTGGAAACGCTTGCTTTGAACCACAAGTGATTCTCTGGGAAGGGTCAGCTAGTGTCATTCTCGAGACCAACGCATGACTGATCATCCAGGCTGAAGCGGCCTACTATATCACGACAAGGGTAGGGAGCCACTGCAATGTCCGACGTATAGATACATTTGCTTCTCATAAATGATAGTAACGTTGTGTCAGCAGCATTTGGATCGTCTTTCACCATCATTGGATAGTTTTGTCCAAGGAAGAGCGAGTTTGTTCCAAGACTATCAATACTATACCAGGGAGAAGGTGTTGGCGCTAGCACACTAGTATCCATCCCGAATACCATGCGACGGGTGTTGGAATAGGTCCGGAGAGTGCGACCAAGGGAGACAACACCTGCTCCCTCAGTAGTAACATCAGCAGTGGGCTGTATACAGACAAGAAGTGGTGATCCATTGGAATTAGTTGCCAGCCGCTAGTGAGCATATGGGCCCTGCTCCTCCTCATGCTCGTGATCATCACCATCGTCATGTCCCCCTTGGTTATAATTTTTTTCAAGTATAGGTGGTGGAATGTTCACAGGACCTTGGAAACACAAGAAGAAGGTTAATTAGTAGAGAAGGAAAATTTGCTAACTCACAAGCATGTGGATGAAACAATTATAATTACGGTGGAAGACAAACGTACCGAAACAATAAGGATCTCATGCAAAAACAATGCCACGAGTGGTGGTAGCAAACACAAGCCTCTCGTATTCAATTGCATCACAGTACATATCCGTGTATAGAAACTGATTTTTGAGCAATATCCATCCAGTCGAACCACGAGGGACAACAACAAACTTGTTGAAGATAGCAACAACTTTATAGTTCTTGTAATTCCAAGAGCAGTTGGGAACTCGAGAAATTGCTATCTTCTGTAGATGACAGTCACCATGATCATATTTGAATGTACGTCGATCATCTGTGTGCTCAACCTCAGGGCACTCGGAGATTTTTGGAAGTGGAATCCGCTGAGGTGTGTACGCATTCACAAGTTCCCACTCGCAATTGTACCCAATATAAACAACCCAATCTCCATTTGCGCATGCCCAATGCTTGCCCTCAAGCGATGGCATTTTAACATCATACGTATCATTATCAAGCGGCATCAACTTGCACAAAGCGAGGCTTCCCTCGTCCCCGCGCCGGTCAGCAGGGTCACGACGAAGAAGATGGGGGAGATCAAACCGCTCCTGGACCCTTGGGTTCCTTGTAATGATGTCATTAGTTGAGTCGAGAATGTTCTTGAACGAACCTGCCATGCTAGCCGAGGTGATGACGTCGCACTGATCAATGAGTTCCCCCACCGCGTCAACATTCAGATTGGGGCAAGAATAACGGGGTCGTTTCCGGCTTGTTCCCTCCATGGAGAAGATGATCGCACAATGGCAGAAGGAAGGGTGAAGGCAAATGGAGGAGGGAGGAAGAGCGTGCGACAACAATTCCAAATCGAGAGGGAAAGGTGAAGAGTTGGTGGACGGTTGCCAGTTTGCCACGGTACACGAAGAGGCGCCCCGGCCTACACGTCCTTTCGGAAATTGTACAGAAGGACTCGCCGTCGTCTCACTAACATGTTGGAACGGGACCACATGTCAACGAAACATGGTGTGTAATTTCTCATGCAAAATGTGATCTGGCCGCGTTGGCCCGAGGTGCCGCATTAGTTATCGCTGAATAATATAAAAAATTATGATTGCAGACGCTCCACCCTGAGATTTGTAGCTCCTTCTCGGTCGTCGGGAATCTATGTTCTTCCACTCTTTCGTTTAATACATGAGCCTTGTTTATCCTGTTGTCGGCAGGCGGGACATCTATATGCCTCCATCTTACGAAATCATACTATATGCCTCGATGACACGCGGGACATCTAACATCAAGGTGGCGTGTCATGCAAGAAAATGGAGATATGCAGTGCGTAAGTGAGTCGTGCATTTCGATGGCACCTAGTACTACGCAATATTTTTTCTCCTCGATGGCACGTGAATAGTGCACGTACTCAATGACAGAGAACAAGATGGTAGCCATAGACATGGTCGGCCCTTTTTGAAGAGAGTACTAATAAATACGTAACTTTGATGTGTCCCGTCAACTCAGAGACCAACAAGAGGTTTGCTTACTACGCCTTCTCCCTCGCCAGCGCGTGCGCGGTGGCTCGCAGCACGAGGAGAAACTTGTGCTTACAAGCGGTGGACGTGCAGCAGTTCATTTGGTGTCAGATTGTCAGAAGTAGTACCATCATTATTGTTCGACTTCCGGAAGAGGAGAAGAACCAAGCGCAAGGTCACCTACTAACCTACAGTGCTACTATAGCCAAAGTTGGTCCACCTGTTTAGAGCATCGTTAATTAATATAGGCGGCTCTTGCAGCGGCACATCATTTAGAGCAAGTACTCTCTTCGTAGGATCAAAGGAAGTGAAACAAAAGTTGGAGTGGATGCTAGATTGTCAATTAAAACATGATTACATAGGAAAAAAATCCTATAGCATTCTATCCTATGAATCAAACAACCAATGTAGGAAAATTATGAGGGAGGTCTCTCCAACAGTGTTCCTCGGCTCGCACCTAGCATCACGGTGGTCGAACTTGGAGTCATTCATCTGGTACACGGGACCACATGTCAACGAAACATGGTGTGTAATTTCTCGTGCAAAATGCGATCTGGCCGCGTTGGCCCGAGGTGCCGCATTAGTTATCGACCTTTATTTTTTTAATGGCGTGCCATTCAGTTTTGAAGCATGACTAACTGTTACTGTTTGCAGAGAAAATATATAAACTACTCTACCACTACTCCACCTCTAGTAATAGTGGTATAAAAAAGATATATAGGCTGGAGCTTGAGAGCTTTATTGCTAAGGGCTGCCCACTTGCTTCTCACACTATCACCCTCTCTCCAGATCTAAAAAAGACGGCCTCTCTCTCCCTCCTCACGGGTGGTCATAGATCCGCCGGGGAAGAAAAGGACATGCAGCATTGACACACTCGTCGTTGGCGAGCGAGGTCACGCACTGACGACAAGGCCGTCCTCTCAGACCTAGCGCCTGCGCGGGATGGCCTCTGTCCCCAAGCTCACTGCCTAGTGCGTGCGAAGGACAACGACCACGAGCGAAGCCACTTCCCGCTGACCCTCAGGTATGCTACCTCTTTTCAAACCATACCCTTGTTCTATTACCCCATCTGCCACATCGATGCATGTGGATCTTTTTCCACTCCACCATCTTCCCAATTTGCTATCCCCTGCTCTGCTGGTCACGCAGACGAAAACCTTAATTTACACTATTAAAGGAAACCCTACTTCATGCAGACTAATCCATGTCTGGGTTGAATAAGGGAAGGAAGGGAGACTGTATTGTCCAAGAGAGTAGGCATCGAACCCACATCTAGGTTGAAAAGTGGAAAATCAGTAGCTGAGGAACAAGTCTTGTGTCTCTTGGTTGAAGAAGGGTAGAAAGGCATGACAACACAATAGAGAATGACTAGGTCGATCGGTTTGTTGTCCTCACATAGGAAAAAGGTGGCTGAACATAACAAAAATGGGACGTAATCCACATATGCTGCCTGGATATTTGTTACTCTGGGCAACCATATCTCCCTCACCAATCTATGCGTCCGTGGAGGTACATCGTACTGGTGCGCCCACTGTCCGAATGGGTCTCCCATGCTCTTATTGCCACTTTTTTGCTGTTAGTATAACGCCAGCGGTAAAGTCAACCAATGCTACTGCTAAAGTGATGCCACATTTAAATAATGCCGCACTCAGTCTAATGCCACCGATAAATTTAATCAATGCCATTTAATGTCTCTGGATTATTTCAGGGTTAGCTATTGATTATGGATGTATTAATGCTTTTTCAGCTAAGGCATTCTAATGTTGTTGCACAGCCAGTATACCAACGATGAAACTTGTTACTACCTTCAGATTTTTGCACTGTTAATGCTTATAGATTACATACCTTACTTTCATGAGATAAGTAAAAAAAATGTACAGTGTCACCAAAATGCCAAGGCGCTGATGTCATTATATTTTGGTTAAACTGCACAAAAAATTACGAAGACGAGAGGAAAGGTCAAGAGTGGGCACCTCCTTATTCGGCTATTCTCTTTGATTCTGTTGGTCAAGTTTTATGTTTAATCGACTATCAAGATTGGGATAGCAATTTTGAGGTCCTCTGGAGTTCGAAATGATATATACCTTCAAGGTACATGGTTTGCAAAAAAAATACTATCATTATTTCATAATGCTAGTTACCTTCAGACTTTTGTATTTGGTTTAATGTTGTTGCCAGGTAGTATACCAATGCTAAAACTTGTTACCTTTACATTTTGTATTGTTAATGCTTATAGAAATCTTCAAGTGCTAGCTTATGGAGATCAGTTCAGTAAAACCATTATACTCTACCCCGTAATAAAAAAATTACTCCACTGTTCCCTAGCCAGTGGATTAGTGTATATATGTACTATTTGAATGGTGTTGCATTAGCGTATCGACATATATAAGGTGTGGCAAGCTTTCCCAGAGCAACAAGTTTCAGCATTGGTATACTAGCCGTGCAACAAGTTCCAGCATTGGTACAGAGGGTGTAGAGTTCACTCAAATACTGCCAGTAAAGCTAGCCACACCTTTGTTAAGATTGGGATAGCAATTTTTCATGTTCACCCGAGTTCGAAATGATATTTACCTTGAAGGTACATGGTTTGCAATTTTTTATACTGTCATTAGTTAATAATGCTAGTTACCTTCAGACTTTTGTATTTGGTTTAATGCTCTTGCACAAGTAGTATACCAATGCTAAAACTTGTTACCTTTACATTTTGTATTGTTAATTCTTATAGAAATATTACAGTGCTAGAGCTTATGGAAATCTTCCAGTGCTAGAGCTTATACAAACCTTTTCCCATTAAGAAATTGGAATGCTTATATTTGTGAGTCTAAGCTTCAACTAGTGCCATTTCTATAGTAATCACACTTTCAATATCTATGCAAACACGGATGCTCAATTTTAGTGGAACTGTCCAACTGGTTCAACATTAGGAGCATGTTTTCTTCCAAACCTTTATATCCAATTGGTGGCACTATGAGCTGTTCATTAAGAAGGTACATGGTTTGCTACTATCTTGCTACTCTTTTTGTACTATCATTAGATAGTAATACTAGTGGTTTGCATGTGAATTTATTGGCAGGGTGGACCTACATTGGAGGTGCAGGATATGATTCAATGATTGGATGCTCAATTTCGGTTCTATCGATTTCACCTCTTCCATCACTGCGAACATGGATATCCTTGGTCTGATGAAGAATAGGCGCTATATTTCTGCTCTGAACAAGCAAATCAATTCAGTACGAAATTGTCGAGGAAAAAACATGATTGTATCAAATTGTCCAGTGCAAAACATGACAGATGCTAAGCAGAAGAGACATGTTTAAACCAAAAATACAAGGTGGGGTATATGTTTACTAGCTGCTTGATATTTGTGCAGACAGAGATGTCTGCCCGTTGCTATTTGGCAAACACACAAAGTGACTGCAATTTTGGTTGAACTACACAAGAGAATAGTATAGTCACTTCATGCAGTGCCATTTGAAAATAGACACAAAAAGATAGGATAGTCACTTCATGGACTGCAGAAAAGTAGTACTGTACTATTTATTGGCCAAAACTAGGTGCTTCATTGCTTTGGTCTGATTATATGGGCATCATTTTGCCTAAGTTAAAGTTTGTATTCCGAAAATGTTCTCCCCGTGTGCTCGGGAGAAGACCAAATCATATTGAAGTGGATGTTCCTCCATCATGTGTGGTTCATTCTGATGGTTCCAGCTATTGGTGAAACCACTTACGTTTGCAAGAGGAATTGTAGACTTCACAAACAAATTTGTCTTTCAGTCTGTACGGAATGTTGGCCAAGAGAAGCATCCATGTTAGTAGGAAGAACATATGTTTTTTCTAGATCTTTGCTTTTGGAGCTACATATTTGTATATGATCTGTGAATCATTGAGATGCATTAACATGTTGATCTTATGTATGCGAATCGTACTAGTTGGTTTTAGTTGTGGCTGATCTTTGCTTTTGGAGCTACATATTTGTATATGATCTGTGAATCATTGAGATGCATTAACAGTTCCTTATATCTGTTCGCTCAGTGTTTACAAGTTACCAATCGATCACTAGCTATCCTACTAATGCGCTCCTGGCAGTTTTTGTTGCGATGCAAGATCCGAAGTGGCAGTTTTGTGAATAAAAATGCCTACCTCTGAAGAAACTGACAAGCTGCTCTGAAGAAAATGCCATGCGAATCTGAAGAAACTGCAAATAAAATCTACTTAGTGTTCCATATCCATAACTAAAGATAGATAACAACTTAGAACAGCAAATAAAATCTACTTAGTGATAAAGCAAACGAGCACACATGAGAATATTCACCCCACGTATTGCTCCCCGGCAACGACGCCAGAAAAAGGTCTTGATAACTCACAAGTGTAGGGGATCAGTTGTAGCCTCTTTCGATAAGTAAGTGTGTCGAACCCAACGAGGAGCTAAAGGTAGAACCAATATTTCCTCAAGTTCTATTAACCACCGATACAACTCTACGCACGCTTGACGTTTACTTTACCTAGAACAAGTATGAAACTAGAAGTACTTTGTAGTTTTTGTGGGATAGGTTTGCAAGATAATAAAGAGAACGCAAGTAAAAAGTAGGGGCTGTTAAGATAAGGACACAACTAAATTAGTTTTAGTACAGAGCTTTTTGTCACGAGAAAGTTATTTGTCCCTAGGTAATCGATAACTAGACCGGTAATCACTATTGCAATTTTATTTGAGGGAGAGGCATAAGCTAACATACTTTCTCTTCTTGGATCATATGCACTTATGATTGGAACTCTTGCAAGCATCCGCAACTACTAAAGATCATTAAGGTAAAACCCAACCATAACATTAAAGTATCAAGTCCTCTTATTCCCATACGCAAACAACCTACTTACTCTGGTCTGTGCTTCTGTCACTCACGCCACCCACCATAAGCAAATCATGAACATATTGCAAACCCTACAGCGGGGATCCCTCACGCTTGCGCGACACGGAGAGCACCATAGGACAACACCAATAATAAAACATGCAACTCAAACCAATCACGATCATCAATTAACCCATAGGACAAAACGGATCTACTCAAACATCATAGGATAGCCATACATCATTGGGAAATAATATATAGTGTTGAGTACCATGTTTAAGTAGAGATTACAGCGGGTAGAAGAGGGGTTACACCGCTGTATAGATGGGGGAAGAGTTAGTGATGACGGCGATGACGTTGTTGGTGTAGATTGCGGTGACGATAATGGCCCCGGCGGCACTCCGGTGCCACCGGAAGCGAGGGGTAGAGAGCCCCCCTTCTTCTTCTTCTTCTTCTTCCTTAACCTTCTCCCTAGATGGGAGAAGGGTTTTCCCTCTGGTCCATGGTCTCCATGGCGTGGGAGGGGCGAGAGCCCCTCCAAGATTGGATATGTCTCTCTCTGTTTCGGCGTTCCAAGGTTCTGGCCTTCCACCGTTTCTTAAATTCCCGGAGATCCGTAACTCCGATTGGGCTGATTTTTGGACACAATTTTTATTCGGATATTAGTTTTCTTGTGGCGAAAGAAGGGCATCAACCGCCTTACGGATTGGCCATGAGGGCCCAGGGCACGCCTGCCCCCCGGGGCGCGCCCCTCACCCTCGTGGGCCACCCGGGCATCGTCTCACGTTGGTTTTGCTTCCCAAAATGCACATATATTCCAAAAAAAATCATCGTCCGTTTTATCCCGTTTGGACTCCGTTTGATACGATATTCTATGAAAGAAAAAAACATGCAACAAACAGGAACTAGCACTGGGCACTGGATCAATATGTTAGTCCCAAAAATAGTATAAAAAGTTGCCAAAAGTATATGAAAGTTGTAGAATATTGGCATGGAACAATAAAAAATTATAGATACGACGGAGACGTATCAGCATCCCCAAGCTTAATTCCTGCTCGTCCTCGAGTAGGTAAATGATAAAAAGGATAGTTTTTTATGTGGAATTCTACCTAGCATAATCTTGATCATGTAGTCTAATCATGGCATGAATATTAAGACACGAGTGATTCAAAGCAATAGTCTATCATTTGACATAAAAGAATTTAATACTCGGGCATCACAACAAACAATCAAGTCTTTCAAAATATCAATGCTAAAGAACGTTATCCCTACAAAATCATATAGTCTTTTATGCTTCCCTTTTCTTAACACAAGGTACCCCTCAAGCTCATCCCGGTGTCAGCCAAGCAATTGTTTTCATACTTTACTTTTTCGAACTTTTTCAACTCTTCACGCAATACATGAGCGTGAGCCATGGACATAGCACTATGGGTGGAATAGAAGGTGGCAGTAGACAAAAGTAGGGAGAAAGTCTCACATCGACTAGGCATATCAATGGGCTATGGAGATGCCCATCAATAGATATCAATGTGAGTGAGTAGGTGTAACGCCCCGAGTATCAAGCTACAGTGATCTCCCCCTAATGATTCCATGTAATCAAATTAAACTAAGCCAATTTATCGCTTGATAAAAATCAAAGCCTTTTTCAAATTTAGAATAAAGTCAAATAATAAAAGGTTTCAAATCTCAAAACTAAAATGTTCATGTTTTTCTAATTAAGCTCTAGGTATTTGTCGGGGTGAGACAACTCCATTTGGGTCACTAAATTAAGCCCCAGAAATAAATGACCAGGTTTAACAACATTTAAAATGTTCATTTAAATGCACACAAATATTTACACGTTTCCAAATAATATGAAACTTTGTGTGCAGACTTGAAAGGCTGCATTAGTTTTTCTGCAAGGTTTGAACCATAACAAAATTCGTTTGCTAAATAAAAATAAAAGGGCAAAACTCTCTACAAAAAAGAAAGGCAAGAAACGGAATATTGGGCACTTTGGCCCATCTAGCCAAATGGCAGGCCTAGCCCACCTCCCCTCTCCTTCAACCCCGCTACAGATGACAGGGGAGGCGTGGCAGCCATCCATGGCTTCCATGGATGCGTGGCGGACATCCCCGAAGCCCTCCTAGTGCATAAGGATCCCTCTCGACCCCGCGGCTTAACCCTAGCCTCTCCCTTCTTCTCTGCGCTGCTTTCTTCCTCCCCCATGAGTACCCGTCGTCGCCGCCGCCACGGCCGTGTCTTAGCGCGCCACTGATCCCCTTTCGCCTCCCCGACGTGCTCACCGGCTTCCTTGTCGTCGTCCACATCACCTACGTCATCGGGGTCGAGCCGAGCACCTCTCCTCCAACCAGAACGCGCTCGTCCTCAACCTTCGGATCGTCGGTGTTCGTCATCGATTCCGGCTACCACGCGCCCTCCCCGAGCTCCCTGCCACTCCCTACGGCTCCACTATGAGCTCGCCCTCCTCTCCTTGCTCTCCATTGTCCCTCTGCCTAGTCGCAGCCGCTCCACCGCGTTGCCGACCTCTGCCGGCCGTCTGCGCGCCGTGCGCGCTTGATACGTCCAAAACGTATCTATAATTTCTGCTTGCTCCATGCCTCTTTTGTGTGATATTGCTATGATATTTATGCACTTCCATACACTTTTGATCATATTTGGACTAACCTATTAACTCAGTGCACCCCAGTGCCAGTTTCTGTCCTCTGCTGTTTTTGTATTTCAGGTTTTCCCATTACTTAAATTGCCAGAAAAATTCCGGGAAAAATATATAAAAAATCAGCGCTCCAGAAGCTTCCACGCGCCAGAAGTGGGGCCAGAGGGGAGCCAGGGGCAGCCCAGGTGGCCTACCCATGCGGCCCCACCCCTGGCCGTGCCGGGGGGGCGCCTGGGCCCCCCTCTCCGCCTCTGGTGACCCCCTTTGGCATTTATTTACCACCCGTCGCGGAAACCCTGATTCCAGAACCCTTTTCTCCAGAAGCAATTCCGATCTCCGCCGCCATCGCCACCAAGTTTCGGGGGACCAGAATTCCTGTGCCGGCATCCTGCCGGGACGGGAAAGTGCCCCCGGATTCATCTCCATCGACGTTCCTTCCTCCCTCCATGATGCGGGAGTAGTTCCTCCTCGGGGCTGAGGTTTCTACCATTATCTATGTGGTCAATTCTCTCTCCCATGATGTGATCTTCGTTGTGATCATAGGATATGTTAATCTAGGGTGATCCCATGATATTTCCCCTTCCTCTATGTATTGGATTGATGTACTCACTTGTCTTTATCTAGTATAATCTCCGAGACCAAGGTGACAGCGGTCTATTGGACATGGATTAGAAGAATATTTTCATGAGTGATTTCCTCTTTTGTGTGTTGATTGAAGATTGAGAGTCTCTTGGTGCTTGTCTTTGACTATCCTTGCGATATGTTGTGGTGATTGTGGTACTCTCTTTGGATGGCCGCGGTGACATTGGGAAATCCATAGATTGAGAACTACGAACTTTGAGGTGTGCTTTTGTAGCCCTACATAATTCTCGTCATCTCTTGACCACAAAGGAATGACCTCCGAGTGCGTCCCCCTTGCATGTTTTATGGGAAATATCATGTGATTCGATTATGTTAATGTTGTTGGGAGTTGCCACTAGTGAAAGTATGAAGCCTAGGCCTTGTTTCCACCATTGCAATACCATTTTTGCTCACGTTTACCACTTGTTTGCTTGCTGCACTTTTTATTACAGATTTATATTACTTTGCTTTGCCACTCCTATCATCCATATTTTACAATCTCTTCGCCGAACTAGTGCACCTATACAACTCCTAGTTGTATTAGGTGTGTTGGGGACACAAGAGACTTCTTGTATCTTAGTTGCAGGGTTGCTTGAGAGAGACCATCTTCAACCTCTACTTCCCTGAGTTCGATAAACCTTAGGTCATCCACTTGAGGGAAATTGCTGCTGTCCTACAAACCTCTGCGCTTGGAGGCCCAACATAGTCTACAAGAATAGAAGCGTGTGTAGACATCAAGCTATTTCTGGCACCGTTGCCCGGGAGGTAAGTGCTTGAAGGTATATCTTTAGATCTTGCAATTAAATCTTTTCGTTTCTTGTTTTTAGTTTCACTAGTTATGTTTATGGAAAACCGCACTCTTAGTTCGCTGCTTGGGGAAGGCCGCTTTACCACACCCATGGTAGAGAAGTCTCCTCCACCTACTGAATGTATCCCGTTCCAAATACCACTTAGGATAATTGAAATAATTAGGAATGATTGTTATGATGGGACAGTCAATCCTAGTATTCATTTGTTGAAACTTACAGAACTTTGTGAGTTGTTTAAGATTTCAGGTTTGTCAAGAGATGGAGTCATGAGGAAATTATTTGCCTTGTCACTGAAAGGAAAAGCATTGGAATGGTATAGGCTACTAGATGACTCTCACCTGCTGGATTGGGAAGAAATCCAGTCTCTCTTTTGCTCCAAGTTTTATCCTCTTCATGAAGTCCATGAGAATAGGAATTATGTTTATAATTTCTATCCTCATGACGGAGAGAGCATAGCTCAAGCTTGGGGGAGACTGAAAACGTTAATGCTAAAATGTCCTAACCATGGGCTCCCCAAAGATATGATTATTATTAATTTCTATGCGAGGCTCTCTCGACAGGATAAAGATTTGCTCGATGCTTCCTCTATGGGTTCTTTCACAAACGAAAAGATTGATGCTAAATGGGAACTCCTTGAAAGAATTCAACGCAACACTGAATATTGGGAGATCGACAAAGGTAAAGAGTCAGGTATAATTTATGAGTATGATTGCATTAAGTCCTTTGTTGAAACTACAAGTTTTAATAAGTTTAGTGCTAAGTTTGGGCTTGATTCTCAACTCCTTGTTAATTTCCTCAAATCTTTTGCTTCACATCTTAATATGCCTAAGGAGGATTGGATCAAGCATCATGAACCTTTTAAAGAGATTTGCAAAGAAAATGAAATTGTTCATGATGATTGCAACATGCATGATCCAATTCCTAAAAATGAAGTTTTATATGAGCACGTTAATTTTTGTGGAGTGGATAGACCTTGTGAAAGGCCTATGATTGAAGAAGATAAGTATTGTAAGCAACATAAGCATGAAAGAACAATCACTTGGGTCAAAGATTTAAATGAAATTGCTAGAGAATTGTGTGACCTTTATCCTTTTACTTGTGAACTTTGCTGTATAGAGGGTCACTTTAATTTTCAATGCATGCACTTTCAAAACATAACTGATAACTAGTTATGTGATAACATGCTCACCCCTGATCTTTATGATGAGTTTATGTTATTTTTGATGTGTGAAGAGTTATCTGGAAAATACTTCTTGGCTAGATGTTAATGCCATAGGAATAAAAAACACTTTGCAAAATTACCATCTATATTGTGTTGTTAATTGCCATAAAAATGATTACATAAGTAAGATTAGAAAGGAGGGAACTTTACCAAAGTATAAAAATGTCTCTTATATTTCTGCTAATAAAAAGGAGAGTTTCTCCCAAGTTTCCCCTATTGTTTCTAATGATAAACCAGGATATGTGGAAAAGCTTCATCTCCAACCACTCCCTCCAAAGGAGAAGAAGAAGAAAAAGAAGAGGAGGAGGAAGAGGAGCAAGAAGGAAGAAGGATGGGTATCAACCTGGCCTGAGCATATTCCTCCCATCAACTTTTATCCTAACGGTTGTAAATTTAAAGAAGAAGGTGAAGTTTATTGCCTTAATTATCATCTTGATGATACGTCCGTAGGTACTATTGAAGATGATTTTGATTATGATATGCATGTTACTTATTGTGATTGGGAAAATGATGATAATGCTACTTATGATCTTGAAAATCTTTTTGGTACCAACTTTGAAAGTGATGATATGGAAAGCTCTAAGCTTGGGGATGATAGGATTGCAAATCCTTTACCCACTAGTGATGTGATAATTGATAATTCTTTTGCTAGTAAGAATAAAGACAACATGTTTACAAATATAGTTGCTAGCAATGATAATGCTCTTCTCTACTATGATGATGTTATAACTCCAATCTATAGTGATTATAAAGGTACCTATGACATAAGGAGAAATTATCCTTATGAAACTTGTCATAATCATGGAGGGAATTACTCCCTTGTTGAACACCATCCTCCTAATACACAATTAATCTATAGTGTTCAAGTTGTTTATGATAGTCCTACTCCCACTATTACCAATGAGAAAGATTATGCTTATGTCGAGAGTAAGAGTACCTTTTTGCATGTGGATCATGGTAACAATGCTTTATGTGATGCTTATATTGTTGAGTTTATCCGTGATCCCACTGAAAATTATTATGAGAAGGGAACACATGCTTATAGATATTTCAATAATATCAAGTTCCCTCTCTTTATGTTGAAGGTTTTGAAGCTGCACTTGTTTTGTCTTCCTATGCTTAATGCTTTGTGCTTCAATGAATTATTCTATTGCAATATTCCTATGCATAGGAAGCATGTTAGGCTTAAATGTGTTTGGTATTTGCTTCTTGATGCTCTCTTTTGTTCTTCAACTCTTATTTCTACGAGAGCATCATTAAAGTCTTAAGCCTATCTTTATGGCTATAAAGAAAGAGCTCTAGGGAGACAACCCTTGTTATCTTTGCTTTCAGTTTGTTCTTTCAGTTTTTAGTGGTCTTGATATTTGTTACTATTGTAGCAACATCATTGTATCTTTTCTTTTCAGCTTTGTGCCAAGTTTAGCCTCTGATTGCAAGAAAGTTCAAAAGTTGTGACGTGCTGTCCAGAAAACAGATTCTGTCCTTGGACAGAAAAATTCGAATAAAATCACCAGATCATCTTTTTGATCTGAATTTTTTTGACAGCGTGCTTTATACAATTGGATTTCGAGCGTCTGTTCTGAGTTTTTTGATTTGAGTTGCAGAAGTGCCCCGAAAAAATTATTTACTACCTGCTGGTCTGTTTTTCACACATTCTGTCCTGTTTTGCCTTTTCTTCGTTTTGCAAACCTTGAGCTTGCTTTTTCTTTGCAAAAACCTTTTGTCAATCTTGAGAAACAGTAGCTCTTCAAGATTATCCTTATTTCTAGTAGGGAAAAATTATTTTATTGTGGGTACTAACCTCGCTAATCAGATTATGATGAGTTATGTATGAAGGGAGTTTTCAAGTGTGCGAGGGAAGATGATAAAAGAAGATTCAGGAGGGTCACACGCTCAAGCTTGGGGATGCCCCCGTGCACCCCAAGAAATATTCAAGAAGACTCAAGCGTCTAAGCTTGGGGATGCCCCCGTGCATCCCCTTCTCCATCAACAATTATCAGTTCATCTTTCGTTCCACTATATTTTAATCACTTCATGTGTTATGTGCTATGCTTGGAGCGTCTTCTCTTAGTTTCCTTTTTAGTTTTCTTTAGCTTTGCTTGCTGTTCATAACAAGTTGGATCCTAACCTTCATTGTTTGGGAGAGAAACACGCTCCACTCCACTGTAGAACACAACATAGGCTTGCATGCGCATCTTCTTGTGTGTGTTCTTTATCTTTTCATAGCTGCTGTCATGCTTAGCTCTTAGTTTTCATGCTTATCTTTTTAAGAGCTCTTGTTTAGGTTGTTGCTTCTGGAACTCTCTTGAGTTATCATGCTTATCTTGTTAAGAGAGTTGGCTTCTATGGCACAGGTTGATATGTCTATGATAAAAATGCTATGTGCATAATGGTGCTTAGTAGTTCATGTTTTCTTATGGTTGGTCTCAAATAGCTGGGGGTTCTTAATGTGTTATTGAAGTACCAGCATGATTTGTTTACCTATGATGTGGTATGGTGCAGTGATATCTTCCTCCAACAATTTATTTTGATTGACTTGGCATATGCTCACGCATATTTAAGACTGTAAAGAAAGTCTATCAAGCCTTGATGATCTTTAATTTCTGAGTAGTGATATAACTTCCATGCCCGATTCAATGTTGCTTTGTCGCTCTGCATGATTATGGCCGTCATTGCTCTCTTAGTTGGTCGCTCCCAGTCTTTTGCTAGCCTTCACCTGTACTAAGCGGACTGACTGCTTGTGCATCCAAAATCCTTGAAACCAGTTATGCCATATGAGTCCACCATACCTTCCTATATATGGTATTTACTTGCCATTCCTAACGAAGACTTTCTTGTACCATCTCAAAGTTATTCAAAAGCATTTCCCTTTTGTGCCTTGGTTTTAGCTCATGAGGAAGTAGTAGTTAATTCATGATCTTTTTAAGTTGGACAAGTTTTACCCCGGGATTGCATGTCTAATCTGCAAACCCCTAATACGAGGAGGAATTGGCATGAGTGCGCCCGGCTCATAAAAGATAATACAACAAACATACCCTCCTTCACGCTTTGTTCATGAGAAATCAGAAAACTTCTGGGAGTGATAAACAAAGGAGATTAAGGGGATGTGATCGTCCCCGTGCGGGAGCCGTTCCTCAAAACCTTGTCCAGCATAAGAAGTAATTGGGTTATCTACTAACATTCGTTGACGAATTATGCATCTCCTAAAAGTTTTTTATCTCTGTTTTTAAAACCACGAGCTCTGGTACTTGTTTAGTCTTTGCTTCCAGCCACGGGATCAAAATCCACGGTTCGAGAGTCTCCACCTTCTTTCATCAAAGCACCAAATATTGAGAGCATGATTGTCATTCTGAGTGTAATGTGCATTGTCCCAAAGTACCATTGTCTTCTGCATGATTGTGATAGCGCTTATTCTGAAATTTTGTATCTAGTCGTCACTTAAACTTCGGAGGTGCTCCTGCATTTATGTTTTGCTTCACTAAAGGGGGCAAGCGAGGTATCACTTTGTCATGTTTGCACACCATGCTCACTACAAATCTATTGGGTGTTTCAGTATCATATTGTAAACTTTCAGTTCTTTGTGATATTCTCGCGAGGCAACTTAATTACTAAAGATTCATTATCTCAATAAGCATTTGTCATGTGATTGTGAAAGACTCTTTGGTAGCATGTCACCACAGAAATTATGCTTGTTATCATTTACCTACTCGAGGACGAGCAGGAATTAAGCTTGGGGATGTTGATACGTCCAAAACGTATCTATAATTTTTGCTTGCTCCATGCCTCTTTTGTGTGATATTGCTATGATATTTATGCACTTCCATACACTTTTGATCATATTTGGACTAACCTATTAACTTAGTGCACCCCAGTGCCAGTTTCTGTTCTCTGTTGTTTTTGTATTTCAGGTTTTCCCATTACTTAAATTGCCAGAAAAATTCCGGGAAAAATATATAAAAAATCAGCGCTCCAGAAGCTTCCACGCGCCAGAAGTGGGGCCAGAGGGGAGCCAGGGGCAGCCCAGGCGGCCTGCCCACGCGGCCCCACCGCTGGCCGCGCCGGGGGGGGCGCCTGGGCCCCCCTCTCTGCCTCTGGTGACCCCCTTTGGCATATATTTACCACCCATCGCGGAAACCCTGATTCCAGAACCCTTTTCTCCAGAAGCAATTCCGATCTCCGCCGCCATCGCCACCAAGTTTTGGGGGACCAGAATTCCTGTGCCGGCATCCTGCCGGGACGGGGAAGTGCCCCCGGATTCATCTCCATCGACGTTGCTTCCTCCCTCCATGATGCGGGTGTAGTTCCTCCTCGGGGCTGAGGTTTCTACCAGTAGCTATGTGGTCAATTCTCTCTCCCATGATGTGATCTTCGTTGTGATCATAGGCTATGTTAATCTAGGGTGATCCCATGATATTTCCCCTTCCTCTATGTATTGGATTGATGTACTCACTTGTCTTTATCTAGTATAATCTCCGAGACCAAGGTGACAGCGGTCTATTGGACATGGATTAGAAGAATATTTTCATGAGTGATTTCCTCTTTTGTGTGTTGATTGAAGATTGAGAGTCTCTTGGTGCTTGTCTTTGACTATCCTTGAGATATGTTGTGGTGAATGTGGTACTCTCTTTGGATGGCCGCGGTGACATTGGGAAATCCATAGATTGAGAACTACGAACTTTGAGGTGTGCTTTTGTAGCACTACATAATTCTCGTCCTCTCTTGACCAGAAAGGAATGACCTCCGAGTGCGTCCTCCTTGCATGTTTTATGGGAAATATCATGTGATTCGATTATGTTAATGTTGTTGGGAGTTGCCACTAGTGAAAGTATGAAGCCTAGGCCTTGTTTCCACCATTGCAATACCATTTGTGCTCACGTTTACCACTTGTTTGCTTGCTGCACTTTTTATTACAGATTTATATTACTTTGCTTTGCCACTCCTATCATCCATATTTTACCATCTCCTCGCCGAACTAGTGCACCTATACAACTCCTAGTTGTATTAGGTGTGTTGGGGACACAAGAGACTTCTTGTATCTTAGTTGCAGGGTTGCTTGAGAGAGACCATCTTCAACCTCTACTTCCCTGAGTTCGATAAACCTTAGGTCATCCACTTGAGGGAAATTGCTGCTGTCCTACAAACCTCTGTGCTTGGAGGCCCAACATAGTCTACAAGAATAGAAGCGTGTGTAGACATCAGCGCTCCCGCACCCCCGTACGAGTCACTGGCACCCTCCAGGGCGCACACAGCACCGAACTGTACCCCCAACCGCACGCCTAGGCCGCTCCCGCAATGATTCGAACGGGGCCCGAGCGCCACCGCCGCTCCCCGTCGCTGCTCCGGCCGTGCCCACCACCGCCTTCCCACTGCTCCACCCGGTGCCTCCCGCTGCTATTCTACTGCTGCTTCTGTTGCCGCCGGCAACCGCGTCTGTGCCGCTGGCAGCTACTGTCGCTCCGGCCACTGGAAGCTGCCGCCGCGTTGCCTGCTCTGCCCACTGTCAGTCCCGCTAGAAGCCGCCATCGCTACTGCTCCTTGCCCGTGAGCCGTTGCCTGCGCGCCGGCAGGGCCGCCCCCCCCCCCTCGCTTGCCCCGTCGATCCATTCTGGCCAGCGCCCGCGCGGCCGCTCGTCGCCGGCGCTCGCGCCAGGCTCCTCCCCGTCGCTCGTGGTCGTTCGGGCGGGCTGCAACCTCCGCTGTCGCGCCCCGCCCCGCTAAGACCTTTGGGCCCTTGACAGATGGGGCCCGCACCCTTAAAAAAGCAGTTTTAAAAAATATAATAAATAAAAAGTTAATTAATTAATTAATAATTAACTTAATTAATCATGATAATTAACCCTAACTAATTATGTTTAATTAAACTAATTACACATTAGTCTAATTAAACCTGGTTAATTAAATTAGTCTGTGACAGCACGGCACCACACGTCAGTTTGACTCAGTCAACTGACCGCTGACATCACCCTGACATCATGCTGACGTCATCACTTACTATTCTGGATAATGTTGATTTAAATTAATTAAAATAAATTCCTAAAAATGTTTAAAACTTTAGAAATTCATATAAAATAATCTGTAACTCATATGAAAATGTTTTATATATGAAAATCGCTCAGAACGACGAGACGAATCCGAATACGCGGTCCGTTCATCCGCCACATGTCCCTAGCATAGTGAACCTGCAACTTTACCCCTCCGATTCATCTGACCGAAAACACGAAACGCCGGGGATACTTTCCGGAGTGTTATCCCCCTTCGCCGGTACCGTGTACCACCGCGTTAGAGCACCCTAGCACCGCGTGCTGACATGTCGTGCTTCTCTGTTGCAACTGTTTGCTTTATATTTACTGTTTCTTCCCCCTCTTCTCTCCGGTAGACCCCGAGACCGATGATGCCCCGGTGATCGACAACGGTGTTGACGACCCCCCTTCTTGCCAGAGCAACCAGGCAAGCCAACCCCCCTTGATCATTCCGATATCGCCCACTCTCTTCTCTCTTATGCTTGCATTAGAACTGCTTTTGCTTTTTTGTATGATCCTATTCTGATGCATAGCGTGTTGTTGATACCTGCTTTCATACCTTACATGTTTATACTAAACTTCTTAGTATAGGCTGGTTAGAGATCCACCAGTGACCCCCTACCTTGTCCCGACTGCCCTGCTGGATTATCAGAAGACCCGATCAACGGGATCGAAGACCAGGCCCCGACGCCGCACATCACTTTCCCCTTAGTTGCTTGACACTACTGGGTTACTATCGAGTGCTGAGGGTGAGACCTCATCAGCACTTCTGATGTTAACCTTGTAGCTTAGTTTATCGGTTGTGGTCATCGCGGGTGATTCCTCTTTCTCCACTCCCGATAACGACACTGTCATGCAACTCCTCAAGAGTGGACCTCGAGGGTGACTCCTCTTTCGTTCACCTTGACGATAAACATCAGGTGGAATTCCATCGAGGGTGATTTCCTCAGGTTTTCCTTTGGTGTCAGACACACAGTTACTATGGTTACTATGACCTTAAATTGAACCTGGTTACTAAAGACGAGTCAACCCTGAGGGGTACCCGCGCGAGCTTAATTGCGAGTGATGTCTAGTCGGGTTGACCTGGAAGGTGCCCGCGAGATAAATACGAGGCGTGGCCGGGCACTCGCCTTTGCCGCAAGTCCTCGAGACGGGGCGATGGGGTCACATCTTCGTGAGTCTCTGCTCGTTACCGCGCGTTCCCAAGACACTAAACGGTTTGGATATTTGTTCTGAGGGGCCTCTGGCCTGATAGCACTAACCATCACGTGGGCATAGTATGGGCGTTCTGCGTCGTATGCATCAGCCGAAGCTTAACTGACGTCATTGCGACTGAGCGGCGCGCGCCGGGTTGGACTGGTTAGGCTCCTACCTTTTTAAAGGAGGTTGCTAGGTCTGCTCACCGGCCGCGTATGCAACGTGCAGGAGTTCCCGGGGCGATTGGCCCATGACCCCTGGGGGCATAGCGTTTAGTCCGGCGTGCATGACCTCTCTATTAAGCCTAGGTCGGGTTGCGGCCTATTGTTTGGCCGAGGGCGGGCATGACCTGATGGTGTGTCCGGCCGGAGTTAAGCAAGCGTGTTGGGTAAGTTGGTGCACCCCTGCAGGGAAGAAAACATCTATCGATAGCCTGTCCTACGGTAACGGACACTTGGAGTTGTATCTCGAACGCTACAACTAGAACTGGATGCTGAGGCATTGTTTGGATATGTTGCTTCGGGAGTCGAGAAAGGATCCCGGAGCGTTGGAACAACAACATAAATATGACTTATGTTACACTACTCTACTTCCCCCTCTTGTTGCAAGACGGTGGTTTCCAGAAGATGCTAGTCTTTGATAGGACTAGCTTCTCCCCCTCTTATTCTGGCATTTTGCAGCTTAGTCCACAGATACTACCCTTTTCATATGTAGTGTAGATCCTTGCTTGCGAGTACTTTGGATGAGTACTCACGGTTGCTTTTCTCCCCCTTTTCCCCCTTCTTTCTTATTTCTGGGTGATGCAACCAGATGGCGGAGTCCAGGAGCCAGAAGCCACCCTTGACGACTGCTACTACCCCGACGGAGCCTACTACTACGTGGAGACAGCCGACGACCAGGAGTAGTTAGGAGGTCCCAGGCAGGAGGCCTTGCCTTTTCTATCGTGTTGTTTTGTGCTAGCCTTCTTAAGACAAACTTGTCTAACTTATGTCTGTACTCAGATATTGTTGCTTCCGCCGACTCTTGTGCTTTCGAGCTTATGTATTCGAGCCCTCGAGGCCCCTGGCTTGTAATATAAAGCTTGTATTATTTTATTTGTGTCTAGAGTTGTGTTGTGATATCTTCCAGTGAGTCCTTGATCTTGGTCGTACACATTTGCATGCATGATTAGTGTACGATCAAATTGGGGGCGTCACAAGTTGGTATCAGAGCTAACTGCCTGTAGGAATCCCCCTTTCCAACTCCTTGGTCGAAGTTGAGTCTAGTCTTTGAAAACCGTTTTACTAACATGGCTGTGTGGCTTACGGGCCCACGTCACCATTGGTTGGTATTAGGATCTTTTATTCTCCGTCTTTACTCTGGGACTCTGATGTCTCTTCTATTCGGGTTAAATGATTTTGCTAAAATCTAACTTTAGGTTCTCGAAAATACTTTCTCCCGGAGAGCCCCTCATTCCAGATGATCACCTGCTTCACCAGAAGATTCAGAAGATACCCTTCAGTATATCCCGAGACTTTTGAGCTCATCGCTTTCACAATTCCCTACCTTCGATATATTCTTATGGATAACTCCATACACTTGGCGTTCATACAATCATTCCCAGTTGCTCTTGTTATTACAAGATACATCAGATTATTCTCCGACCTTTAAGAATCCCCTGTCTCACAGCCTTGCGATTCTTTGGCACGTGAATACCCCTACGGATAATTCCTCACACTTAGCAAGGATTCGTTCATCCCCAGTTGTTCATGCACTTCACAATGGTCTTTGAAACACTATTCAATCTTCCAAAATCCTCGGCAGCCTATTGCTCTTGGAATACTTGCTTGCTTACATTATGGTTAACCCCATAAGTCTATAATCTTATTTACATCATTTGTCCTTATCATTTTGAGTCAGTTGATTCAACATATTGCGAATGCTCGCAATCGTCGATTCTAGAATTCATCCTTCCGGCTGAGACGTCATGTTGAACATGAGCTGGTTCTCGACCAATCAAATTGTCATCGATTGCACCCCTAAGTCATTTCAACTTACACATCCTTAATCAGAGCGTTTGCTTCTGATCCCTTGATTTAGAAATCATAATTCCTTTTGCAGTTGAGTTTTGAAATAGTTAGTTATTTATATAAACTGATATCCTTGCATTCTTTGTTCTTCTCGTTGAGTACCGATGCTCACATCAGATCCCTTGTAGATCACCAGATCCTTTGTTGGAATTTATCCGACAGCGCCCTTCATATTCAAATACCTTGTAAGTTCTGCCATGATATATAATGCCTTGGGTAAAATAAATCATTTGCTTTCTCAACCATGCTCTGCTTTCGAGCTTGTATAATTTGCTCCTGAAGTTTGCGTAGTATGAATCTAAGATGCCCCGATGGGTTGAACTTATGCCTTCCTTAATCTGTGTGAACCCAAAAGTTTTCCAAGGTTCATACTCCTCTGGTAATTCACCAGGCAAGTCTTCACAATAAATTCATTTTTAATAGAGTAGTGAATGAAAGCTTATGCATTGAAGGGGTGGGAGTCAACCTTGAACTTTTTGTTCATGCCCATGGACACGATTTAGATCTTATCATTAAAGCTTCTCTTAAATTAATTATCCCCTTGATATAAGTCCATCTTATATCTGGGATCTGGCCTTTTTTAATCGTGGTTCTGACCATGTTCTTCTTTAATTACCACTTCTTGTGCAGATTTAAGCACTTGTCTCCTACAAATCAATACCCCCAGCCCAACCTCTACTTTGAGCTGTCGTCGAGTATTACCCCTCTGGTATCTCGAGTTTACTGCATTGCTTAATGTGTTACATTTTCACTGATTGCAATTTGCCTCAGGTTCTGAGATGTTTGACACTCAAGGACCCCGATAAGTGAATCAATTCCGCACTCTGATTCGATAACTCTAAGTAATCTCCATTGCTTATGAGTTTATTAATCCTTGAAGTTATATCTAGCCTGATCGGCTATATCATTATCGTGCATCCTTTTAACGGTGCTACCTGGTCCTTCTTCCTGGAGCACAATTTCGGCAATAAGCTAAGCTTACGCTGATCTTCCTCGGCATATCATTTCGCCTTGAACAACTAGCTTGATTTCAAGTTTGTATTGTTCTAGTGGTTTCAATAATCTCTCGCTCCAACATTCATTTGACTTGATGTCATCGCCGATCGATTACATCCTAATGAAATCTCTCGACAATTGTGTCATGATCATCATGAACAATGATTTGCCTTCTTCCAAGTTGTGATTTGAATTCATGATGGGAAATACCATCCTTTCCCCTCGATGATTTGAATTAACATCGACAACATTCTTGCATTCCCTCCAACACAAACTTTTCTTGTTTTGTGTTATACCTTGAGTTCCTTGTTATCCGACTTATTATATGCTCTACCTTGGAGTACTACCATCTTTCACGTCAAGAATGTCGTGAGATTATCACCGCCTATTAAGAATTCTTGACACAGGTGATACTTCTTGCCATATCCGCTCATTCCTTGGTCCCCGTGTTGTTCCTAACAGAAAACACAACAATTGAAGTATGGCGTGCGAATCCAAAACTTCTAGCAAACCGAATGCTTTGAAGTGAATGGTCGATAGTTTCATTCCAACCCTTCTGGTTATTAAACCTCCATGCTAACATCGATCTTGCTACTTGGTACGTATTTCTAGGAGCATTTCGTTCAGTACTTAATTGTGGATGCTAACCACGAACACACTTCTTTATGGATCCTTGTGTATTCAAAGTCTGATCTTTACCCAATGACCGTGTCAGGGCTGTCTCGAAGCATGTCGGTGGTACTCCGGAGATCCACAAGAACATTGTAAGCGCAATGCTAAATGTTTCTTGATCAACTATCCAACATCGTTGTGTGGGTACATATCATAATTCTTCTTACCACTTTTATCTATATGGTCAGGACTTTGATCTTCTAGCACGTATATCATGCCCTGCTTAATCTTGGGAATGGCTTACTCCTATTCATTGTGTTTAAAAAAACACATTTTCCTTTCCATTTGTTTGTTTAACCTTTCTTTGATCTACATAATCTAAGCAGTAATAATTTTCTGCTTATGTAAACACCTGGGTGTATAACTCAGTCAGTAAGACCCTATTACTATTGTTGATAACATTCCGGTTACCACCGATGGACGAGAACTTTGCCTATTGGTCCGCCTCGTTCAACGAGTAGGAAAATGGTTCTCTTCGTCCCTCGCCCTTGGTACCGATGTTGTTGCCGACATAACTGACTTGCTATCCTCTGACATACCTTGCTTACAAGATCGTGCAAGACTTCACCGCTCTTCCTACTGTTAACCCACATGGTGGGCCCATAACCCACAGTTCCTCAAGATCAAAACCTGACTCTCGTGTACACCCCCCCCCCCCGTTTCCAAGGTTATTCCTCACGCTTGGCTTCGTGTGCAATTCGCGAGCCACCTTCCTAATGATTTATTCTGGTATCAGACGCAATACATATTCTCATTGCTCTGGACCCCTTTCACACCTTGTTTCAGACATCGAAAGGTTGTCTATCCGTTTGAAACTTCTTATTGTACCATATTACTTTACTCTTGGCGTGTATTATTCGTTCAACTCGAGAGAGATACTCATGTTCTCATTCGTGGGATAACCCCCGATGATTACCCCTTGTAGCATTCTATCATTGACAAGCTACCCTTTCCTATTTGTAAGTACGATGGAGACCCCGAAGGAAGAATGACAACTTCGTCACATGATGCCTCAAAGCAGAGAACTAAAGACATCAACTATCAGGATCGACTAATTCGGGAAGAGCAACCAAGACCGAGAAGACTCGTTGGAATTCCGTAACCGATTCTTCCCCTTAAGCCTACTTCTTAAATCTCGGGACGAGATTTCTTGTAGTAGAGGAGATTTGTAACGCCCCGAGTATCAAGCTACAGTGATCTCCCCCTAATGATTCCATGTAATCAAATTAAACTAAGCCAATTTATCGCTTGATAAAAATCAAAGCCTTTTTCAAATTTAGAATAAAGTCAAATAATAAAAGGTTTCAAATGTCAAAACTAAAATGTTCATGTTTTTCGAATTAAGCTCTAGATATTTGTCGGGGTGAGACAACTCCATTGGGTCACTAAATTAAGCCCCAGAAATAAATGACCAGGTTTAACAACATTTAAAATGTTCATTTAAATGCACACGAATATTTACACGTTTCCAAATAATATGAAACTTTGTGTGCAGACTTGGAAGGCTGCATTGGTTTTTCTGCAAGGTTTGAACCATAACAAAATACGTTTGCTAAATAAAAATAAAAGGGCAAAACTCTCTACAGAAAAGAAAGGCAAGAAACGGAATATTGGGCACTTTGGCCCATCTAGCCAAATGGCAGGCCTAGCCCACCCCCCCTCTCCTTCAACCCCGCTACAGAAGACAGGGGAGGCGTGGCAGCCATCCATGGCTTCCATGGATGCATGGCGGCCATCCCCGAAGCCCTCGTAGCGCATAAGGACCCTTCTCGACCCCGCGGCTTAACCCTAGCCTCTCCCTTCTTCTCCGCGCCGCTTTCTTCCTCCCCCACGAGCACCCGTCGTCGCCGCCGCCATGGCCGTGTCTTAGCACGAACACCGAGCCCCGTTCGCCTCCCCGACGTGCTCACCGGCTTCCTTGTCGTCGTCCACATCGCCTACGCCATCGGGGTCGAGCCGAGCGCCTCTCCTCCGACCAGAACTGTAATGCCCCGGATGTAATACTTTCCCTTTTGGGTATATAATATATCTCCGGCTTCATCTATTTCCATTCTGGGTTCTTTGTCTTTCGGGTTTTCGTCGTTTTGTTGTGTGAGTGTGTGGCATTCATTCATATCATGTAGACATGTGCATCGCATTGCATTCGTGTTGTCGGTTGCATCCTGTTCCACGCGTTCCTTCCCGTTGTTCGTTTCGCGTTCCGGAGCTCCCTCACGTGTCCGTGACGTCCCGTAGGCCTACTTTGTTGTTTGGGCGTGTAACGTTACCGGTGTGCCACGAGGTTGTTGTGTGTGTTGTTGTTTTGTTGTGTGCAACCCGCCTCTCAAATCTCGTCGCGTTTGGACTCCGTTGGCTATCCCATCCGTTGTTCGTGTGGGTCCAAAGTGCCTTCACTTTGTGTCCCACAAACACCCCTACTGCAGTCTTTTATCTTCTCCTAGGCCCTTTTAAACTACCCCGCGATCGGATCCGTCGGATCGCGATCGGAGGGCTTCTAACACCCTCAGATCCCTCAACCCTAAAAATCTGCTATATAATAGACCCTAGTCTATTTTGGGCATCTAGTTTCTTCTCCACTCTCTCCCCCTCATTTTTTTTTCTCAGATCCCCTTCTTCCCTAAATTTTAGACCTGACCAACCCCCTCTCAGCCATTTGGCTTCTCCCCTCGAAGCCAGCAACCGCCGTCGCTCCTGGGGTCGAGCGCCTCGACCAGATCGATCGGGGATCGAACCCCGATCCAACCCCCGAGCGTCGGCCAGGGTCAACGCCTCGCCAGTCGACCGCTCCTTCCAGCGCCAGGGCCTCCCTCGACCGCTCCTTCCCACGCTGAAGATCGGCCAGCTGGGCCTCCTGCATCGGCCAGGTCCCAGGCGCCGCCGTGGACCACTTCAACGTCAATCGGCCCGGCCCGCTCCTTGGACCACTTCGTCGCCGCAGTCGTTCGAGGCGAGGCCGCAGCCCTCGCCCGAACCGATCCCGTCGTCGCTGGGCTCCCTCCGAGCCGAGCCCAGCCGCCAGGGGCTCCAGGCCGCTCGCACCGGGCCGCCTCCGCCCACCGCGGGGCACCGCAGCCGGCCTGCGTCGCCAGGACGGGCCGCCCTAGGCCAAGGCCGCCGCCTTCCAGCCGCCGCCCCAGTCGGGCCTCGCCTCCTCAGGTGGGCCGCGCCACTCCACCGCAGCTGCAGCGGGCCGCCGCTGCAGATCCAGGCCGGCCTCGCCTCTCCACTCCCTGGGCCGGACGAACCAGCCACCGGCCCGTCTCCAGATCCGGCCCTTTCTCAGATCTGAGTGGAGGTTGTCTCCTCAAACCACTAAGTCCCTGTTTTGTTGATCTGTGATGCTGTTTGTAAACTGCTATAACTTGTTGTGTGTTTGTCCGATTCGCGCATATAGCATGTCCAGACGTTCGTGGGAGCGTGCTCTACGTTTTATCTGTTATTGTCATGCATGTTAGAGATCATCTAGGTGCTTGTTTTGCTGTTGCAAGAGTGCATCATGATATAAACTGCTGCTATGTGATGTTTTTATGTCATCTTTGCCATGTGATATCTTTTAGCTCGTTTGTCCGAATGATGCAAATGACATGTCCACGTGTTCGTCTTGCCATGCTCTACATGTTGTATGTGCTAGGTAGCATGTTAGATTTATTCTTGCCTTGTTATCTTCGTTGCAAAGTGCCATGTGGCTGTGATGTTGTTTCACTTGTTATGAAATGCCATCTTGTTGAGCTCGTTGCTATCGTTGTGTTCACCTCAATGATGCATGCTTGTGTGTTTCGGGATCACCTTCATGTGTATTTTGATGAGGTGCTTACCCTTTGCCATGTTTAGTTTCGAGGTGACTTGAACATGTTCTTTTAGATGCCATGATGAGATTGCTGTTTTAGGACTTAGTGGATTTTCACTAAGTCTGAAATCTATAACGTTCCGATGCCATGTTCGTGTGATGTTCTAGGACAAAGCATGCTAGTTTTGGAGTGGATCTTGATTGTTCCTTATAGTATATATTGTTGCATTTCCATTCATGTCCTCACATGTCCATTTAAGTGGTTGTAGCATGTTTATCTTTTGCTCCAAAGTTTCAATAAAATTCTGCTGCCAGAATTTTATTGTCAAGTTCAATATGTCCAAGATCGTTGCTATTGATCCGTGGCTCCGTTGGGGGTGCACCTTTGGACTTAGTTGGTGTATTATATGTGTAGTTTGTGTTCATGTCCTTTCCCATGTTGTTTGAGTGCTGTAGCTCAATTATTTTGTGCTCCGAAGATGCTATGTTGCTGTAATTTTCAGCTTTCGCTCATTTCTTGTTTCGGGCATAACTTTTAGCCCGTAACTCCGATTTCAGCGAATCTTACATGAAACTTGATTGTTTTTCCGTGTAGATTAATAATATCAGATTGTTATCATGTTTTGAGGTGTTTTTCTTGAGTGATATTTTACGTGTTCCGTGTGCATCCTTAGTGCATCCATCATGCATTCACCTTTTTCGAGTGCGCATTGCATCTTGTTGATTGGTGCTTGGTGTGATTGTTTTGTTTAGAGCCGGAAGCAGAGTCTGAGTTCGAGTACGAGCACGAGGTTTCCAACGAGGTTGAGCACGAGGACCCTTCTTACGATCCGAACGACTTCACTTCAGGCAAGATGACCGAACCCCGATAACATTACTATCTTTGCCTATTGCTAGTAGTCTCGATCTATAGTTTTGCCTCGATGCCCATGATCTTCTTGTCAGCCTCCTACTTGTAACCAATTGCCATGTTTAACCAACCTACCTATGCAAACCGTTGCTTGGCTAAGTACGCTTCGCTCGGCCCTTCTTATAGCATTGCTAGTTGCAGGTGAAGATCGAAGATGCTTGCTTCATGTTGAAGTTTGGTTGGGTTATATCACACTATATAATTGCTTAAATGAAATCATCTATATATTGGCAAGGGTGGAAGGCTAAGCCTTTTGCTTGGTGATTTGTTCCACTCATGCCGTTAGGAACCGTTTAAACCGGTGTTATGTTCCTTGATTATGCGTTCCTAACACGGTTGGGGTGTATGGGACCCCCTCGATAAACCGCTACGTGCTAAGTCTTTTCCAGCAAATCCCAACATTGGTACTATTTGCCTAATAACAAACTAAACTTGCATAGGGAGTTATAAACCCTTTTTCTTAATCAACAACCCCGGGCCAGTGCTCCACATGAGTGTTGGTCCGAAATGAGCGGACTGCGGGGCCACCTCAAGGAAACTCGAGGTCTGGTAAAAACCCGTAGGATGTCTCATCCGGTCGTGGCCTGAGACGAGATACGCGCGGCTACTATCAGGGTGTCGGCACGCCGGGAGGATTTGCTGGATTAGCCTTACCTTAGTTCGGTATATCTTGAGCACGGGATTCCGAGGATACTCGGGTCTTCCCACTTTGGAGTTGCGACTCCGCGGATCGTGGGCTTGTAATGGGTCAAGTTGGAACACCCCTGCAGGGTTTGAACTTTCGAAAGCCGTGCCCGCGGTTATGTGGCAGATGGGAGCTTGTTAATATCCGGTTGTAGATAACTTGACACAATGTTTCTAATACACTACCAGCGTGTGTTCCGTGATCGTCAATTTCCGAATAGGGATTCGGGAGTTGAACACGGAGGGGTTATGTTTGTGGAGCTTGTAGCTAGGATCACTTCGTGATCACTTCTCGCCGAGGCTTTCTCTTCTCGCTCTCACTCACGTAAGCTAGTTGCTAGTTGCTGCTGCAGACACTTATTCTTTTCTTCCGCCTTTATCCTCTCCCAAAGGCTTTAATAGTCTTGTTACCCGGGAACGGGATTGCTGAGTCCTCTGTGGCTCACAGTTACTTCACCACACCAGATGCAGGTCCAGCGGTGAGCTATCCAGGTGATGGCACCGAGCTGGATTGGGAGTTCGACGAGGAGCGTAGTCGGCACTATGTGCGATACCCGGATGATCAGTAGTGGAGACTCTTACTAGGATTCGATCCGCCTATGGTTTATTTATTTCAGTTTGGTATCTTGACATTTGGATTTTGCCCTTAGAGGGTTGTGCTATTCTTAAGGTATGATGATGGAGACATGCTATGTAATTGTGTGACGTGGCGAGTGTAAGCCAACTATTTTCTGTTTACAATCCCCTCTTTTACATGAGATGTGCAAACATTACCGAACTTGAGATCATTCTAGGATGGATTTATGCCTTTAAGTCGTGCCTCGACACGTAGGAGGTATAACTCCATCCAGGGCATTACAAGAACGTGCTCGTCCTCAACCTTCGGATCGTCGGCGTTCGTCATTGATTCCGGCTACCACGCGCCCTCCCCGAGCTCGCTGCCACTCCCTACGGCTCCACTGTGAGCTCGCCCTCCTCTCCTTGCTCTCCCCTGTCCGTCTGCCTAGTCGCAGCCACTCCACCGCGTTGCCGACCTCCGCCGCCCGCCATGGTCGCCGTCTGCGCGCCGTGCGCGCTCCCGCACCCCCGCACGAGTCACTGGCGCCCTCCAGGGCGCACACAGCAACAAACTGCAGCACCAACCGCACCCCTAGGCCGCTCCCGCCATGATTCGAACGGGGGCCCGAGCGCCACCGCCGCTACCCGTCGCTGCTCCAGCCAGCTCCGGCCGTGCCCACCACCGCCTTCCCACTGCTCCACCCGGTGCCTTCCGCTGCTATTCTGCTGCTACTTCTGTTGCCGCCGGCAACTGCGCCTGTGCCGCTCGCATCTACTGTCGCTCCGGTCACTGGATGATGCCGCCGCGTTGCCTGCTCTGCCCACTGTCACTCCCACTAGAAGCCGCAATCGCTGTTGCTCCTTGCCCGTGAGCCGCTGCCTGCGAGCCGGCAGCCCCCC
>LR738710.1:687651867-687669154 GCA_902687465.1 Secale cereale | reverse complement strand
CCGCCGATCCATTCTGGTCGGCGCCCGCGAGGCCGCTGGTCGCCGGCGCCCGCGCCAGGCTCCTCCCCGTCGCCCGTGGTCGTTCGGGCAGGCTGCAGCCTCCGCTGTCGCGCCCCACCCGATGCCCGTTTACCCGCCCCGCTAAGGCCTTTGGGCCCTTGACAGATGGGGCCCGCCCCCTTAAAAAAAGTAGTTTAAAAAAAGTTAATTAATTAATTAATAATTAACTTAATTAATCCTGATAATTAACCCTAACTAATTATGTTTAATTAAACTAATTACACATTAGTCTAATTAAACCTGGTTAATTAAATTAGTTTGTGACAGCACGGCCCCACACGTTAGTTTGACTAAGTCAATTGACCGCTGACATCATGCTGACGTCATCACTTACTATTCTGGATAATGTTGATTTAAATTATTTAAATAAATTCCTAAAAATGTTTAAAACTTTAGAAATTCATATAAAATAATCTGCAACTCGGATGAAAATGTTTTATATATGAAAATCGCTCAGAACGACGAGAAGAATCCGAATACGCGGTCCGTTCATCCGCCACATGTCACTAGCATAGTAAACCTGCAACTTTCCCCCTCCGATTCATCTGACCGAAAACACGAAACTCCGGGGGTACTTTCCCGAGTGTTACCCCCCTTCGCCGGTACCGTGTACCACCGCGTTAGAGCACCCTAGCACTGCGTGCTGACATGTCGTGCTTCTCTGTTGCAACTGTTTGCTTTATATTTACTGTTTCTTCCCCCTCTTCTCTCCGGTAGACCCCGAGACCGATGATGCCCCGGTGATCGACAACGGTGTTGACGACCCCCCTTCTTGCCAGAGCAACCAGGCAAGCCAACCTCCCTTGATCATTCCGATATCGCCCACTCTCTTCTCTCTTATGCTTGCATTAGAACTGCTTTTGCTTTTTTGTATGATCCTATTCTGATGCATAGCCTGTTGTTGATACCTGCTTTCATACCTTACATGTTTATACAAAACTTCTTAGTATAGGCTGGTTAGAGATCCACCAGTGACCCCCTACCTTGTCCCGACTGGCCCGCTGGATTATCAGAAGGCCCGATCAACGGGATCGAAGACCAGGCCCCGGCGCCGCATATCACTTTCCCCTTAGTTGCTCGACACTACTGGGTTATTATCGAGTGCCGAGGGTGAGACCTCATCAGCACTTCTGATGTTAACCTTGTAGCTTAGTTTATCGGTTGTGGTCATCGCGGGTGATTCCTCTTTCTCCACTCCCGATAACGACACTGTCATGCAACTCCTCAATAGTGGACCTCGAGGGTGACTCCTCTTTCGTTCACCTTGACGATAAACATCAGGTGGTATTCCATCGAGGGTGATTTCCTCAGGTTTTCCTTTGGTGTCAGACACACAGTTACTATGGTTACTATGACCTTACACTGAACCTGGTTACTAAAGACGGGTCGACCCTGATGGGTACCCACGCGAGCTTAATTGCGGGTGATGTGTAGTCGGGTTGACCTGGAAGGTGCCCGCGAGATAAATACGAGGCGTGGCCGGGCACTCGCATTTGCCGCAAGTCCTCGAGACGGGGCGATGGGGTCACATCTTCGTGAGTCTCTGCTCGTTACTGCGTGTTCCCAAGACACTAAACGGTTTGGATATTTGATCTGAGGGGCCTCTGGCTTGATAGCACTAACCATCACGTGGGCATAGTATGGGCGTTCTGCGTCGTATGCATCAGCCGAAGCTTAACTGACGTCATTGCGACTGACCGGCGCGCGCCGGGTTGGATTGGTTAGGCTCCTACCTTTTTAAAGGAGGTTGCAAGGTCTGCTCACCGGCCGCGTACGCAACGTGCAGGAGTTCCCGGGGCGATTGGCCCATGACCCCTGGGGGCAAAGCATTTAGTCTATCGTGCATGACCTCTCTATTAAGCCTAGGTCGGGTTGCGGCGTATTGTTTGGCCGAGGGCGGGCATGACCTGATGGTGTGTCCGGCCGGAGTTAAGCAAGCGTGTTGGGTAAGTTGGTGCACCCCTGCAGGGAAGAAAACATTTATCGATAGCCTGTCCTACGGTAACGGACACTTGGAGTTGTATCCCGATCGCTACAACTAGAACTGGACGCTGAGGCATTGTTTGGATATGTTGCTTCGGGAGTCGAGAAAGGATCCCGGAGCGTTGGAACAACAACATAAATATGGCTTATGTTACACTACTATACTTCCCCCTCTTGTTGCAAGACGGTGGTTTCCAGAAGATGCTAGTCTTCGATAGGACTAGCTTCTCCCCCTCTTATTCTGGCATTCTGCAGCTTAGTCCACAGATACTACCCTTTTCATTGATACCGATGCATATGTAGTGTAGATCCTTGCTTGCGAGTACTTTGGATGAGTACTCACGGTTGCTTTACTCCCCCTTTTCCCCCCTTCTTTCTTATTTCTGGGTGATGCAACCAGATGGCGGAGTCCAGGAGCCAGAAGCCACCCTTGACGACTGCTACTACCCCGACAGAGCCTACTACTACATGGAGACAGCCGACGACCAGGAGTATTTAGGAGATCCCAGGCAGGAGGCCTTGCCTTTTCTATCGTGTTGTTTTGTGCTAGCCTTCTTAAGACAAACTTGTCTAACTTATATCTGTACTCAGATATTGTTGCTTCCGCTGACTCTTGTGCTTTCGAGCTTATGTATTCGAGCCCTCGAGGCCCCTCGCTTATAATATAAAGCTTGTATTATTTTATTTGTGTCTAGAGTTGCGTTGTGATATCTTCCAGTGAGTCCTTGATCTTGGTCGTACACATTTGCATGCATGATTAGTGTACGATCAAATCGGGGGCGTCACAAGTTGGTATCAGAGCCGACTGCCTGTAGGAATCCCCCTTTCCAACTCCTTGGTCGAAGTTGAGTCTAGTCTTTGAAAACCGTTTTACTAACATGGCTGTGTGGCTTACGGGCCCACGTCGCCATTGGGTGGTATTAGAATCTTTTATTCTCCGTCTTTACTCTGGGAATCGGATCTCTCTTCTATTCGGGTTAAATGATTTTGCTAAAATCTAACTTTAGACTCTCGAAAATACTTTCTCCCGAAGACCCCTCATTCCAGATGATCACCTGCTTCACCAGAAGATTCAGAAGATACCCTTTAGTATATCCCGAGACTTTTGAGCTCATCGCTTTCGCAATTCCCTACCTTCGATATATTCTTATGGATAACTCCATACACTTGGCGTTCATACAATCATTCCCAGTTGCTCTTGTTATTACAAGATACATCAGATTATTCTCCGACCTTTAAGAATCCCCTGTCTCACAGCCTTGCGATTCTTTGGCACATGAATACCCCTACGGATAATTCCTCAGACTTAGCAAGGATTCGTTCATCCCCAGTTGTTCATGCACTTCACAATGGTCTTTGAAACACTATTCAATCTTCCAAAATCCTCGGCAGCCTATTCCTCTTGGAATACTTGCTTGCTTACATTATGGTTAACCCCATAAGTCTATAATCTTATTTACATCATTTGTCCTTATCATTTTGAGTCAGTTGATTCAACATATTGCGAATGCTTGCAATCGTCGATTCTAGAATTCATCCTTCCGGCTCAGACGTCATGTTGAACATGAGCTGGTTCTCGACCAATCAAATTGTCATCGATTGCACCCCTAAGTCATTTCAACTTACACATCCTTAATCAGAGCGTTTGCTTCTGATCCCTTGATTTAGAAATCATAATTCCTTTTGCAGTTGAGTTTTGAAATAGTTAGTTATTTATATAAACTGATATCCTTGCATTCTTTCTCTTTCTCGTTGAGTACCGATGCTCACATCAGATCCCTTGTAGATCACCGGATCCTTTGTTGGAATTTATCCGACAGCACCCTTTATATTCAAATACCTTGTAAGTTCTGCCATGATATATAATGCCTTGGGTAAAATAAATCATTTGCTTTCTCAACCATGCTCTGCTTTCGAGCTTGTATAATTTGCTCCTGAAGTTTGCGTAGTATGAATCTAAGATGCCCCGATGGGTTGAACTTATGCCTTCCTTAATCTGTGCGAACCCGAAAGTTTTCCAAGGTTCATACTCCTCTGGTAATTCACCAGGCAAGTCTTCACAATAAATTCATTTTTAATAGAGTAGTGAATGAAAGCTTATGCATTGAAGGAGTGGGAGTCAACCTTGAACTTATTGTTCTTGCCCATGGACACGATGTAGATCTTATCATTAAAGCTTCTCTTAAATTAATTATCCCCTTGATATAAGTCCATCTTATATCTGGGATCTGGCCTTTTTCAATCGTGGTTCTGACCATGTTCTTCTTTAATTACCACTTCTTGTGCAGATTTAAGCACTTGTCTCCTACAAAGAAATACCCCCAGCCCAACCTCTACTTTGAGCTGTCGTCGAGTATTACCCCTCTGGTATCTCGAGTTTATCACGAAACTGCATAGCTTAATGTGTTACATTTTCACTGATTGCAATTTCCCTCGGGTTCTGAGATGTTTGACACTCAAGGACCCCGATAAGTGAATCAATTCTGCACTCTGATTAGATAACTGATAACCCTCAACCGTAAGGGATCGAGATAGTCTTCGCGGGTAAGAATAACCCAATTTATTGATTCGACACACGGGGAGCCAAAGAGTATTTATAAGCTTTAACTGTTGAGTTGTCAATTCAACCGCACCTGAAATATACTAACTTGCAACAAAAGATAAGTGGTAACAGTGATATGATAGTGATGATAGTAATAGTAAAAGTAAACGGCAAAAGTAAATAGCAGTAGTAAATGGCAGAAGTAGCAACTAGTGATAGGCACGGTTTAAAATACTGTAGGCTAGGGAGATGGATGGTTGGGCGCTGCATGGATGAGATAGATTCTAACTTGGGGCACGGCACACGGAAAAGTAATGATCATCTAGGCAAATATCAAACATTAGGCATGTATCCCGTAGGTAGTTGTATGTGCTTGCAATAAGAACTTGCACAACATCTTTTGTCCTACCATCCCGCTACGAACGGGGCCAAAAGGAACTAATGGATATTAAGGTGCTCCTGTCAAAGAGCACCGGAACAAAGCAATGAACTCAATGGATACATGTAATCCTCAAACTACGGACCATCCCCTTTGGTGTCCCAAGCTTTCACTTTTGGCATCGCCGGTTCCGAACCGTAACAGGTGCATACAACTCATAGATAGGATCAAGAACACAAATATATTCATGCAAACACATATGGTTCAGATCTGAAATCATGGCACTCGGGCCCTAAGTGTCAAGCATTAAGAATAACAAGTTGTAGCAAAGATGATAAACACCATACTAGATGATAGGCAACATGCCCCCAACAATCTAACGAACTATTACATGATCTAACTCATCCAATCCCTACCATCCCCTTCGCCTACAGCAAGGGAATTACTCACACATGAAGGGGGAAGTCATGGAGGGATGATGGAGTGGTGATGATGATGACGATGGCGACGATCTCCCCTCTCCGGAGGCCAAATCAGCCTCCAGATTAGCCCTCCCGAAGAAGAACAGAGGGTGGCGGCGGCTCCGCGACGAAAAACAGCGAAAGAACTTCCGATCTGGGGTTTCTGCATCGCGAGGAAAAATACGGGCTAAAGTAGGGCACCAGGGGGTGTGGGGCCCACCCAGGCGCCCCCCCGGCACGGCCCAGGGGGGTGCGCCCACAGGGCGCCTGGGCACCCCCTGGCCCCCCTCTGGCCCCACTTCTGGCATTTTGTTTCTTCGGGTGCGTGGATTTTTCGTGATTTTTCGTGGATTTTTCTGAGATGCTTAAAAATCTGTTTTCCTGCACACAAATAAACCATACAGGCAGCTCTGCTGAAAACAGCGTTAGTCCGGGTTAGTTTAGTCCAAATCATGCAAGCATGATGTCAAAACAATATCAAAAGTGTTTGGAAAAGTAGATACGTTTGAGACGTATCAACTCCCCCAAGCTTAGCATATTGCTTGTCCTCAAGCAATTCAGTTCAACGAACTGGACGCGACAAAGAAAACTTTGACAAACTCTTTTGCTTCATTAGATGTATATAAGCATGTACTACGAAAAGAGTTCAGCAAGCATTAAAACAGTACTTATGAGAACAATGCAAGGAGCAATCCTTCTTTCAAGTGACCAGTCACAAATAATTAAGTGTAAACAATATATTACCGAAAATCAAGACAAGATCACATTGCACATAGCTTGAGCATATTAAGGTGGTATCTCGTTAGCCTCCATGAGTGAAGCAAAACATAAATGCAGAGACTCCTCCAGAGTTTTAAAGGAGACTAGAACTAAGAATTTCAGAATAAATCATATCACAAGTATGCAGAAGACAATGTAATACTTTGGGACAATGCACATTACACTCAGAATGATAATTATGCTCTCCTAGTCAGTGCTTTGAAGAAAGAAGATGAGACTCTCGAACCGTGGCTTTTATTGGCAAAGTTGAAAACTCGTGATCGGAAACAAAAACTAAACAGGTACCAGAGCTCTTGGTTTTAAAAACAGAAGTAAATATGTTTTTGAGAGGTGCATATTTCGTCAACGAATGCTAGCAGATAACTCAATCACTTTTTAAGCTAGAGAAGTCTCGAGGAACGGCTCCCGCATGAGGACGATCGCATCCTCTTAATCTCCTTTGTTTATCACTGCCAAAGTTTTCTGATTTCTCATGAACAAAGCGTGACGGAGGGTTCGTTTGTTATATTATCTTTTTGAGCCGGGCGCACTCAATGCCAGTTCCTTTTCATACTAGGGGTTCGCACATTATACATGCAATCCAGGGGTGAAACTTGTCCAACTTAAAGAGATCATGAATTAACTACTACTTCCTCATGATTAATTTCAAGATGGTACATGAAAGTCTTCGTTAGGAATGGCAGGTAAATACCATGTATAGGAAGGTATAGTGGACTCATATGGCATAACAGGTTTAGAGGTTTTGGATGCACAAGCAGTCATTCCGCTTAGTACGGGTGGAGGTTTAGCAAAAGACTGGGAAGCGACCAACTAGAGAGCAATAACGGTCATAATCATGCAGAGCGACAAAGCAACATTGAATCGGGCATGAAAGTGATATAACTATTCTAAAACTCAAAGATCATCAAGGCAAAGTAGACTTTTTAGTCTTAAACATGTGTAAGCATGTGCCAAGTCAATCCAAAAATTCTCTAAAGGGAAATACCACCCTAGTATGCCAGACTATGAACAGTGCGATGCATGTAGATCATTTCAATAACACATTATATACTCTAGTTATTGGAGACTAGCCACAACGAAAGCATGAACCACTGGAAGAGCATTGTAAACATAGCACTATGTCGCTACAAGCTGGTCTCTAGATCATAAGTACAGGCATATGTACAAAAGTAGAAACAGAAAGAGTTCATACCGGTCTTCCTTGTTGCTTCCTTTCAGTCGATCTTCGTCATTACTGCTTGTCACTTGCATGATCGAACGTAGGAAATATAATCAAATGCCATCACGGACTTGAGCTGATCTCTGAAAACAAAGCAAACTAAAGAGAGAAAGGAAATCTTTTTGAGTTTTTCAAAAGTTGAATAAAAAACAAAAGAAAGAGAAAATCTTTTTGTTGTTTTTGCAAATAGAGGAATAAAGAAGAACGGGTAAAAACTTCGAAAAGATCAAAGTGAATAAAACGGATAATACAATGGAAAAGTGAGAAGGGCACGTACTCCCCCAAGCTTAGGCTTTTGGCCTAAGTTGGTAGCAGCTACTGCCCCCAGGAGCCTCCTGCTCCAGGGGTATGGTGGTGAGACCAAGGGTCGTAGAAGGATGCTGGCGCGTACACCGAACTCCTCAGAGTCTCCCACGAGGAAGGTTCCGAGCGCCAAACAGAGGAAGACCCTTCAACAAACTCCGTGGCGGTCTCATCCTGAAAATGTGGTATCTCACCGTGCCTCTCCTCGTTGGGCACAACCCCCTCCATGGGGTTATGAAACTGGTGCTGGACCATGAACTCGTCGAACTGGACAACATCAAAGGACCATCCGTTCCTGCGAGAAAAATCAAACAAAAGAGGTGCAGGTAGACGGATCTCGCGTTCCGCGGTAGTTCCGAAACGCAAGATATAAACAAGGTTATCAAGCTCAGAACCCATGGTAACAAACTTATGCCTTTTCATAGCAGCAAGATCAAAGCTTAAATAAGTAAAAGGAGTATCATCAGGGTGTGGGGTGCCTCCAAGATGCTCTAAGATAAGTTTGGCATAAATGCCACCATATAAATCCCCCTTGTTACCGTTCATAGCAAGGAGTCGAGCAATTAAGGTACCAATATTATAATCAGACCTCCCTGAGAGGTCTGCTGCCAGGATAGCAATATCCGGAGCAGAAGTGCTGCTCGTGTTGTCACGAGCTAACACCCCTCTAGCAATATAATATGCAAAATACCTGAGGTGAGGGAACAAGATGCTGGAGATCTTCGACCGATGAATATCCCTCGTACCCATGCTGCAGAGAGAGTTGATGACGGTTTTCAGCTCGGAGGGCTGAGTGGCCATCCTTGCCGTCTTCCCAACGTTCGGCACACCTATTACTTCACAAAAATTTCCCAGAGTCATGGTGATAAGATCATTATAAATTTTAAACTCAATAGCACCTGAATCAGGATTATATCTAAAACTGTTAATGAAACAGGAGGTGAGTTTCTGATACTGAGTAACACGGCTCGTGACGAGTCGTGTCAAACCTGCATTAGCACAAAGATTATAAAACTCATCCTTGATTCCCGCAGCTTCCATGAATTCATCACATGGAAATATCATCGCACGTGCTAGACTTGTGTCTTCCAACAACTCCAGGGGCACATGATCCTCATTATAGCTCACCCTGGCAGTCGATGGTGAAGCTGCGGCTCTAGTGACTCGATCGGAGTGTGTGGGCCTCCTCTTCTCAAGCCACCCTTTTGCCCTTCCAAACAAACTCATTTCTGAAATTTTTTACAATTTACAAAAACGAGGATTAAAACAAAGTGAGCTAAGGCAAACTACTCAACTCACTTGCCCAAGGCATAGACTTGCATCAAAACTTGGAAAATAACTTTCTACACATGCATGCAAGCTCATCTCTACAGCACCAAGAACTACTAAATACTCACAAATGAGGCCACCAATCAAAAATCTAATTGGAGGGGTGGAGGAGTCACATACCAGGGAGTATTTGCTCAAAATTTCAGCTCAAATGATGGGCTGTAGAGAGAGATCGAAGAATCGCCTCCAGGAACAGCAAGAACATCAAGAACAAGACCAGAACTCGGGTTTCTGGAAAAAGAGAGAGAGAGAGAGAGAGGAAGAAGAAGTACCTGGAGGGGGGTCCCGTGGGCCCCAGGCGCCCTGTGGGCGCGGCCAGGGGCTGGGCCGCGCCAGCTGGCCACCTGGGCCACTGGTGGCCCCCCCTGGCTGGCCCCAGGACTTTCCGGGTCTCTCCCGTTGTGGAAATTTTTAATATAATTTTTCTGGAATTTTTCTGAAAACTTCACTGTTGAAAATTTTTCGAAGTTCAAAAAGCTGCGAAACTCTCTGAAAACTTGAAGCAGTTAGTAGTATTGTGAAGCTTCAAAAACATAGATACTTGGTACAGCAAGTAGGACAACACTAAAAACAAATGAAAACATAGCAAGCTCAACTTTTTATCCATATAAAACACGTTCACTAGTAAGGTTGATCAAGTCTTACCATCAAACAAGCGATATATAGAGCAAAAAGTCTCACCTCCTACGAAGTAATCATTGAACTTTTACCTTGATGGACATTGTCCCTACCATGATAGTTTTGTATTTGTGAGGCACATGTAGTGGACAGTCCCATTCTCCAATTTTCACGGTCTCGATATTCTCTATAGAGTTGAGGGCATGCCTCCTGTCGGTCTTCTTCGGAAAATATACCGTGTGTTCTTTATCATTCACATGAAAGGTAACCTTCCCTTTGTTGCAATCAATAATAGCACCTGCGGTGTTAAGGAAAGGTCTACCAAGAATAATGGACATGCTCCCATCCTCGGGCATGTCAAGCACAACAAAATCAGTAAGAATTAAACAATTAGCAACTTCAACTGGAACATCCTCAAAAATACCTATCGGAACAGCGGTTGACTTGTCAGCCATCTGAAGGGAGATATCTGTAGGAATTAGTTTCTCTAAACAAAGCCTCTCGTAAAGAGAGAGAGGCATAACACTCACTCCCGCTCCAAGATCGCATAAAGAAGTTTTGACATAATTATTCTTTATGGAGCAAGGGATGGTGGGTATACCTGGATCACCGAGCTTCTCAGGAATCTTTCCACTGAAAGAATAGTTAGCAAGCATAGTAGATATTGCATCATTAGGAACTTTTCTTTTGTTAGTGACAATATCTTTCATATATTTTGAATAAGGAAGTAACTTAATAGCATCAGTCAAAGGAATTTGAAGAAAAAGAGGTTTAATCCATTCACAAAACTTATTGTAATGCTCTTCTTCTTTAGATTTGATGGACTTACCTGGAAAGGGCATGGGTTTCTATACCCATGGTTCTTTCTCCTTCCCATGTTTTCTTGCGATGAAGTCTTCTTTAGTGTACCTCTTACGTTTGTCAGGTGCTTCTTCTTCTCGAACTTCAGGCGGATCATTCTTCTCATTATCATTACCTTCAGGTTCAGCACCGTCTTCAGTCTCAGCATCGGAGATAGATACACTGTTGGGATCAATAGCTGGCTCTTCATCTGCAATAGGGTCGTTAGAATTGTCAGTTTCCTTATGTTTCTTCTTCTTATTTGGAGAGACAAACATTTCTTCTTCCTGCATTTGAGAATCTTGCTCGATTCTCTTCGGATGTCCCTCTGGATAAAGAGGATCTTGAGTACTAGTTCCTCCTCGGGTCTTAATCCCAAAAGCCTGGAGTATATCTTGTTTGGCATTGTTAGCAAGCAAATCTCTTTGCACATTAGAAATTTGATCGAGCTGAGTTTGAACCATATGAAAATGCTTCACAAGACATTGAACATCATTAACTGTTCTATCTAAAACACCAAGCAACTTTTTGATAGCAAGGGAATTATCATGCAACTGACTTTCTATCCTCTCATTAAAATAATTCTGTTTCATAATAAAATTATCAAACTCATCTAAACATTGATCAGGAGGCTTACCATGAGGGATGTCACTTGCGTTGAAATCTAAAAGAGAGTGTACCTCTACCATAGGAGGGTGAGTGGTAGGCTCACACAGCTTCTCAATAGGGGGTAGATTCTTCACGTCTTTAGCTTTAATACCTTTCTCTTTAATAGACTTCTTTGCTTCTCGCATATCCTCGGGGCTTAGAACAAACATGCCCCTCTTCTTTGTTGGTGGAGGTGGTTCAGGGACGGACCAATCTTCATGGTTTTTGGCAATCCTGCCCATTAGATCTTCCGCATCGTCCGGTGTTCTTTTCCTGAAAACACAACCAGCACAACTGTCCAAATAGGACCTAGATTCATCAGTTAGACCAGCATAGAATATATCAATTAATTAATTCTTAGGAATTTCATGTCCTGGTCTAGCCCGAATCAAACCGCGGTACCTCCCCCAAGCTTTAGGGAGGGACTCATCCCGCAACTGTTTAAAGTTGTAAATTCTTTGTAAAGCAGCATGTTGCATATGAGCAGGAAAGTACTTATCAACAAAAGAGTGAGCTAAGTCCTGAGGACTCTTAATGGAACCGCATGGGAGTGAATCATACCATGCTTTAGCACCTTCCTTCAAGGAGAAAGGAAGAAGCTTGGTCACATAAAAATAGCGTATCTTCTCATCTGTGGTAAACAGGCTACCTAGCTCACCAAGTTTAGTTAGGTGTGCAATAGCATCATCATTTTCTCTGCCATAAAAGGGGTCAGCTTCAACCATAGGTATAAGTGAAAGATCAACAGAGAAATCAAAATCAGGATCATCAATGCATATAGGAGATGTAGCAAACTCAGGATTAGGAACGGTTTTGTTTTTCAAAGAGTGTTTTTCAAATATTTTCTTAATAGTTTCAGGGTCAGAGCCGGCAAACTCTGTCAGTTCCCTGCATAAATCTTCATCAAGTATATAGTAATCATCATCAAGGAGCCTCTCCTGGAGTTTACTCAAATCAGGATAATCATAAGTTTCACCAATAGGGTAGCGAGTAACAGGAAGTTCAATTCCATATTTTTCAGCAGCAGCAGTAATTTGTTTCTCAAGAGCATAACCAAGCGAACTAATATCATCATCAAAAGTAGTAGAAGCATCATCAAGAGTATCAGACATAATAACAGATTCAGTAGGAGCATCATGTGGTGGTGGTGAGGCAAACTTACTCATAACAGAAGGTGAATCAAGCGTAGCACTAGTGCTCAGAGCAGTACCTCTTCTTGTAGTGGATAGTAAGATCGGAACCTTGGGGTCACCTTTCTTACCCATAGTGAATAAAGTGCAGCAGGTAGGATACCTCAAGTAGACTTGTAAATATTGCTATGCTCCCCGGCAACGGCGCCAGAAAACGGTACTTGATAACCCTCAACCGTAAGGGATCGAGATAGTCTTCGCGGGTAAGAATAACCCAATTTATTGATTCGACACACGGGGAGCCAAAAAGTATTTATAAGCTTTAACAGTTGAGTTGTCAATTCAACCGCACCTGAAATATACTAACTTGCAACAAAAGATAAGTGGTAACAGTGATATGATAGTGATGATAGTAATAGTAAAAGTAAACAACAAAAGTAAATAGCAGTAGTAAATGGCGGAAGTAGCAACTAGTGACAGGCACGGTTTAAAATACTATAGGCTAGGGAGATGGATGGTTGGGCGCTGCATGGATGAGATAGATTCTAACTTGGGGCACGGCACACGGAAAAGTAATGATCATCTAGGCAAATATCAAACATTAGGCATGTATCCCGTAGGTAGTTGTACGTGCTTGCAATAAGAACTTGCACAACATCTTTTGTCCTACCATCCCGCTACGAACGGGGCCAAAAGGAACTAATGGATATTAAGGTGCTCCTGTCAAAGAGCACCGGAACAAAGCAATGAACTCAATGGATACATGTAATCCTCAAACTACGGACCATCCCCTTTGGTGTCCCAAGCTGTCACTTTTGGGATCGTCGGTTCCGAACCGTAACAGGTGCATACAACTCATAGATAGGATCAAGAACACAAATATATTCATGCAAACACATATGGTTCAGATCTGAAATCATGGCACTCAGGCCCTAAGTGTCAAGCATTAAGAATAACAAGTTGTAGCAAAGATGATAAACACCATACTAGATGATAGGCAACATGCCCCCAACAATCTGACGAACTATTACATGATCTAACTCATCCAATCCCTACCATCCCCTTCGCCTACAGCAAGGGAATTACTCACACATGAAGGGGGAAGTCATGGAGGGATGATGGAGTGGTGATGATGATGACGATGGCGACGATCTCCCCTCTCCGGAGGCCAAATCAGCCTCCAGATTAGCCCTCCCGAAGAAGAACAGAGGGTGGCGGCGGCTCCGCGACGAAAAACAGCGAAAGAACTTCCGATCTGGGGTTTCTGCGTCGCGAGGAAAAATACGGGCTAAAGTAGGGCACCAGGGGGTGTAGGGCCCACTCAGGCGCCCCCCCGGCGCGGCCCAGGGGGGGTGCCCACAGGGCGCCTGGGCACCCCCTGGCCCCACTTCTGGCATTTTGTTTCTTCGGGTGCGTGGATTTTTCGTGGATTTTTCTGAGATGCTTAAAAATCCGTTTTCCTGCACACAAATAAACCATACAGGCAGCTCTGCTGAAAACAGTGTTAGTCCGGGTTAGTTTAGTCCAAATCATGCAAGAATGAGGTCAAAACAATATCAAAAGTGTTTGGAAAAGTAGATATGTTTGAGACGTATCAATAACTCTAAATAATCTCTGTTGCTTATGAGTTTATTAATTCTTGAAGTCATATCTAGCCTGATCGGCTATATCCTTATCGTGCATCCTTTTAACGGTGCTACCTAGTCCTTCTTCCTGGAGCACAATTTCGGCAATAAGCTAAGCTTACGCTGATCTTCCTCGGCATAGTATTTCGCCTTGAACAACTAGCTTGATTTCAAGTTTGTATTGTTCTAGTGGTTTCAATAATCTCTCGCTCCATCATTCATTTGACTTGATGTCATCGCCGATCGATTACATCCTAATGAAATCTCTCGACAACTGTGTCATGATCATCATCAACAATGATTTGCCTTCTTCCATGTTGTGATTCGAATTCATGATGGGAAATACCATCCTTTCCCCTCGATGATTTGAATTAACATCGACAACATTCTTGCATTCCCTCCAACACAAACTTTTCTTGTTTTGTGTTATACCTTGAGTTCCTTGTTATCCGACTTATTATATGCTCTACCTTGGAGTACTACCATCTTTCACGTCAAGAATGTCGTGAGATTATCACCGCCTATTAAGAATTCTTGACACAGGTGATACTTCTTGCCATATCCGCTCATTCCTTGGTCCCCGTGTTGTTCCTAACAGAAAACCCAACAATTGAAGTATGGCGTGCGAATCCAAAACTTCTAGCAAACCGAATGCTTTGAAGTGAATGGTCGATAGTTTCATTCCAACCCTTCTGGTTATTAAACCTCCATGCTAACATCGATCTTGCTACTTGGTACGTATTTCTAGTTGCATTTCGTTCAGTACTTAATTGTGGATGCTCTCCACGAACACACTTCTTTATGGATCCTTGTGTATTCAAAGTCTGATCTTTACCCAATGACCGTGTCAGGGCTGTCTCGAAGCATGTCGGTGGTACTCCCGAGATCCACAAGAACATTGTAAGTGCAATGCTAAATGTTTCTTGATCAACTATCCAACATCGTTGTGTGGGTACATATCATAATTCTTCTTACCACTTTTATCTATATGGTCAGGACTTTGATCTTCTAGCACGTATATCATGCCCTGCTTAATCTTGGGAATGGTTTACTCCTATTCATTGTGTTTAAAAAAACACATTTTCTTTTCCATTTGTTTGTTTAACCTTTCTTTGATCTACATAATCTAAGCAGTAATAGTTTTCTGCTTATGTAAACACCTGGGTGTATAACTCAGTCAGTAAGACCCTATTACTATTGTTGATAACATTCCGGTAATCACCGATGGACGAGAACTTTGCCTATTGGTCCGCCTCGTTCAACGAGCAGGAAAATGGTTCTCTTCGTCCCTCGCCCTTGGTACTGATGTTGTTGCCGACATAACTGACTTGCTATCCTCTGACATACCTTGCTTACGAGATCGTGCAAGACGTCACCGCTCTTCCTACTATTAACCCACATGGTCGGCCCATAACCCACAGTTCCTCAAGATCAAAACCTGACTCTCGTGTACACCCCCCCCCCGTTTCCAAGGTTATTCCTCACGCTTGGCTTCGTGTGCAATTCGCGAGCCACCTTCCTAATGATCTATTCTGGTATCAGACGCAATACATATTCTCATTGCTCTGGACCCCTTTCACACCTTGTTTCAGAAATCGAAAGGTTGTCTACCCGTTTGAAATTTCTTATTGTACCATATTACTTTACTCTTGGCATGTATTATTCGTTCAACTCGAGAGATACTCATGTGCTCATTCGTGGGATAACCCCCGATGATTACCCCTTGTAGCATTCTATCGTTGACAACCTACCCTTTCCTATTCGTAAGTACGATGGAGACCCCGAAGGAAGAATGACAACTTCTTCACATGATGCCTCGAAGCAGAGAACTAAAAACATCAACTATCAGGATCGACTAATTCGGGAAGAGCAACCAAGACCGAGAAGACTCGTTGGAATTCCGTAACCGATTCTTCCCCTTAAGCCTACTTCTTAAATCTCGGGACGAGATTTCTTGTAGTAGAGGAGATTTGTAACGCCCCGAGTATCAAGCTACAGTGATCTCCCCCTAATGATTCCATGTAATCAAATTAAACTAAGCCAATTTATCGCTTGATAAAAATCAAAGCCTTTTTCAAATTTAGAATAAAGTCAAATAATAAAAGGTTTCAAAGGTCAAAACTAAAATGTTCATGTTTTTCTAATTAAGCTCTAGATATTTGTCGGGGTGAGACAACTCCATTTGGGTCACTAAATTAAGCCCCAGAAATAAATGACCAGGTTTAACAACAGTTAAATGTTCATTTAAATGCACACGGATATTTACACGTTTCCAAATAATATGAAACTTTGTGTGCAGACTTGAAAGGCTGCATTGGTTTTTCTGCAAGGTTTGAACCATAACAAAATACGTTTGCTAAATAAAAATAAAAGGGCAAAACTCTCTACAGAAAAGAAAGCCAAGAAACGGAATATTGGGCACTTTGGCCCATCTAGCCAAATTGCAGGCCTAGCCCACCCCCCCTCTCCTTCAACCCCTCTACAGAAGACAGGGGAGGCGTGGCAGCCATCCATGGCTTCCATGGATGCGTGGCAGCCATCCCCGAAGCCCTCGTAGCACATAAGGACCCCCCCTCGACCCCACGGCTTAACCCTAGCCTCTCCCTTCTTCCCCGCGCCGCTTTCTTCCTCCCCCACGAGCACCCGTCATCACCGCCGCCATGGCCGTGTTTTAGCGCGGACACCGAGCCCCGTTCACCTCCCCGACGTGCTCACCGGCTTCCTTGTCGTCGTCCACATCGCCTACGCCATCGGGGTCGAGCCGAGCGCATCTCCTCCGACCAGAACGTGCTCGTCCTCAACCTTCGGATCGTCGGCGTTCGTCATCGATTCCGGCTACCACGCGCCCTCCACGAGTTCGCTGCCATTCCCTACGGCTCCACTGTGAGCTCGCCCTCCTCTCCTTGCTCTCCCCTGTCCCTCTGCCTGGTCGCAGCCGCTCCACCGCGTTGCCGACCTCCGCCGCCCGCCATGTTCGCCGTCTGCGCGCCGCGTACGCTCCCGCACCCCCGCACGAGCACTGGCGCCCTCCAGGGCGCAACCAGCAACGAACTGCAGCCCCAACCGCACCCCTAGGCCGCTCCCGCCGTGATTCGAACGGGGCCCGAGCGCCACCGCCGCTACCCGTCGCTGCTCCGGCTAGCTCCGGCCGTGCCCACCACCGCCTTCCCACTGCTCCACCCGGTGCCTCCCGCTGCTATTCTGCTGCTGCTTCTGTTGCCGCCGGCAACTGCGCCTGTGCCGCTGGCAGCTACTGTCGCTCCGGTCACTGGATGCTGCCGCCGCGTTGCCTGCTCTGCCCACTGTCACTCCCGCTAGAAGCCGCAATCGCTGCTGCTCCTTGCACGTGAGCCGCTGCCTGCGAGCCGGC
>LR738710.1:687580163-687651765 GCA_902687465.1 Secale cereale | reverse complement strand
CCGATCCATTCTGGCCGGCGCCCGCGCGGCCGCTGGTCGCCCGCGCCCGCGCCAGGCTCCTCCCCATCGCGCGTGGTCGTTCGGGCGGGCTGCAGCCTCCGCTGTCGCGCCCCGCCCGATGCCCGTTTACCCGCCCCGCTAAGGCCTTTGGGCCCTTGACAGATGGGGCCCGCCCCCTTAAAAAAGCAGTTTAAAAAAAGTTAATTAATTAATTTATAATTAACTTAATTAATCCTGATAATTAACCCTAACTAATTATGTTTAATTAAACTAATTACATATTAGTCTAATTAAACCTGGTTAATTAAATTAGTCTGTGACAGCATGGCCCCACATGTCAGTTTGACTAAGTCAACTGACCGCTGACATCATGCTGACGTCATCACTTACTATTCTAGATAATGTTGATTTAAATAAATTAAATAAATTCCTAAAAATGTTTAAAACTTTAGAAATTCATATAAAATAATCTGTAACTCGGATGAAAATGTTTTATATATGAAAATCGCTCAGAACGACGAGAAGCATCCGAATACGCGGTCCGTTCATCCGCCACATGTCACTAGCATAGTGAACCTGCAACTTTCCCCCTCCGATTCATCTGACCGAAAACACGAAATGCCGGGGGTACTTTCCCGAGTGTTACCCCCCTTCGCCGATACCGTGTACCACCGCGTTAGAGCACCCTAGCACTGCGTGCTGACAAGTCGTGCTTCTCTGTTGCAACTGTTTGCTTCATATTTATTGTTTCTTCCCCCTCTTCTCTCCGGTAGACCCCGAGACCGATGATGCCCCGGTGATCGACAACGGTGTTGACGACCCCCCTTCTTGCCAGAGCAACCAGGTAAGCCAACCCCCCTTGATCATTCCGATATCGCCCACTCTCTTCTCTCTTATGCTTGCATTAGAACTGCTACTACTTTTTTGTATGATCCTATTCTGATGCATAGCCTGTTGTTGATACCTGCTTTCATACCTTACATGTTTATACTAAACTGCTTAGTATAGGCTGGTTAGAGATCCACCAGTGACCCCCTACCTTGTCCCAACTGCCTCGTTGGATTATCAGAAGACCCGATCAACGGGATCGAAGACCAGGCCCCGGCGCCGTACATCACTTTCCCCTTAGTTGCTCGACACTACTGGGTTACTATCGAGTGCCGAGGGTGAGACCTCATCAGCACTTCTGATGTTAACCTTGTAGGTTAGTTCATCGGTTGTGGTCATCGAGGGTGATTCCTGTTTCTCCACTCCCGATAACGACACTGTCATGCAACTCCTCAAGAGTGGACCTCGAGGGTGACTCCTCTTTCGTTCACCTTGACGATAAACATCAGGTGGAATTCCATCGAGGGTGATTTCCTCAGGTTTTCCTTTGGTGCCAGACACACAGTTACTATGGTTACTATGACCTTACACTGAACCTGGTTACTAAAGACGGGTCGACCCTGAGGGGTACCCGCGCGAGCTTAATTGCGAGTGATGTGTAGTCCGGTTGACCTGGAAGGTGCCCGCGAGATAAATACGAGGCGTGGTCGGGCACTCGCCTTTGCCGCAAGTCCTCGAGATGGGGCGATGGGGTCACATGTTCGTGGGTCTCTGCTCGTTACCGTGCGTTCCCAATACACTAAACGGTTTGGATATTTCATCCGAGGGGTCTCTGGCCTGATAGCACTAACCATTACGTGGGCATAGTATGGGCGTTCTGCGTCGTATGCATCAGCCGAAGCTTAACTGGCATCATTGCGACTGAGCGGCGCGCGCCAGGTTGGACTGGTTAGGCTCCTACCTTTTTAAAGGAGGTTGCTAGGTCTGCTCACCGGCCGCGTACGCAACGTGCAGGAGTTCCCGGGGCGATTGGCCCATGACCCCTGGGGGCATAGGGTTTAGTCCGGCATGCATGACCTATCTATTAAGCCTAGGTCGGGTTGCGGCATATTGTTTGGCCGAGGGCAGGCATGACCTGATGGTGTGTCCGGTCGGAGTTAAGCAAGCGTGTTGGGTAAGTTGGTGCACCCCTGCAGGGAAGAAAACATCTATCGATAGCCTGTCCTACGGTAACGGACACTTGGAGTTGTATCCCGAACGCTACAACTAGAACTGGATGCTGAGGCATTGTTTGGATATGTTGCTTCGGGAGTCGAGAAAGGATCCCGGAGCGTTGGAACAACAACATAAATATGACTTATGTTACACTACTCTACTTCCCCCTCTTGTTGCAAGACGGTGGTTTCCAGAAGATGCTAGTCTTCAATAGGACTAGCTTCTCCCCCTCTTATTCTGGCATTCTGCAGTTTAGTCCACAGATACTACCCTTTTCATTGATACCGATGCATATGTAGTGTAGATCCTTGCTTGCGAGTACTTTGGATGAGTACTCACGGTTGCTTTGCTCCCCCTTTCCCCCTTCTTTCTTATTTCTGGGTGATGCAACCAGATGGCGGAGTCCAGGAGCAAGAAGCCACCCTTGACGACTGCTACTACCCCGACGGAGCCTACTACTACGTGGAGACAGCTAACGACCAGGAGTAGTTAGGAGGTCCCAGGCAGGAGGCCTTGCCTTTTCAATCGTGTTGTTTTGTGCTAGCCTTCTTAAGAAAAACTTGTCTAACTTATGTCTGTACTCATATATTGTTGTTTGCGCTGACTCTTGTGCTTTCGAGCTTATGTATTCGAGCCCTCGAGGCCCCTGGCTTGTAATATAAAGCTTGTATTATTTTATTTGTGTCTAGAGTTGTGTTGTGATATCTTCCAGTGAGTCCTTGATCTTGGTCGTACACATTTGCGTGCATGATTAGTGTACGATCAAATCGGGGGCGTCACAGTAGGGATTGCCATGTAACGGATGCACTAGGGCTATAAGTGTATGAAAGCTCAAAAGAAAACTAGTGGGTGTGCATCAACTTGCTTGCTCATGAAGACCTAGGGCATTTGAGGAAGCCCATCGTTGGAATATACAAGCCAAGTTCTATAACGAAAAATTCCCACTAGTATATGGAAGTGACAACATAGGAGACTCTCTATCATGAAGATCATGGTGCTACTTTGAAGCACAAGTGTGGAAAAATATTGTAGCATTGTCCCCTTTTTCTTTTTTTTATTTTTCTTTTTTTCCTTTTTTTCCTTTTTTTGGGCCTTCCTTTTTTTATTTGGCCTTTTTTTCAAGGGACAATGCTCTAATAATGATGATCATCACACTTTTATTTACTTACAACTCGATACTGGAACAAAGATATGACTCTATATGAATGCCTCCGGCGGTGTACCGTGATGTGCAATGATCTAGTGTAGCAATGACATCAAAAAACGGACAAGCCATGGAAACATCATGCTAGCTATCTTACGATCATGCAAGGTAATATGAAAATGATGGTGCGTGTCATAATAAACGGAACGGTGGAGATACATGGCAATATATCTCGGAATGGCTATGGAAATGCCATAATAGGTAGGTATGGTGGCTATTTTGAGGAAGGATATAAGGTGGACTGATGCACCGGCAAAAATTGTCCGGTACTAGAGTGGCTAGCAAGGTGGAAGGGTGAGAGTGTGTATAATCCATGGACTCAACATTAGTCATAAAGAACTCACATACTTATTGCGAAAAATCTATTAGCCCTCGAAGCAAAAATACTACATTGCATGCTCCTGGGGGGGGGGTTAGTAGGAGTTAACCATCGTGCGCCCCCGACCTTCACGCAAAGATAAACAATCAAAATACAATGCGCGCCAATTTGGTTACATAGTTAGGAGATCATACGTGCATGCTTTGGGAATCACAAACCTTAACACCAATATTATTACTAAACCACAATCATTCACTAGTACCTCCCACATATTAGCATCTCTTTATCGCAAAACTATTGCGAGGAATCAAACATATCATATTCAGCGATCAAAAAAGTTTATGTAGGATTTTATGACTAACCATGTGAATGACCAATTCCTGTCAACTCTCTAAATAGATATAAGTGAAGTAAGAGAGTTTTGATTATTTCTACAAAAGTTATGCCCATGCTCTAACAATTATAACTGAAGCAAAAGTGTAGTCTACAAATGGTGGTTTTCTATGTGAAGAGAAACAGGCAATCCAAACTTCAAATGATATAAGTGAAGCACATGAAGCATTCTATAAAACCATACTCAAAAGATATAAGTGACGTGCAAAGAGCATTCTATAAATCAACCAAGCACTATCTCATACCAGCATGGTGCATTTATTAAAAGAAAAATAAGAAGCACACGACGCTCCAAGAGTTTATGCATATCATGTGAACGAAACGAATCCGAAAACATATGGATACTTGTTGAAGAAAGATGTGATGCCTTTGGGCCCTCGTGGACATATGGATCCACCTGGCGCGCCCTGGGCCCTCGTGGACATCACGCTTGGGGATGCCCCGAAGGCATCACATCTTTCTTCAACAAGTATCCATATGTTTTCGGATTCGTTTCGTTCACATGATATGCATAAACTCTTGAAGCATCGTGTGCTTCTTATTTTTCTTTTAATAAATGCACCATGCTGGTATGAGATAGTCCTTGGTTGATTTATAGAATGCTCTTTGCACGTCACTTATATCTTTTGAGTATGGCTTTATAGAATGCTTCATGTGCTTCACTTATATCATTTGAAGTTTGGATTGCCTGTTTCTCTTCACATAGAAAACCACCATTTGTAGACTACAATTTTGCTTCACTTAAAATTGTTAGAGCATGGGCATAACTTTTGTAGAAATAATTAAAACTCTCTTACTTCACTTATATCTATTTAGAGAGTTGACAGGAATTGGTCATTCACATGGTTAGTCATAAAATCCTACATAAACTTTTTGATCGCTGAATATGATATGTTTGATTCCTTGCAATAGTTTTGCGGTATAGAGATGCTAATATGTGGGAGGTACTAGTGAACGATTGTGGTCTAGTAAAAATGTTGGTGTTAAGGTTTGTGATTCCCGAAGCATGCACGTATGGTCTCCTAACTATGTAACCAAATTGGTGCGCATTGTATTTTGATTGTTTATCTTTGCGTGAAGGTCGGGGGCGCACGATGGTTAACTCCTACCAACCTCCCCCCTAGGAGAATGCGTCGCAGTATTTTTTACTTCGAGGGCTAATAGATTTTTCGCAATAAGTATGTGAGTTCTTTATGACTAATGTTGAGTCCATGGATTATACGCACTCTCACCCTTCCACCTTGCTAGCCACTCTAGTACCGCGCAATTTTCGCCGGTGCATCAAACCACCTTATATCCTTCCTCAAAACAGCCACCATACCTACCTATTATGGCATTTCCATAGCCATTCCAAGATATATTGCCATGTAACTCCGCCGTTCCATTTATTATGACGCGCACCATCATTGTCATATTGCCTTGCATGATCATAAGATAGCTAGCATGATGTTTCCATGGGTTGTCCGTTTTTTGATGTCATTCCTACGCTAGATCATTGCACATCCCGGTACACCGTCGGAGGCATTCATATAGAGTCATATTTTTGTTCTAGTATCAAGTTGTAATATCGAGTTGTTAGTAAATAGAAGTGTGATCATCATCATTATTAGAGCATTGTCCCTTCAGGAAAAAAAGGCCAAAAAAAAGAAGAAAAAAGAAGAAAAAAAGAAAGGCCGGAAAAAGGAAGGCCCAAAAAAATAAAAATAAAAAGAAAAAGAAAAAAGGGACAATGCTACTATCTTTTTTCCACACTTGTGCTTCAAAGTAGAACCATGATCTTCATGATAGAGAGTCTCCTATGTTGTCACTTCCATATACTAGTGGGAATTTTCATTATAGAACTTGGCTTGTATATTCCAACGATGGGCTTCCTCAAATGCCCTAGGTCTTTATGAGCAAGCAAGTTGATGCACACCCACTAGTTTTCTTTTGAGCTTTCATACACTTATAGCTCTAGTGCATCCGTTACATGGCAATCCCTACTCACTCACATTGATATCTATTGATGGGAATCTCCATAGCCCATTGATACGCCTAGTCGATGTGAGACTTTCTCCCTACTTTTGTCTACTACCACCTTCTATTCCACCCATAGTGCTATATCCATGGCTCACGCTCATGTATTGCGTGAAGAGTTGAAATTTTTCGAAAAAGTAAAGTATAAAAACAATTGCTTGGCTGGCACTGGGATAGGCATGAGGGGTACCTTGTGTTAAGAAAAGGGAGCATAAAAGACTATATGATTTTGTAGGGATAACGTTCTTTAGCATTGATATTTTGAAAGACTTGATTGTTTGTTGGGATGCCCGAGTATTAAATTCGTTTATGTCAAATGATAGACTATTGCTTTGAATCACTCGTGTCTTAATATTCATGCCATGATTAGATTACATGATCAAGATTATGCTAGGTAGCATTCCACATCAAAAATTATATTTTTTCTATCATTTACCTACTCGAGGACGGGCAGGAATTAAGCTTGGGTATGCTGATACATCTCCGTCGTATCTATAATTTTTTATTGTTCCATGCCAATATTCTACAACTTTCATATACTTTTGGCTACTTTTTATACTATTTCTTGGGACTAACATATTGATCCAGTGCCCAGTGCCCGTTCCTCTTTGTTGCATGTTTTTTGTTTCGCGGAATATCCATATCAAACGGAGTCCAAACGGAATAAAAACGGACGGAGATTTTTTTGGAATATATGTGAATTTTGGGAAGCGGAACCAACATGAGACAATGCCCGAGTGGGCCACGAGGCAGGTGGCGCGCCCAGCAGGGGCAGGGTGTGCCCTGGGCCCTCGTGGCCACACCGTAAGGCGTTTGATACCCTTCTTTCGCCGCAAGAAAGCTAATATCCGGATACAAATCGTGTCAAAAAATCAGCCCAATCGGAGTTACGGATCTCCGGGAATATAAGAAACGGTGAAGGGCCAGAATCTGGGAATGCGGAAACAGAGAGAGACAGAGAGACAGATCCAATCTCGGAGGGGCTCTCGCCCCTCTGCCGCCATGGAGGCCATGGACCAGAGGGGAAACCCGTCTACCACCTAGGGAGAAGGTCAAGGAAGAAGAAGAAAGAGGGAGGCTCTCTCCCCCTCGTTTCCGGTGGCACTGGAGTGCCACCGGGGCCATCATCGTGTGACGACGATCTACACTAACACCTCCGTCATCTTCACCTTCCACCATCTATCTACAGCGGTCCACTCTCCCGCAACCCGCTATACCCTCTACGTGAACATGGTGCTTTATGCTTCATATTATTATCCAATGATGTGTTGCCATCCTATGATGTCTGAGTCAATTATCGTTGTCCTGTCGGTGATTGGTGAATTGCTATGATTGGTTTAATTTGCTTGTGGTTATGTTGTTGTCCTTTGGTGCCCATCATATGAGAGCGCGCGTGGATCACACCATAGGGTTAGTTGTATGTTGATAGGACTATGTATTGGAGGGCAAGAGCGACAGAAGCTTCAACCTAGCGTAGAAATTGATGCATACGGGATTGAAGGGGGACAGATATATCTTAATGCTATGGTTGGGTTTTACCTTAATGAACGTTAGTAGTTGCGGATGCTTGCTAATAGTTCCAATCATAAGTGCATAGAATTCCAAGTAAGGGATGACATGCTAGCACTGGCCTCTCCCACATAAAACTTGCTATCGGTCTAGTAACGTAGTCAATTGCTTAGGGGAAATTTCGCAACTCCTACCACCACTTTTCCACACTCGCTATATTAACTTTATTGCTTATTTATCTTAACAGTCCCTAGTTTATATTTGCGTGCTCTTTATATTCTTACAAACCTATCCAAAAACACCTACAAAGTACTTGTAGTTTCATACTTGTTCTAGGTAAAGTAAACGTCAAGCGTGCATAGAGTTGTATCGGTGGTCGATAGAACTTCAGGGAATATTTGTTTTGCCTTTAGCTCCTCGTTGGGTTCGACACTCTTACTTATCAAAAGAGGCTACAACTGATCCTCTACACTTGTAGGTTATCAATTGCAGTGACGATAATGGCCCCGGCGGCACTCCGGTGCCACCGGAAGCGAGGGGGAGAGAGCCCCCCTCCTTCTTCTTCTTCCTTGACCTTCTCCCTAGATGTGAGAAGGGTTTCCCCTCTGGTCCATGGTCTCCATGGCGTGGGAGGGGCGAGAGCCCCTCCGAGATTGGATCCGTCTCTCTGTCTCTCTCTGTTTCTGCGTTCCCAGATTCTGGCCTTCCACCGTTTCTTAAATTCCCGGAGATCCGTAACTCCGATTGGGCTGATTTTTGGACACGCTTTTTATACGAATATTAGTTTTCTTGCGGCTAAAGAAGGGCATCAACCGCCTTACGGAGTGGCCACGAGGTCCCAGGGCGCTCCCCTCACCCTCGTGGGCCACACGGGCATCGTCTCACGTTGTTTTCACTTCCCAAAATTCACATATATTCCAAACAAATCTCTGTCCGTTTTTATCCCGTTTGGATTCCGTTTGATATGGATATTCCGCGAAACAAAAAAACACGCAACAAACCGGAACTGGCACTGGGCATCGGATCAATATGTTAGTCCCAAAAATAGTATAAAAAGTTGCCAAAAGTATATGAAAGTTGTAGAATATTGGCATGGAACAATGAAAAATTATAGATACGATGGAGACGTATCACTCATCACCACTCGGCCACTCATGCGCCTTCACACAACTAAGTCATTCTACATGCACTACATTCTGTTATTTCCGCGTTCCTGAGTATCCCATAATTCACAAATCATGTTCGCTCGGAGGCCACGCCATCGAGTGTGCCTCTACACTCGGTTGCTTATTCTCACATACTTGCTTAGTACTGGTTATTTGACTCCTGAGTCCAACTTCCAATTTAACGCACATGTCACTCACAAACACCATGTGTTCTTCATTTCGAGTTTGCATCGGTCCTCGGGGGCTGCAACTCAATCAGAACATTACGCTTCCGTTTTATTTGAGCCAGTACTCCAATGAGTTCAGTCAGATCCTTCACTTCAACAAGTTTGAACGGATCCTTCGCTCTTTCAGACTCTTGCTGGATAACCAGCAAACCCCTTGCACTCCCAGCGGGTGTCTATGGGTGTTATTCACAAAAATTATTTCATCACACATCAAATTACCTTGATAAATTATTACGTTGGCTTGTGCTATTTTTCATGCACAAGTTACGCGATCACTCGACGGCACTGTGCGTCAACTTCATCGCTACTCGGACTCGGTCACTGTTCCGATCTTAGCACACCGCAACACTGTCCTTGTCGCTCTATTGACTTTGAACACATCCGGATGATCCCTCAGTGGAGCCTTCTTCATCATATCAACGACATAGACCTCGTCGTCTCGTTGGGCATGAGACAGATAAATCTCTTTTGTAATCAAACTGCATACTTCACTCCTTTGCGAGTTTGCCTCTTTCGAGCGTCACTCGGAAGCTTCCCCTCACCTTTACCCAAGTCTGACTCAATGAATTACAATTTATCCATTCAAACTTTATTAATCGTATTCCGACAGGACCGCGGTCGAAGCCTATAGTATGCTCGGGGGCTACACCACACTCGGGGGCTACGCCGCACTCAGGGGCTGATAACCCACAAGTGTAGGGGATCAGTTGTAGCCTCTTTCGATAAGTAAGAGTGTCGGACCCAACGAGGATCTAAAGGCAGAACAAATATTCCCTCAAGTTCTATCGACCACCAATACAACTCTACGCACGCTTAACGTTTACTTTACCTAGAACAAGTATGAAACTAGAAGTAGTTTGTAGTTTTTGTGGGATAGGTTTGCAAGATAATAAAGAGCGCGTAAATAAAAAGTAGGGGATGTTAAGATAAGGACACAACTAAATTAGTTTTAGTATAGAGCTTTTTGTCACGAGAAAGTTATTTGTCCCTAGGCAATCGGTAACTAGACCGGTAATCACTATTGCAATTTTATTTGAGGGAGAGGCATAAGCTAACATACTTTCTCTTCTTTGATCATGTGCACTTATGATTGGAACTCTAGCAAGCATTCGCAACTACTAAAGTTCATTAAGGTAAAACCCAACCATAGCATTAAAGTCTCAAGTCCTCTTTATTCCCATACGCAAACAACCTACTTACTCGGGTATGTGCTTCTGTCACTCACGCCACCCACCATAAGCAAATCATGAACATACTGCAAACCATACATCAGGGATCCCTCACGCTTGCGCAACACGGAGAGCACCATAGGACAACACCAATAATAAAACATGCAACTCAAATCAATCACAATCATCAATTAACCCATAAGACAAAATGGATCTACTCAAACATCATAGGATAGCCATACATCATTGGGAAATAATATATAGCATTGAGCACCATGTTTAAGTAGAGATTACAGCGGGTAGAATAGGGGTTACACCGCTGCATAGAGGGGGGAAGAGTTGGTGATGACGGCGGTGAAGTTGTTGGTGTAGATTGCGGCTACAATGATGGCCCCGGCGGCACTCTGGTGCCACCGGAAGAGAGGGTGAGAGAGCCCCCCTCCTCCTTATTCTTCCTTGATCTTATTCCTAGATGGTAGAAGGGTTTCCCCTATGGTCCATGGTCTCCATGGCGTGGGAGGGGCGAGAGCCCCTCCAAGATTGAATTTGTCTCTTTGTCTCTCTCTGTTTCCGCGTTCCCAGATTCTGTCCTTCCACCGTTTCTTAAATTTCCGGAGATCCGTAACTCCGATTAGGCTAATTTTTGGACACGATTTTTATCTGGATATTAGCTTTCTTGCGGCGAAAGAAGGGCATCAACCACCTTACGGAGTGGCCACAAGGGCCCAGGGCGCACCTGCCCCCCTGGGCGCGCCCCTAACCCTCGTGGGCCACTCGGGCATCATCCCACGTTTGTTCCGCTTCCCAAAATTCACATATATTCCAAAACAATCTCCGTCTATTTTTATCCCGTTTGGACTCCATTTGATATTGATATTCTGCGAAACAAAAAACATGCAACAAACAGGAACTAGCACTGGGCACTGGATCAATATGTTAGTCCCAAAAAATAGTATAAAAAGTTGCCCAAAGTATATGAAAGTTGTAGAATATTGGCATGGAACAATAAAAAATTATAGATACGACGGAGATGTATCAGCATTCCCAAGCTTAATTCCTGCTCGTCCTCAAGTAGGTAAATGATAAAAAAGATAATTTTTGATGTGGAATGCTACCTAGCATAATCTTGATCATGTAATCTAATCATGGCATGAATGTTAAGACACGAGTGATTCAAAGCAATAGTCTATATTTGACATAAAACGAATTTAATACTCGGGCATCCCAACAAACAATCAAGTCTTTCAAAATATCAATGCTAAAGAACATTATCCCTACAAAATCATATAGTCTTTTATGCTCCCTTTTCTTAACACAAGGTAACCCTCATGCCTATCCCGGTGTCAGCCAAGCAATTGTTTTGCAATTGTTTTCATACTTTACTTTTTCGAACATTTTCAACTCTTCACGCAATACATGAGCGTGAGCCATGGACATAGCACTATGGGTGGAATAGAAGGTGGTAGTAGACAAAAGGAGGGAGAAAGTCTCACATCAACTAGGCATATCAATGGGCTATGGAGGTGCCCATCAATGGATATCAATGTGAGTGAGTAGGGATTGCCATGTAACGGATGCACTAGAGCTATAAGTGTATGAAAGCTCAAAAGAAAACTAGTGGGTGTGCATCAACTTGCTTTCTCATGAAGACCTAGGGCATTTGAGGAAGCCCATCGCTGGAACAGACAAGCCAAGTTCTATAACAAGAAATTCCCACTAGTATATGGAACTGACAACATAGGAGACTCTCTATCATGAAGATCATGGTGCTACTTTGAAGCACAAGTTTGGAAAAAAGATAGTAACATTGTCCCCTTTTTCTTTCTTTTTTCTTTTTTATTTTTTTTGGGCCTCCCTTTTTTTACTTGGCCTTTCTGTTTTTTAATTTTTTATTTGCCCTTTCTTTTTTTTCTTTTGGCCTTCCTCTTTTTTTCCTTTTTTTTCAAGGGACAATACTCTAATAATGATGATCATCTCACTTCTATTTACTTACAACTCTATATTACAACTCGATACTGGAACAAAATTATGACTCTATATGAATGCCTCCGGCGGTGTATCGGGATGTGCAATGATCTAGCGTAGCAATGACATCAAAAAACGGACAACCCATGGAAACATCATGCTAGCTATCTTACGATCATCCAAGGCAATATGACAATGATGGTGCGTGTCATAATAAACGGAATGGTGGAGTTACATGGCAATATATCTCGGAATGGCTATGGAAATGCCATAATAGGTAGGTATGGTGACTGTTTTGAGGAAGGATATAAGGTGGTTTGATGCACCGGCAAAAATTGTGCGGTACTAGAGTGGCTACCAAGGTGGAAGGGTGGGAGTGCGTATAATCCATGGACTCAACATTAGTCATAAAGAACTCACATACTTATTGCGAAAAATCTATTAGCCCTCGAAGAAAAAAATACTATGACGCATGCTCCTAGGGGGGAGGTTGGTAGGAGTTAACCATCGCGCGCCCCCGACCTTCACGCTAAAATAAGCAATCAAAATACAATGCTCGCCAATTTGGTTACATAGTTAGGAGACCATACATGCATGCTTCGGGAATAACAAACCTTAACACCAATATTATTATTAAACCACAATCATTCACTAGTACCTCCCACATATTAGCATCTCTATATCGCAAAACTATTGCAAGGAATCAAACATATCATATTCAGCGATCTACAAGTTTATGTAGGATTTTATGACTAACCATGTGAATGACCAATTCCTGTCAACTCTCTAAATAGATATAAGTGAAGCAAGAGAGTTTTAATTCTTTCTACAAAAGATATGCCCACTCTCTAACAAATATAAGTGAAGCAAAAGAGCATTCTACAAATGGCGGTTTTCTATGTGAAGAGAAACATGCAATCCAAACTTCAAATGATATAAGTGAAGCACATGAAGCATTCTATAAAGCCATACTCAAAAGATATAAGTGAAGTGCAAAGAGCATTCTATAAACCAACCAAGGATTATCTCATACCAGCATGGTGCATTTATTAAAAGAAAAAGAAAAAGCACAGGACGCTCCAAGAGCTTACGCATATCATGTGAACGAAACGAATCCGAAAACATACCGATACTTGTTGAAGAAAGATGGGATGCCTTCTGGGGCATCCCCAAGCTTAGACGCTTGAGTCTCCTTGAATATTTACTTGGGGTGCCTTGGGCATCCCCAAGCTTGATCTCTTTCATCTCCTTCTTCTTCTCACATCGAGACCTCCTTGATCTTCGAACACTTCATCCACACAAAACTTAACCGAACTTTTAGTGGCGGGGTTAGTGCATATGATCAATAAAATCCCATCATGTACTGCTCTAACATTATTGTATAATTATAAACAAACATTACCTACTGTATGCTATCACAATTCTATGGCCCCAAGTCAAGGAGGCATCAACAAGAATTCAAACATATGCAAATAATGAAGCTATAACATCAATCTGTGAAAACAGGACAGTCTGTAGTAATCTGAACATTAACCATACTTATGTAACTCTAAAAATTCTTGCAAAATTAGGAAAAATCAACAATTTGTATAGCAAGACTTTGCAAAAAGTTTCAGATCCATTTGACGTTCTTTTAAAACATGTAAAATCACGCACTACAGCCAAAGTTTCTATTTTTGCACCGCACAAACCAACAAGAAGTTTAATCATCCTAAAGGAAACTCTTGGCACATTATTTTTATAATACAATGGAATTGTACAAGGGAATAATTATTTTTGTTGAAAATTTTCTGTAATAAAGGTTCACAAAGTTTCCATGGGCATGAACAAAGTTCAAGGCTAGCTCCCGCTTTAACAATGCTCGTCTTTCTCACTTTCACTTTTCTTTTTGAAAAAGTTTTAGGTTCCCCTCTTTATATTTTTTGTTTTTAAACTTTATAAAAGCACACAACAGAAATAAATGACTCTCTAAAACTTCCGGGTTGTCTCCCTGGAAGCGCTTTCTTTAAAGCCATTAAGCTAGGCATATAGTGCTCAAGTAATGGATCCACCCGGATCCCAAGGTATATCAAAGCCAGTTTTAATTAGCAATGATTTGGCATTTAGTAGTGAGCACAAAGTGATATGTGTCATGCAAAAACGAAGTCTAACTCTCTTCCTATGCATAGGCATGTCATACAAGAACAATTCATGCACATCAAGTAAAGGCCAATGCATAGTATAAGCAGTTTCTTGCAATTTTATAATCTTGGAAACATAGAGAGGCAGAGATGTAGTTCCTCTCTCATAATAATTGCAAGTAGGAGAAGCAAGCACATGCATATTATATTCATCAAAATCATCATGTGTAACGGAAAAAGGCAACCCATCAATATAATCCTTAATAAGTGCAAACTTCTTCAATATAGTGTAGTTTGGGGAACTCAAAAAGATAATAGGACTATCATGCGTGGGTGCAACAGCAACAATATCATGTTTAACATAAGGAACTATAGCAAGTTCATCTCCATAAGCATAATTCATATTGGCATCTTGGCCACAAGCATAGCAAGCATCATCTAAAAGGGATATTTCAAAAGAATCCAAGGGATCATAGCATTCGTTCTTCGGTAAGCGCGAAGGGAAATTAAACAATGTATGAGTTGAAGAGTTACTCTCATTAGAAGGTGGGCACGGGTAGCTAATCCGCTCTTCCTCCTTTTGTTCTTCGCTCTCCTCGTCATCTTTTTCATCAAATGAGCTCACAATGTCATTAATTTCTTCTTCCATAGACTCCTGCAAAATATTAGTCCCTTCTTGGACAGCGGAGTAGTCCTCAATATATGGTTAACATAGGCATTAGAAGCATAATTATCAAAACAATATTTAAATATGGAAAAAAAATTCAGATGTGTAAAGAGTAGCATCATACTTTTCAATCAAAGAAGCAATTTCATAAGCACCCTTAAAAGCAACAAATGCTTCAATTTGTTGAACATCATAGTAACTATAAGCACCCTTAGCATACGAAGATACAATTCCATTATCACTAAACTCACATTGGTAGGGAAGGTGTTTCGTAGGGTCTTCAGAACAACAAGTAAAATCATAAATTTCACATAAATTCCAAGCATAGCATTGCAAACGATGAATTTGATCCCGTAAAAGTTTCCCTTTTTCAGATATGCGGTGTCGCACATAACAAGCATGCTCATCTAAAGATTTTCCATCAACTAAGCTAGTTGGGGTTTCAGCCCGAGCACATAGGGACCAAAGATGATCCAAGTAATAAGCTTCAATAGTGTGATAGATTTTGAGTGGTTCTTCAACCATTGGTTCAGTAGGTACCACTAATTTTTTGGTATTTTGTGTTTCCTACCCATAACTAAAGATAGAAAACAACTTAGAACAGCAAATAAAATCTACTTAGTGATAAAGCAAACAAGCACACACGAGAATATTCACCCCACGCTATTGCTCCCCGGCAACGGCGCCAGAAAAAGGTCTTGATAACCCACAAATGTAGAGGATCAGTTGTAGCCTCTTTTGATAAGTAAGAGTATCGAACGCAACGAGGAGCTAAAGGCAGAACAAATATTCCCTCAAGTTCTATCGACCACCGATACAACTCTACGCACACTTAACATTTATTTTACCTAGAACAAGTATGAAACTAGAAGTAGTTTGTAGTTTTTTTGGATTAGGTTTGGAAGAAAATAAAGAGCGCGTAAATAAAAAGTAGGGGCTGTTAAGATAAGGACACAACTAAATTAGTTTTAGTAGAGAGCTTTTTGTCACGAGAAAGTTATTTGTCCCTAGGCAATCGGTAACTAGACCGGTAATCACGATTGCAATTTTATTTGACGGAGAGGCATAAGCTACTTTCTCTTCTTGGATCATATGCACTTATGATTGGAACTCTAGCAAGCATCCGCAACTACTAAATATCATTAAGGTAAAACCCAACCATAGCATTAAAGTATCAAGTCCTCTTTATTCCCATACGCAAACAACCTACTTACTCGGGTCTGTGCTTCTGTCACTCACGCCACCCACCATAAGCAAATCATGAACATATTGCAAACCCTACATCGGGGATCCCTCACGCTTGCGCGACACAGAGAGCACCATAGGACAGCACCAATAGTAAAACATGCAACCCAAATCAATCACAATCATCAATTAACCCATAGGACAAAACGGATCTACTCAAACATCATAGGATAGCGATACATCATTGGGAAATAATATATAGCGTTGAGCACCATGTTTAAGTAGAGATTACAGCGGGTAGAAGAGGGGTTACACGGCTACATAGAGGAGGGAAGAGTTGGTGATGACGGCGGTGAAGTTGTTGGTGTAGATTGCGGCGATGATGATGGCCCCGGCAGCACTCCGGTGCCACCGGTAGCGAGGGGGAGAGAGCCCCCTCCTCCTTCTTCTTCCTTGACCTTCTCCATAGATGAGAGAAGGGTTTCCCCTCTGGTCCATGGTCTCCATGGCGTGGGAGGGGCGAGAGCCCCTCCGAGATTGGATCTGTCTATCTGTCTGTCTCTGTTTCTGCGTTCCCAGATTTTGTCCTTCCACTGTTTCTTAAATTCCCGGAGATCCGTAACTCCGATTGGGCTGATTTTTGGACATGATTTTTACCCAGATATTAGCTTTCTCGCGAAGAAAGAAGGGCATCAACTGCCTTACGGAGTGGCCACAAGGGCCCAGGGCGCGCTCCCACCCTCGTGGGCCACTCGAGCATCATCTCACGTTGGTTCCGCTTCCCAAAATTCACATATATTCCAAAAAAACTTCGTCCGTTTTTATCCCGTTTGGACTTCGTTTGATATGGATATTCTGCGAAGCAAAAAACATGCAACAAACAGGAACCAGCACTGGGCACGGGATCAATATGTTAGTCCCAAAAAATAGTATAAAAAGTTGCCAAAAGTATATGAAAGTTGTAGAATATTGGCATGGACAATAAAAAATTATAGATACGACGGAGACGTATCAGGGGCTGCAGCTCATTCGGAATCACACACTCCTGAGTGGCCGAGTACTTCAACACTAGTCAAATCCTTCACTTCAACGAGTGTACTCGGATCTGCCACTTCGATAAGTTGCATGATCACTCAGGCCCTGTGTGCGCCATCTTCGTTCCTACTCACAATCAGTTGGCACACCGGTCTTCTTGCACCGCAACCACACTACAGCGACCTCATCGCTACATCAGCTTCGAAAGCATCTGGCTAACTCCTTCGAGGACCATTTTTGCCACTTGGCTGGATATGTAGTCCTCCACTCGGCCGCCCCGCACGCCACCACTCGGTTGTGCACGTTCTCACCACTCGGCAGCCCCGTGCATCGCCATTCGGTTGATCACCTCTCCACCACCTGGCCTCCCATGTGTTGTCGCTCGGTGGGACACGCATTCACTTTGATCACCCACTTCGCCTCTTAGTGAGACACACAACACCAATCGGACGCTATGCGCATCTCTAGTCGGTTGGTCACCTCTCCTCCACTCGGCCGCCCCGCGCGTCGCCATTCGGTTGGTCACCTCTCTACCACTCAGCCGCTCCGCGCGTCGCCACTCCATGGTGCACGTCTTTACTTTGACTGCCCCACACATCATCACTCGACAGGACACGTCCTCACTGCTCGGCTGCTCTGCGCGCCACCACTCCATGGGACACGTCTTCACTTTGACCGCTCCGCGCATCGCCACTCCGTGGGGCACATCTTCACTTTGACCATCCCACGCGTCATCACTCGACAGAACACGTCCTCACCACTGGCCGCTCCGCGCATCACCACTCCATGCATGGGACATGTCATCACTTTGAACGCCCCGCCCGTCACCACTTGGTTGTTCACATCGTCCCCTCTCGACCGCCCGGCGCGTCGCCAGTCGATTAGACACATCCTCACCACTCGACTGCTAAGCGCGTCGCCACTCCATGGGACATGTCTTCACTTCGACCACCCCGCATGTCGTCACTCGGACAGACACATCTTCACCACTACATCCCCAACACGGGAACGACTAAGTTACTGATATCATCAAACATCATATCTCACTCTGTAGCGAGCTTAGTTCTTTCAAGCATGGGCTACGTATAGCCGTGGGCCATGCCTCCCTCAGGGGTTACACCCATTTGATCAACCTATTGATCACATCAGGAATATTTTTTGACCATACATGCTCGGTCAGCCGAAGATCTATAAGGGTAGCACTGTCCACTCGAACTATCGCCCAAATCATTACCTGGAGTCATCTTCAGGACTGCAAAAGGGTGAAAATGACGCTCCTCTACGGATACACATGGCCCTTATTCTAGGCTCCAAGGCGTTAGCTTCACAAACTTGGATTCAGATGGCGTGTGCTGGTGTTCCTACGGGATAATGAGTGGCCTCTCTCTGGAGAGTCAGCCCACACACTAGCATCGCCACTTGGGTTTCATGGCACGTCCACATCGGACCACTAGTCTATCTCCTCCGTGAGACATACGAGTGCCACCAAGTTTTTCCTTGCAATCAACATACCCCGATCAGTCGGGAAGCACGTCCACTCGAACAAATACACCTTTCATGCGAAAACGAAGCTCCTCTACGAATACAATGTTTTCTTACAAATACCCCTTTCATGCAAAAGGGTGAAAACGAAGCTCCTCTACGGATACAATGTACTCTTACAAATACCCCTTTCATGCAAAAATTAACGGTCAACGTAAGAAGTACTACTGGAACATTTACTCCCGGAGTGTCCAGCTTTTTTCTACAGTCGGCAGTTTCAAGGCCGAATTTATTTACCGTGCCAAGTGCACGAAGATCAGTGTAACTGACTCAGCTCCAGGCTGAGCTTATTTACCATGCCAAACGCTCGAAGGCCCATCCGATTGACTCAATTTCAGACTAAAAGATATTTATTGTGCCGACTGCATGGAGATTTACCAGAAGACTTAAACCCTCTGCTAGACTCATCTAATCCAACAGAGGCTCTGGGACTACAACCAGTGGGTGCACTCAGCGTGCCCCCACCGGAAGAGAACTCAGAAAGAAACATTTTGCTCGGTCAAGTCCAGCATCAACATTCAAGTACAACTCGACTTCCGAGTCAGAGAGGAACAAGTTCAATCAGTACAAGCTAAGAAGATTTTTAGTTCTCTCAGACCCCCGCCGACTGCCCGCAGTCGACGGTGGTCTCGTGGACTACACCCAGTGGGTGCACTAAGCGTGCCCCCACTGGAGTAATCTCCACTCGGTACGGCCTGACCAGTTTGAGTGACAAACAACAAACAAACAAACGAGTTCTAAGGCTCCTATCGACTACCAAAAAAATTTATATATGGTGAGTTTAACGCTCCTCCATGGACCTGTTTGAGCCTTCTTCTAGAACTCAAAGCGTGAAACTCGTAAGTTTGGATCTAGAACCGACTCGTATTGACATTCCTCCGGGATAAGAATGGCATCTCTCCGAGAGAGCAGTCCATACCTCAATCTTGTTGCCCAAATTTAATGACACGCCCATACTCTGATCACGAGTTAACCTCTTCCGAGAGATGAACGAATGCCACCAAGTTGCTCCTCACGGGCACTTACCACAGATTGGTCAGGAAGCGCAATGCCAGAATCCATTAAGATTTTGTTCAAACCTTGGTTGTCTAAAAGCACGATGGTGGGTACCGAGTATTTCTGTAAAACCTCGGGCCAAATTGTATCTTTCACAAACTCGTTCTGCAAAATCGCAACCGATTCGGGGGCTAATGTTGGGGACACACATAATAGGTAGGCCCACGATGGGTCGAAATATCGTAAAGCATGGGGTCCACACATCATGTGGGTCCAGATAAATCTCATACATACATACTATCCACTCGGACATATTGATGAACCATCCACTCGGAAGACAGTCAACCACTCGGTCATATGGCTCACTCGGATATGCGCAGACTAACAGTCGACAAAGCGGTCGAAGGGTCATCTTCATAGTGGAGGTTTCATAGTGGAGTGATATTATGGCATTGACTCTCTAAATTGTAACATAGGAGGTGAGGGGGTGGCGCACTCTACATAAGCCACCCCCACCACATAGTTCAGGTAGGCCCTCATTCTTCTCCTCCTAGCTCTCTCTCTCTCTCTCTCTCTCTCTCTCTCTCTCTCTCTCTCTCTCTCTCTCTCTCTCTCTCGTCACTAGTCTCGGGACTTAGCTCAGGCATGGGGATCTGTTGCTCTCGCTCTCATACACATTGTAATCTCCAGATACATACTCAGATAAAACAAAGCCTCTCCGGAGCACGAGACGTAGGGTTGTTATCTCCACCGTGAGAGGCCTGAAGTCGCTAAAACCACCGTGTCACCCATTTGCATCTCGATAGATCATGCTCCTTTACCCTATCCCTTATTATTGTCAGAATCATTCCCACGATAGTTGGGGACACACATAACATGTAGGCCCACGAAGGGTCGAAATATCGTAAAGCATGGGGTCCACACATCATGTGGGTCCAGATAAATCTCATATAGACATACTATCCACTTGGACATATTGACGAACCATCCACTCGGAAGACAGTCAACCACTCGGTCATATGGCTCATTCAGATATGCACAGACTAACATTCGACAAAGTGGTCAAAGCGTCATCTTCATAATGGAGGTTTCAAAGTGGAGTGATATTATGGCATTGATTCTCTAAATTGTAACATAGGAGGTGAGGGGGTGGCACACTCTATATAAGCCACCCCCACCACATAGTTCAGGTAGCCCCTCATTCTTATCCTTCTAGCTCTCTCTCTCTCTCGTCACTAGTCTCAGGACTTAGCTCAGGCATGGGGATCCGTTCCTCTCGCTCTCATAGACATTGTAATCTCCGGATACATACTCAGATAAAACAAAGCCTCTCCGGAGCACGTGTTGGGGAACGTTGCATGGGAAACAAAAAATTTCCTACGCTCACCAAGATCAATCTAGGAGATGCATCTACGAGGGAAGAGTCGGATCCACATACCCTTGTAGATCGCTGAGCGGAAGCGTTACAAGAACGCGGATGAAGGAGTCGTACTCGCTGTGATTCAGATCGCGGTTCATTCCGATCTAAGCGCCGAACAACGGCGCCTCCGCGTTCAACACACGTGCAGCCCGATGACGTCTCCCACGCCTTGATCCAGCAAGGAGAGAGGGAGAGGTTGGGGAAGACTCCATCCAACAGCAGCACGACGGCGTGGTGGTGGTGGAGGAGCGCAGGACACCAGCAGGGCTTCGCTAAGCGCTGCGAGAGACGAGCAGGGAGAGGGGTAGGGCTGCGCCAAGAGGGAGACGTTCTCGTGTGTCTAGCAGCCCCAAAACCTCACATATATATAGGGGGAAGGGAGGGCTGCGCCCCCTTTAGGGTTTCCCACCCCTAGGGGTGCGGCCAGCCCTAGAAACCCATCTAGGGTGCGGCCAAAGGGGGGGAGAGAGAGGGGGCGCCCTAGGGTGGGCCTTAAGGCCCATCTGGACCTAGGGTTTGCCCCCCTCCACTCTCCATGCGCCTAGGGACTTGGTGGGGGGCGCACCAGCCCCCTTGGGGCTGGTCCCCTCCCACACTTAGCCCACGCAGCCTTCTGGGGCTGGTGGCCCCACCTGGTGGACCCCCGGGACCCTCCCGGTGGTCCCGGTACATTACTGATATCACCCGAAACTTTTCCGGTGACCAAAATGGGACTTCCCATATATGAATCTTTACCTCCGGACCATTCCGGAACTCCTCGTGACGTCCGGGATCTCATCCGGGACTCCGAACAACATTCGGTAACCGCGTACATACTTTCCCTATAACCCTAGCGTCATCGAACCTTAAGTGTGTAGACCCTACGGGCTCGGGAACCATGTAGACATGACCGAGACAACTCTCCGGCCAATAACCAACAGCGGGATCTGGATACCCATGTTGGCTCCCACATGTTCCACGATGATATCATCGGATGAACCACGATGTCAAGGATTCAATCAATCCCGTATACGATTCCCTTTGTCTATCGGTATAGCACTTGCCCGAGATTCGATCGTCGGTATACCGATACCTTGCTCAATCTCGTTACCGGCAAGTCTCTTTGCTCGTTCCGTAACACATCATCCCGTGATCAACTCCTTGATCACATATTGTGCACATTATGATGATGTCCTACCGAGTGGGCCCAGAGATACCTCTCCGTCATACGGAGTGACAAATCCCAATCTCGATTCGTGCCAACCCAACAAACACTTTCGGAGATACCTGTAGTGCACCTTTATAGCCACCCAGTTACGTTGTGACGTTTGGTACACCCAAAGCATTCCTACGGTATCCGGGAGTTGCACAATCTCATGGTCTAAGGAAAATATACTTGACATATAGAAAAGCTTTAGCATACGAACTATACGATCTGTGCTAGGCTTAGGATTGGGTCTTGTCCATCACATCATTCTCCTAATGATGTGATCCCGTTATCAATGACATCCAATGTCCATGGTCAGGAAACCGTAACCATCTATTGATCAACGAGCTAGTCATCTAGAGGCTTACTAGGGACATGGTGTTTGTCTATGTATCCACACATGTATCTGAGTTTCCTATCAATACAATTCTAGCATGGATAATAAACAATTATCATGAACAAGGAAATATAATAATAACCAATTTATTATTGCCTCTAGGGCATATTTCCAACAGTCTCCCACTTGCACTAGAGTCAATAATCTAGTTCACATCGCCATGTGATTAACACTCACAGGTCACATCGCCATGTGACCAACATCCAAAGAGTTTACTAGAGTCAGTAATCTAGTTCACATCAATATGTGATTAACACTCAATGAGTTCTGGGTTTGATCATGTCATGCTTGTGAGAGAGGTTGTAGTCAACGGGTCTGCAACATTCAGATCCCTATGTACTTCGCAAAACTTTATGTCATATCGTAGATGCTGCTACCACGTTCCACTTGGAACTATTCCAAACTGTTGCTCTATTATACGTATCCGGTATCTCCACTTAGAGTTATCCGGATAGGTGTTAAGCTTGCATCGACGTAACTGTTTACGTCGAACTCTTTATCACCTCCATAACCGAGAAACATTTCCTTATTCCTCTAAGGATAATTTTGACCACTATCTAGTGATCCACTCCTGGATCACCTTTGTACCCTCTTGCCAGACATGTGGCAAGGCACACATCAGGTGCGGTACTTAGCATGGCATACCGTATAGAGCCTATGACAAAAGCATAGGGGACGACCTTCGTCCTTCCTCTTCCTTCTGATGTGGTCAAGTTTTGAGTCTTACTCAACTTCACACCTTACAACTCAGGTAAGAACTCCTTCTTTGACTGATCTATTTTGAACTCCTTCAAAATCATGCCAAGGTGTGTGTTCTTTTGAAAGTATCATCAGGCGTCTTGATCTATCTGTATAGATCTTGATGCCCAATATGTAAGCAGCTTTATCTAGGTCTTCCTTTGAAAAAACACCTTTCAAACAACCCTTTATGCTTTCCAGAAATTCAACATCATTTCGGATCAACAATATCTCATTCACATATACTTATCAGAAATGTTGTAGTGCTCCCACTCACTTTATTGTAAATACATGTTTCTAACAAACTTTGTATACCCAAAAACTTTGATCACTCCATCAAAGCATATATTCCGACACCGAGATGCTTGCTCCAGTCATGGAAGGATCGCTGGAGCTAGCATACCTTTTAGCATCCTTAGGATCGACAAAACCTTTCTGATTGTATCACATACAACCTTTCCTTACGAAAACTGGTAAGGAAACTTGTTTTGTCATCCATCTGCCAGATTTCATAAATGCAGCTAATGCTAACATGATTCCGACGGACTTAAGCATCGCTACGGGTGAGAAAATCTCATCGTAGTCAACTCCTTGAACTTGTGGAAAACTCTTCGCCACAAGTCGAGCTTCATAGACGGTGACATTACCGTCCACGTCCGTCTTAGTCTTAAAGATCCATTTGTCTCAATGGCTTGCCGATCATAGGGCAAGTCCACCAAAGTCCATACTTTGTTTTGATACATGGATCCTATCTCGGATTTATCGGCTTCTAACCATTTGTCGGAATATGGGCCCACTATCGCTTCTCCATAGTTCGTAGGTTCATTGTTGTCCAACAACATGACATCTAAGACAGGATCACCGTACCACTCAGGAGTAGTACTTATCCTTGTCGACCTACGAGGTTTGATAGCAACTTGATCCGAAACTTCATGATCACTATCATTAGTTTCCTCTTCAACAGTCGTAGGTTCCACAGAAACATCTTTTTGTGTTGCACTACTCTCCGGTTGAAGTGAGGGTTCGACAACCTCATCAAGTTCTATCTTCCTCCCACTCAAATCTTTCAAGAGAAACTCCTTCTCGAGAAAGGACCCGTTCTTAGCGACAAACATTTTTGTCCTTGGATCTGAGATAGAAGGTATACCCAACCGTTACTAGTGGGTATTCCATGAAGATGCATTTGTCCGCTTTGGGTTCGAGCTTTTCCCGGCTGAAGCCATAAGCATCGCAGCCCCAAACATTAAGAAAACGACAACTTTGGTTTCTTGCCAAACCATACGACGTCGTCTCAACGGACTTAGATGGTGTCGTATCTAAAGTGAATGCAGCTGTCTCTAATGCATAACCTTAAAATAACAGCGGTAGATCGGTAAGATACATCATAGATCGCACCATATCTCATAAGGTTCGATTACGATGTCCGGACACACCATTACGCTGTGGTGTTCCAGGGGGCTTCAACTGCGAAACAATTCCACAATGTCTTAAGTGATTGCCAAACTCATAATTCAGACAATATCCCCTTGATCAGATCGTAGGAACATGATCTTCTTGTTATGATGATTCTTAATCTTCACTCTGAAATTGTTTGAACCTTTCAAACGTTTCAGACTTTTGCTTCATTAAGTAAATATACCATATCTACTCAAATCGTCAGTGAAGATGAGAAAATAACGATATCCACCACACGCCTTAATTCTCATTGGATCACATACATCAGTATGTATGATTTCCAACAAGTCACTTGCCCGTTTTATTGTACCTGAAAACGGGATCTCAGTCATCCTGCCCATGAGGCATGGCTCGCATGTGTCAAGCGATTCAAAATCAAGTGACTCCAAACGTCCATCAGCATGGAGTTTCTTCATGCATTTTATGCCAATATGACCTACGCGGCAGTGCCACAAGAAAGTGGTACTATCATTATTAACTCTACATCTTTTGGCGTCAATATTATGAACATGTGTATTACTACGACCGAGATTCAATGAACCATTCACATAGGGTGCATGACCATGAAAGGTATTATTCATCTAAGCAGAATAACCATTATTCTCTAACTTAAATCAACAACCGTATCACAATGAACATGATCCAATCATATTCATGCTCAACGTAGACACCCGATAACTTTTATCTAGATTCAACACTAATCCCGAAGGTAGAGGGAGCGTGCGATGGTGATCACATCAACCTTGGAAACACTTCCAACACACATCGTCACCTCGCCCAGCCAGTCTCCGTTTAGTCTGTAGCTTTTGCTTCAAGTCACCAATAATAGCAACTGAACCGGTATCCAATACCCAGGTGCTACTAGGAGTACTAGTAAGGTACACATCAATGACACGTATATCAGATATACTTTGTTGAAGTTGCCAGCCTTCTTATCTACCATGTATTTAGGGTAGTTCCGCTACCAGTGACCGTTCCCCTTATAATAGAAGCACTTAGTCTCGGGTTTGGGTTCAACCTTGGGTCTCTTCACTAGAGCGGCAACTTGTTTGCCATTCATGAAGTTTCCCTTCTAGCCCTTGCCCTTCTTGAAACCAGTGGTCTTGTTAAACCATCAACATTTGATGCTCCTTCTTGACTTCTACCTTTGCGGTCTTAGGCACCGCGAACAAACCCGGGATCATCTCTATCCCTTGGTGATAGTGACTAGAGAACTCTGTCAATCACTATCTTATCTGGAAGATAAACTCCCACTCGATTCAAGCGATTGAAGCACCCAGATATTCTGAGTACATGCTCACTGTCTGAGCAATTCTCCTCCATCTTTGTAAGGCAAAGAACTTGTCAGAGGTCATACCTCTCAACACGGGTATGAGCTTGAAATACCAATTTCAGCTCTTGGAACATCTCATATGTTCCATGGCGTTCAAAACGTCATAGGAATCCCGATTCTAAGTCGTAAAGCATGGCACACTAAACTATCAAGTAGTCATCAGAATGTGTCTGCCAGATGTTCACAACATCCATAGACGACGCTCGAGGGGTTGGTACACCGAGCGGTGCATTGAGGACGTAAGCCTTCTGTGCAGCAGTGAGGACATTCCTCAGATTACGGACCTAGTCCGCAAAATTGCTTACAATAACTTTCAACTTAGTCTTTCTCTAGGATCGTATTAAACAGGGAGCTACAACGCAGTTATTGGTCTACTACATAATTTGCAAAGGCAACTTAGACTATTGTTCATGATAAGTGAGTTTAACTAATCAAATTACTTATAACTCCCACTCAAATTGACATCCCTCTGGTCATCCGAGCGTGACATGATCCAAATCCACCAACCCAAGTCCGATCATCACGTGAGATGAGGTGGTGTCAATGGTGAACATCTTCATGTTGATCATATCTACTATATGACTCATGCTCGACCTTTCGGTCTTCCGTGTTCCGAGGCCATGTCTGTACATGCTAGGCTCGTCAAGTCTAACCCGAGTGTTCTGCATGTGCAAAACTGGCTTGCACCCGTTGTATGCGAACGTAGAGTCTATCACACCCGATCATCACGTGGTGCTTCGAAACGACGAACCTTCGCAACGGCACACACTCGGGGGGAACACAATTTTATCTTGAAATTTTAGTGAAGGATCATCTTATAATGCTACCGTCGTCCTAAGCAAAATAAGATGCATAAAAGGATTAACATCACATGCAAATCATAAGTGACATGATATGGCCATCAACTCGTGCTTTTGATCTCCATCTCCAAAGCACCGGCATGATCTCCATCGTCACCGGTGCCACACCATGATCCCCATCATCATGATCTCCATCATCGTGTCGCCATCGGGGTTGTCGCGCGCCCACCATGCTCTTACTACTATTGCTACCGTTTAGCGATAAAGTAAAGCATTACAAAGCGCTTAATGATTGACACGCAGGTCATACAAAAATTAAAGACAACCCTATGGCTCCTGCCGGTTGCCGTATACATCGACATGCAAGTCGATATTAACTATTACAACATGATCATCTCATACATCAAATATATCTCATCATGTCTTTGGCCATATCATATCACATACATACCCTGCAAAAACAAGTTAGACGTCCTCTAATTTGTTGTTGCATGTTTTACGTGGCTGCTATGGGTGTCTAGCAAGAACGCTTCTTACCTACGCAAAGCCACAACGGTGATATTTAAGTTGCTATTTAACCTTCTACAAGGACCGCCTTCGTCGAATCCGATTCAACTAAGATAGGAGAGACAGACACCCGCCAGCCATCTTATGCAACAAAAGTCGCATGTCTGTCGATGGAACCGGTCTCATGTACGTGGACATGTAAAGTTGGTCCGGGCCGCTTCATCCCATAATGCCGCTGAATCAAGAAAGACCAAGGAGGGAAGCAATCTAAACATCAACGCCCACAAACCCCTTTGTGTTCTACTCGTGAAAACATCTACGCAAGATCCTAGCTCATGATGCCACTGTTGGGGAACGTTGCATGGGAAACAAAAAATTTCCTACGCTCACCAAGATCAATCTAGGAGATGCATCTACGAGGGAAGAGTCGGATCCACATACCCTTGTAGATCGCTGAGCGGAAGCGTTACAAGAACGCGGATGAAGGAGTCGTACTCGCTGCGATTCAGATCGCGGTTGATTCCGATCTAAGCGCCGAACAACGGCGCCTCCGCGTTCAACACACGTGCAGCCCGATGACGTCTCCCACGCCTTGATCCAGCAAGGAGAGAGGGAGAGGTTGGGGAAGACTCCATCCAACAGCAGCACGACGGCGTGGTGGTGGTGGAGGAGCGCGGGACTCCAGCAGGGCTTCGCCAAGCGCTGCGAGAGACGAGGAGGGAGAGGGGTAGGGCTGCGCCAAGAGGGAGACGTTCTCGTGTGTCTAGCAGCCCCAAAACCTCACATATATATAGGGGGAAGGGAGGGCTGCGCCCCCTTTAGGGTTTTCCACCCCTAGGGGTGCGGCCAGCCCTAGAAACCCATCTAGGGTGCGGCCAAAGGGGGGGAGAGAGAGGGGGCGCCCTAGGGTGGGCCTTAAGGCCCATCTGGACCTAGGGTTTGCCCCCCTCCACTCTCCATGGGCCTAGGGACTTGGTGGGGGGGCGCACCAGCCCCCTTGGGGCTGGTCCCCTCCCACACTTAGCCCACGCAGCCTTCTGGGGCTGGTGGCCCCACCTGGTGGACCCCCGGGACCCTCCCGGTGGTCCCGGTACATTACCGATATCACCCGAAACTTTTCCGGTGACCAAAATGGGACTTCCCATATATGAATCTTTACCTCCGGACCATTCCGGAACTCCTCGTGACGTCCGGGATCTCATCCGGGACTCCGAACAACATTCGGTAACCGCGTACATACTTTCCCTATAACCCTAGCGTCATCGAACCTTAAGTGTGTAGACCCTACGGGCTCGGGAACCATGTAGACATGACCGAGACAACTCTCCGGCCAATAACCAACAGCGGGATCTGGATACCCATGTTGGCTCCCACATGTTCCACGATGATATCATCGGATGAACCACGATGTCAAGGATTCAATCAATCCCGTATACGATTCCCTTTGTCTATCGGTATAGCACTTGCCCGAGATTCGATCGTCGGTATACCGATACCTTGCTCAATCTCGTTACCGGCAAGTCTCTTTACTCGTTCCGTAACACATCATCCCGTGATCAACTCCTTGATCACATATTGTGCACATTATGATGATGTCCTACCGAGTGGGCCCAGAAATACCTCTCCGTCATACGGAGTGACAAATCCCAGTCTCGATTCGTGCCAACCCAACAGACACTTTCGGAGATACCTGTAGTGCACCTTTATAGCCACCCAGTTACGTTGTGACGTTTGGTACACCCAAAGCATTCCTACGGTATCCGGGAGTTGCACAATCTCATGGTCTAAGGAAAATATACTTGACATATAGAAAAGCTTTAGCATACGAACTATACGATCTGTGCTAGGCTTAGGATTGGGTCTTGTCCATCACATCATTCTCCTAATGATGTGATCCCGTTATCAATGACATCCAATGTCCATGGTCAGGAAACCGTAACCATCTATTGATCAACGAGCTAGTCATCTAGAGGCTTACTAGGGACATGGTGTTTGTCTATGTATCCACACATGTATCTGAGTTTCCTATCAATACAATTCTAGCATGGATAATAAACAATTATCATGAACAAGAAAACTAGAGAAGAAGTTTGAGGGGTTAGAGCTCCACCACATACCCCGAATCAAGAATCAAGCTACTGATGATCTGGAAAAGTTAGGTTCCACTCGAAAACCTATACCCAGCAATGTGTTCTTGGAGTATCTTCATACCCCATCAGTCCAAGAAGATCCTTTCACAGAAGAGCCACCACAACCGATAAGTTCAACCAATCCGACTGAAATCGAAGTCCCGACTGTAGTCGACCTAATCATGGAAGTTTTGGTAATCACCCCCGACTGGACGGTACCATATATTGCATACCTGCTCAGGAAGGAGCTCCCAGAGGATGAAGATGAGGCCCGTCAAATTGTTCGTTGATCCAAAGCCTTCACAGTGATAGGTGGATGACTTTACAGAGAGTGTTACTGGAGTTGCTCAGCATTGCATCTCCCTAGAAGAAGGTCAGATTATGCTACATGAGATCCACTCGGGGGCCTGTGGTCACCATGCGTCCTCTCGGTCCATCGTGGCCAAAGCATACCGAGCCGGATTCTACCGGCCGCGAGAAAATGAGATGGCAAAAGATATAGTCGACAAGTGCAAAGGCTGTCAGTTCTACTCAAACATGTCTCACACGTCTGCGTCTGCCTTGAAGACTATTCTTCTGGTCTGGTCGTTTGCTGTTTGGGGGTTGGATATGGTTGGACCTTCAGGACCGGCAGAAGCGGTTTCACTCATTTGCTTGTGGCAGTCGAAAAGTTCACCAAATGGATCGAAGCCAAGCCTATCAAGAATCTTGATTCAAGCACTACCATCAGTTTCGTCAGAGAGCTGATATTCAGATATGGAGTCCCTCACAGCATTATCATAGATAATGGCTCCAACTTTGATTCTGACGAGTACAGGGCATTCTCTGCTTCCCAAGGCGCTCGGGTCGATTACGCATCAGTTGCGCACCCACAGTCGAATGGGCAGGCAGAAAGGGCTGCTGGCAACTGCAAGCTGCTCTTCGGAGTTCAGAATACACAACAATACAAGATGCTATTGCTGAGATCGATAGAATACATAACTCGTGGTACCACCAAGGGGAATGCACAAGATACGGCCCATGGCACAGCATGCTCAAAGGCTCACTCGTCTCCTGATTTACAACAGTACAAGATCTGCTCATATATACACACACCCAAGTCTCCGTCCAGCGCCATCGTCGACAATCGGCTGTATGCCTTACACAACATGAACAAATTATGGAATCAAGGGGACTCTCTCATATGCTCCAATACCAATAAGGGTTGAATCAAGCAAACAACCGTGTGATAATAATATACACCGCTGCAATACGATGCAAGAAGAAGGCAGAATTACAGACAACCAGCTGACAACTTCCTCTGTTCTTTTCTTTCCTTTCATACCTGCAAGTTTTCCTACTGATGCCCCACTGTAATCCATCAGTAGAGCTGCTGCTGTCGAGGGTGTCTGAACGACCCACTGGCGTAGAGCATCTGATAAACCGGCTTGATCCGCGCGATGAAAACTAGGCAGATCAAGGTCCCGCAGCAGCACACCATGGCACAGACGTAGAAGGTGAGCCTGAAGCAGTCAGGCCCAAAGCAGTTTGAAGGGTCCAGCACGCCCGGGTTCTGCCTCTCCGCCTCCTTGTCGTAGACGTAGCCGGCGAGGAGGGCCGAGAAGAAGAACGCGCCGATTGGGTTCACCATGAGCATGAAGTTGTACATCAACCCAAAGTCCTTGAGCCCGAAAAGCTCCGACACGGTCGGTATCATGACCGCGAACTGGACTCCGTAGCATATCCCCAGCAGCGTCGTTGACACGTAGATCAGGCTGTGGAGGCCGGTCGCGAAAAGGAGGAAGGTTACCACCATGATTATTTGTGTGCACATCATCCAGAAAGGACGAGGAAGCATTCTTGTTCTGCAATGTATCAAGCCAAGTGTTATTCAACTATTCTCAGAAGTAGCAACTCAAATTATTTCATGATGTTTCCACAGAAAAATCATCCCGATAGTTTCGATAAATGTGTGTCCAAACAGATGCGAAACATAAAAGATAATAAGATCAACAACTAGTACTATGTCAGAACGCCTATCGATAGTTAGCACAACTGCACGAGCATTAGTGATTTTTCAACAATCTTTCAAGTAATTGTGGAAATATGTGTTCATTGTACAGATAACCCAATCAAGTGTAATCATTGTGATGCATACTTGCAAACTAAAGTTGCTGCAAACTACTAGTGAAAAAGAGAGCTTACCTTACGAAATATTCCGAGATAGATCCACCAAGTATACGGCCAACAAAGTTGCAGAAGCCGAAGAGGCACAATAAAACAGTCGTGTCATTAGCACCAACAGAAGTCCCAATCTGAGCTAGGTTGTTCAGAGCAGTGACACCAGTGCCAACACCACAAAAGTATACGATGAACAGTAGCCAGAAATCTGCCTTGACTAAGGCTTCACCAAATGTGAAATCATCCCCTCTTCTTGGCCCTTTTCTCTTCTTCATATTCACTGCCCCCTCACCCTCAGCCAGCAGAACATCCAAATCGGTCTCATCAGAATCGTTGTTGCCTGTAACAAACGTCGCCGACGTGCCACGCAGAAGCGGTTCTCCATTCTCTTGATCCGCACCGGACAAACTATCCGTTGAATAAGACGGAATAAGCAGGGTGCTGGCCTTCTCCTCCTTTGGTTTGCTTGGATAAAGTGTCATTTTGATTGGTATGGCAAGTGGAGAAAGGAGCAGGAGTATCATTATACCAAACAAAAGGTAGGTGATAGTCGCGCTTAGATTCAAAGTGTCGCCGAGTATTGTAGCCACCATAAGATATACGCCAAGAACCACACTAGAGACCTGTGTGAACACGAAGTGGCTGTGTTCTGTTGCATTGTCCTCATCCAGTGATGGGGTGCAGGGCCTAACAAAATACATCACAACAACACATGCTACCGGGATCCCCAACGCAAGCAACAGCAAAAGGTTTGTGGGCGAATTATTAAGCATTCCATTGAACGTTTCCGTGTAGACGGCAGCACTAACAGCAACATAACCTTTGATGAGACCAGCAACGGTCCCTCGACTGAGAGGAAAGTTCCTCATGTTGGTCACAAGCGCCGCAGTTCCCAACCATGCACTGCTGTTTGTACCGACACATAGAGCTATACACAACTGCAATAGCAAAGAGAAAACGTTCATGGTATATAAGACTATGCTGAAATTTTGGATACAAGATGCATAAACAATCGTGTGTGGATTATTGATCAAGCTACCACATTACTCAGAAGAGAACATATATCAAGAGTAAATTTGATGCTTTTAAGATTTTTTGCCAAATGGAAAAACATTGTATCAACAGGTCATGCCGTCATGCATTGAGCATTCATGCTCGCCATCAAGGTTTTTTTTTTTTGGCACAGAACCCAAATACTAGAAGTTTAGATCAGGCTGAAATTCCGGATCAACTCAAACCAAAATTTGCAACCATACCAAGTTTTTGTCATATCCAAAATTTTGGCTCTCGCTTGGATGGTTGCCAATATTTTGGCATGCTCATGTCCTCTAGCCAACTCCAGTTCGTTTTTCTTGCCAACATCGGCGAAAACATGGGCAAACAAAACCTTAACCGAATTTTGGTAGCGTTAGCTTATGCTCAAACCAAACACGCCAAATCCCAAATATAAAACGAGATATAAGCACCATCATCAGTGCTTCTTTTGGCAGCTAACTACATTTCCGCAGGAGGAACTTTACAAGATTTATGGAAAAAAAATGAATGCAAGTAAATCAGGCATCGGCCATGTCTGCAAGTAAATCATTGATCACGCCCGGAAGCTAAATTGACGATCAAACAAAAAAGGTCACACTTTTGTTCATAGAAGGTTTATTTTGTTCACTCAGATATTGAACATGCAGAAATAATGATGTCAAAGTAGCTGGTGTTTGGACGGAAATTTCGTTGAACTCAACTTCAGCAATATGAAAAGTTAAGCAGTAATTTCCAGATCATTGAGCACAAGAATTATAACCATTAAAAACTTGCTCTCTGTAATACCACAGTTCTTGGTAGCAACATATATTCTGCAGGCGAAAGTTCGAACCATCCCTTCCCCCTGAGCTTTACGTTGAGCATCTATTCTGGTAAACCTACAGTACTGGAGTGATTTGCAGATGCTCTTATAAAAGTATACTAACTAAAGTCAACTTGACCTTTTCATGAGAAAAGAAGTCCTTTTCACCGAATTTCTCTCTACAAACTGGCATTGAAAAAGATGCCCCGCATATCCAACATCACCTAAATCAGGTAGGAAGATCTGCTTCCATCCGTGGAGGCTATATATTGCGGGTCATAATACACCAGTGTGAGCTGGCAGGTTGAACAAAATTAAAAACCCAGATTTATTGTGCGGTCCAACGCCGAAACCATTTCCGGCCTACTTGCAGAAATGATTGGCAAGATAAACAAATGCAGTGCTATCTTGCCTGCAGAATGGACCGACGAAATCACGACAAGTTCAGCGGACGAACATAATACTATCCTGATTAAAAAACAAGTGGTATGTCTGCTACCACATTTAGCTTCACGCCAGATTGACAGGAAAATGTCTACTGCCGGTGTTAACGTCAATCATACAATGGGAACACAATGATTTGCTTACTTGAAAGGAGATATGATAAGGCACACTAAGAGCCATCCTGCTGAGTTCCACCAGACAATCAACGCACTGACACGCGTTTGATGCCCGGCGAACTATCACCAAAATGGCAATCATAACCCATTGGAAAAGAATAATGGCAATCATACAGGGAATGGAATACTAGAAGTGGATTTGAATCATTGCGCGCTTCAATTCACGGTCGGATTGATAATTTATTCGTAGCTCATCTCGCCGTTCACCGTCAAAATCAATGGAAGCAAACAGGGCATGCAGATGCAGGCGGGGTAACCGGGGATGCGTGGATGCGGAGAGGCGGGGGGGAGGGGAGCGTACCACCCAGTAGGGCATGGCGACGGTCTTGGTGACGGCGAGCCAGACGGTGCCGAAGCCGAAGAAGGCGCAGGCGGAGCCGATGAGGAGGATGAGCCAGGGCGGGAGGCGGTTGGCGAGCACCCCGGGGAGGAGCCCCACGTTCTCGCCGACGTCGTTGGCGACGCCCAGCATGGTGAGCGGCTGAGCGCCTTCTGGTTGTACCCGAGCGCCTCCTTGACGGCGTGCGAGTAGAGCGGGAAGACGTAGGCGCTCCCGGCCGCCACCTGCACCCACACCGCCGCCGCCAGCCCCACCCACGGCGGCCGGCTCCCGGCCTTCACCTTCCCCAGCCCGCCGCCCGCCATCCTCCTCTCTCGATCCCCTTGGCGTCGCACTCGCCGAGCTAGTAGCCTAGTACTATGGCTGCTTGATTGATGTGGCCTGTCGGGCACTCGGGGTGTAGCGCGTGGTGTGTGGGGGAGAGGAGGCCGTGCTTGCTTTTGGCTGAGGCAGAGCAAGCTCAGTTGGCACCACTCTGGTAACGTGGTGTCGTCAGTTAAATAGTCTTGCCCTGCTTCGCTTTTTCCTTCTGTGTCGCCTCGCCTCCTGGAACAAGGAAAGCCAGCGAAAATATATACATTATCACACCAAGAACTGGTCCTCATGTCACATTTTACCGGGACATACATGGAGTGATAAAAATTACTTCCTCCATCCAATAATATAAAAGTGTTTAATCTTATGAGACACGGGAGTAAGCAGACGGGCCTTAACATTGATGAAATCACCATAAATGCCCCACTATCGACAGGAACGTCGCATCTCAATGAAAGAATACTCCAACTTTATAAGACACCAAAGATTGCTGCTCTTTCCCCCTCCCGTCCCTCCCACGTCGCCCCCACGAGGCGACGGGGAGGAACCCTAACCTCCCCCTCCCTCGCCGTCGTCATAGGACATGGCCGGACTTTGGCGGGGGCCCCTTGCCCCCTCGTTCGGTGGTTTCAACGCGAACCGATGTTGCAGAGTCAATGCGAGGCGACGCAGTGAGGGCTGGCTACACGGCGGCTGCGTAACAGACTGAGTAATGGCTGTGTGGACCGATGGTGGATGCAGACGACGTGATGTGGCAACGACCAGTGCTGCTCTCTGGCGCCACGGGCTGCAGACGGCTTGGGCGGGGGTGGCAGCGGTGTGGTGGTGATGATGGCGGAGCGGACCGGAGGCGGATGCGGGATGCGTGTGATGGTGGCATCAGGGTCTGTCGCCCGATGGCGCGGGCTACAGGGTGGCTTGGGTCGGGGTCGACGGCCTCCTCCATGCTTAAGGGTGGGGATGGCAATGGCGCTTGTCCCCCTCCTCCTCGTTGGTCTCGCCGAACACCGCCTCGCACGCCTCGTCGCACTCCTTGTAGGCGGCCGCTACCTCTGCTACCCGCTGCCTGTATCGCCAGCGGGCGAGGCGGTTCTCGCGGGCGAAGCAGTAGGACTCAAGCAACGCCTCCTGCTCCGCCAGGTCCGTATTCGACGTGTCCGCCCTGTCAGCGAAGAGTCGCTCCTCCGCATGCAGATGCTCCTGGAAGAAGTAGTTGTTGTAGGTGGCGTCAGCTTGCGCCTCCCAAAGCTGCTCTTCCTGCTCCTCCTGCACCATGTTCATGTAATGGCACGAGCCTCGCCGACGGCCATGGTGCAATACACTGGCGAGGGTGGCGCGAGGAGGAGGAGGAGGGTGGTGTCAGCTCGTCGTCGGCCGCGTCCTCCATTGGGACGTCGCCATCCTCCGGCTGCCTGCCGGCCAATCGGACGGCAGCAATGGCCGCCATCTCCTTCTTCTGGTCCGGCGTCAACAAAGCTTTGGCGGGGGAGGAATCCATGGTGGGAGTGGTGTGAAGAGGAATCGGAGATGGATGACTACGGTTGTGCTCGGTGCAGCGGTTTATATAGCAATAGTGGACGGCAGAGGGACGGACGGGTGGTGCCAGACTAGCCACCTCGGCAACCGCATCTCATTTAACGTGGGTGACAGGCGGACGGGCGGGCAACCATCGTGTTGTTTGAACGTGAAGCAGTTGCCCGCACCAGGAAGCTGCGTTCTCGGCTAGCGTGCCACTTCAATGCTGGTGGCAGTGAGTGGCCACGTCCGCTCTGGCCTAGTATGAATGTGAGCACTGACGTTCTAAAGTGGCGTTGACCGTTTCGGGCGAGAAGTGCATGCAGAAGAGATGAGGGGTTTTGGGTGGGTTAGGGCGGTCATAAGCGAGCGTGACACCAATCAAGACTCCCGCAAAGCTCTCCACGTTTGTCTTCGGTTTACGAGAGAAAGTATATTCAGACCGTGTCACGGACGATACAACCTCGTGTTGAATAGCTTCTGCGGTCCGGACAGCGTGGTCCGAACGGATGTGGAAGGTTAGAGGGTGGCGTTGGAGATGTGTTTACACACCAGTACACTTGATGTCTCCTCTTTGATGTGGCATGTCTCAATTATTCGTGTATGCCGCCCGCCTAGAAGTTTCATTAGACTAATAGCTAATGTATGTACACAGATCCCCGTTTACATTATTAGTCCATCACGATGTCCAGTCGCAGAGTCACATAGAGGAGCTACGAGTACACGCTACTAGTATTTCGGTTCAGTGAGCGCTATTATTACAGGTAAGCAGGCTCGATTAGCCGCTGAGACCTCGCATAGTCTGATCCGCTCACCCTCTACCATCAGTGCACACTTAAACTACTAATCTATCTCAAAAAAAAATTAAACTACTAATGACCCCCTCTCAGCATGATGAGGAGCCGCGATTTCGTATTGGCTCGGTCAGCGTAGTATCATAGCTCGATTGGTGATTAAATATTCGTGGTCGAAACGGGCTGCAGGTTCAGTGTCGAATGTTCCATATAGTACAATGTCGATTTCGAGCGTCCAACTCTATATATAATCGCCGCTATCACGATGATGAGTGAGCTGAACTGACAGTGATCATTCATCATTTTCTTTTCCATGGACACACACGAAAGGATAGGGCTAACCAAGCATTGATCTTGGAAGGACGGAGAGAGTTAATCATCGAAGTTGCGGCGGTACGCGAGCGACTAGTCCTCGACCCCTGGGCTCGATCAAGGCCATCTTTCTGAGCGGCTAAACAATTTAAGGAGACAACAACCACATAGTATATGGGTAGATCCTCTGTTCGTATGTTGTTGCTGTTCTGCCGACTGATGAACTAACCGAATGGAGATGAGAACAATCTCGGACTGACGTGGTCGCTCACAGGCCCGGGTTGGATAAACTTGTGCAGCGCAAGCAGCCATCCTGTAAGTTCACTTGCACTACACATCGCGATCGACACCCGTCGCTCTCCTCGGCTTTTGCGAACGCGAAGCAGCGGCCCGGGTGGAGAAAACAAAGAACGGTGCGAGGTGCAGGACTGCAGGCAGCGTTGTTTAGCTCCAACATGCGATAGATAGAGTGAAAAACGACAAACTTGGCCCTTCGGGCGAAGTTCAGCGCAAAATGAACTCATTTTCAACATATTTTATAAAATGGTCATTTTTGCATGATGTCCACACCTGGGGCGCCATGCCAGACCGTAAGACGCCCCAGTAAGGGCGCCATGCCTCGGCTAGGGGTGGACTAACAAGCTGCTCGGCTCGTTAAGCTCGTACTTGTTAAGCTCGTGCTCGTTAAGGCTCGGCTCGTTAAGCTTGTTAAGACTAATGAGCAGAAAACACTGCTCGGCTCGATTCGTTTGAAACTCGTTAAGCTCGTGAGCGCTCGTGAGCGCTCGTTAACAGATTATAATGTGTTACAATCTACATTGTGAGTGTATATGTGTGTTTTAAAGATGAATGATGGTGGCTACGAAAAGAAATACACGTAGTTTGTTGCCTCCTATGTAAATTAGATTGAATAGGAGAGTTAAGATGCTACAAAAGTTTGCCACGTAAGATGAAATATGTGTTGTGTTGTTACTAACGAGCTTAACGAGCTACTCGTGAAACTCGTTAGCTCGCTCGTTAAGCTTAACGAGCTAAAATCAATGATTGGCTCTGTTCATTAAGAAGCGAGCTACGAGCTTAACGAGCCGAACTATCGAGCGCTCACTAAGCTCGCGAGCTACGAGCTTTTGGTCCAGCCCTAGCCTCGGCGCTGACCGGCCACATCGCCCACGCCTGGGTCCATATGTGGTCGCATGACACCCTAGGTGGGGCGCTATGGTGGTGACCATGACGCCTTGGGCCGTGGCGCCATGCCCCTTCGACGAAAAAAGGCCTCAGGCCGCCGCGGTTCACTACCCTCGCCCAACTCGTCGCCCCTCCCTTCCCCCCTTCAGATCTGTGGCCAAAATGGACAAATCGAAGGGGGAAATCGATGGATCTTCTTCCCCTCCTGATCCTCAAGGTAATCCCCCAACTTTCTCCTCTTTTTATTGGTTCATTTTTTTTGCATTCACCCCATGTGTAGAAACCCTAGTTCATCCTTTTTTCAAAATTTGTTGATATTTGCTCTTGTGTTAGAAATGTATGGGTAGGGATTTGTATGGTATGATTAGTATTTGGTACTTATAGTAGTTCATTTTAGTATTTATGTATTTGGTAGCAAATTTGACATAGAGAATAGTAAGATTGTTTGCAAATGTGTGTATGCATGTTCACTTGTACGGATGATCTGGCTTAGGTATAGATTTGCAATTGTATGTATCCATTTGTTGTATGGATATGGATATTTGCACATGTATGTATGTTTGTATTTCCACCACTCTGGATATTTACAAATGACAAGGAGGCTTGCGATGTACATTGTAATTTTGTAGGATGACTTCTCTTATCCATCCATCGTATGATCTATTTCATCGTGGACGGTACATGATAGATGAAAGAAGGGATTTTTATCAGCTTCACTTGAGGTCTGATGCAGTTCATGACAAGATGGAATATGACGAGCGATACATGGAGTATATCCAGAAGACTGGGCTTCTCCCATTTATCTCACTTGTGTCTCGTTTGATGCCGGAGATGAATCCCTGTGCGATAACGACACTCATTGACCGATGGCGCCCTGAGACACATGTTTTCCGCTTCTTTGCTGGAGAGAGGACGGTGACTTTGCAGGATGTTACAATGATCACTAGACTTCCTATCAAAGAAGAGCCTATTTGTTTTAGCACAGATTCAGAGGGATGCGTGAGACTATGGTGGGACTCACCGGGAGGGAACCGGGGGTGCAAGGGAAGTCCATTGGTGCAAGTTATCATTGGATTGCTCAGAACTTTAGGAAGTGCCCGAATGATGTTGATGATGAAACGGTGCAACAATATTGCGGGGCATACTTGTGGTACGTAGTCAGTCGGATGCTACCTCTTGAGCATGCGTTGGTTTTCCCTTGAAGAGGAAAGGGTGATGCAGCAAAGCAGCGTAAGTATTTCACTCAAGTCCCTCGTACCTGCACAAACAAATAAGAACCTTGCAACCAACATGATAAAGGGGTTCTCAATCCCTTCACGGCCATTTGCAAAAGTGAGATCTGATAGAGATAATAAGATAAATATTTTTGGTATTTTTGTTGTATAGATTGAAAAGTAAAGATTGAAAAGTAAAAGAACAGTAAAGATAACTATTTGATAGAAGATTAATATGATGGAAGATAGACCCGGGGGCCATAGGTTTCACTAGTGGCTTCTCTCAAGATAGCAAATTCTATGATGGGTAAATAAATTACTGTCGAGCAATTGATAGAAGAGCGCATAGTTATGAGAATATATAGGCATGATCATGTATATAGGCATCACGTTCGTGACAAGTAGGCCGAAACAATTCTACATCTACTACTATTACTCCACACATCGACCGCTATCCAACATGCATCTAGAGTATTAAGTTCATAAGAACAGAGTAACACCTTAAGCAAGATGATATGATGTAGAGGGATAAACTCATGCAATATGATATAAACCCCATCTTTTTATCCTCGATGGCAACAATGCAATATGTGCCTTGCTGCCCCTGCTGTCACTAGGAAAGGACACCGTAAGATTGAATCCAAAGCTAAGCACTTCTCCCATTGCAAGAAAGATCAATCTAGTAGGCCAAACCAAACTGGTAATTCGAAGACACTTGCAAAGATATTTTAATCATGCATATAAGAATTCAGAGAAGAACCAAATATTGTTCATAGATAATCTTGATCATAAACCCACAATTCATCGGATCTCGACAAACACACAACAAAAAGTATTACATCAAATAGATCTCCAAGAATATCGAGGAGAACTTTGTATTGAGATTCAAAGAGAGAGAAGAAGCCATCTAGCTAATAACTATGGATCCGAAGGTCTGTGATAAACTACTCACAACTCATCGGAGAGACTATGGTGTTGATGTAGAAGCCCTCCGTGATCGATTCCCCCTCGGGTGGAGCGCCGGAAAAGGCCCCAAGATGGGATCTCACGGGTACAGAAGGTTGCGGCGGTGAAAACAGGGTTTCGTGGTGCTCTCGGATGTTTTCATGGTATATGAGTATATATAGGATGAAGAAGTATGTCGGTGGAGCTATGAGGGGCCCACGAGGGTGGGGGCGCGCCCTCCTGCCTCGTGGCCGCCTCGTGGCATCCCTGGCGTATACTCCAAGTCTTCTGGGTTGCGTTTGTTTCAAAAACGATCCTCGCGAAGGTTTTATTCCATTTGGACTCCGTTTGATATTTCTTTTCTGCGAACACTGAAATAGGCAAAAAACAGCAATTTGCACTGGGCCTTGGGTTAGTAGGTTAGTCCCAAAAATAATATAAAAGTGCATAGTAAAGCCCATTAAACATCCAAAACAGATAATATAATAACATGGAACAATAAAAAATTATAGATACGTTGGAGACGTATCACCGGACTCTTTTCTCCGATGGCACGGGCGTGAACGCTCCCTTTATGTGGTTAAAGATATTTATTGGGTGGGAACATGGACTGAGTTGGGGTACCGTGACACTAGCTTATTTGTATCGGCAGGTAACTAGTTTTGCATAGTATCTTAACAATGTAGTTATTTTATCTGGTTTGTACTGACATATGTACTATTTGTGTGTAGTTGGACGAGGCTTGCCGTAGGGGCGTGGATCCAAAGAACACCGCCAAGGCAATGGAAGCTAATATCGGTGGTCCCATGCTTATCTTGTCGATCTGGAGTTGGGAACGGTTGCCAGTTGGGCGGCCACCGCCTGTGGGTCTTGGTTATGAGCCATGGGATGGTCATGATGACCCTGACTGTATGCCTACATGGGCGTATAAGTGGGACAAGGTTGAAGGTTTTGTTGGCATTTCAAAGATCATGTATTTGCACTATTTCAACGAGCTCGACATCATGACCGTGGAGATGGTTAGTTTGTTGACTTTATTACCCCTTCTATTTTCCAAAAATCATACTAAGCATCTATTTTATCATTTCATGCTATAGGTGACCTGGGAGCCATACGGAACGGCGGGCAATATTGGCAGAAGTCTCACTTTCAGATTGAACCGGAAGTGTTACGAAGAAGCACACCTATAGCAGATGTGTTGCCCATTGATTTGTTACTATGTTGTCGAGTTGCATCAGCCACAACGGGTTATGACACAGTTTGGCTTATATCAGGAGACCCCGCCAAAGTTCAAAGACACTTCGATACATCTGCATACGTAAATGCTTAATACCACCTGAGGTATTCTTTTCATTGTTTCACGCTATTAACAAACATTGATTTGAATAAACAGTCTGGGCAAGATGAAGTAGAAGAGTATAAAGAGGTGGAATCGTGAGCATGACATGTATATCCAGGAGTTCAAGCACAAGATCAATAAGATTGAGCTCTCATTGCGTGGACCTGGTTCTAAGCATCCCCCGCGGTCTTTCGATATGGAAGCATTCAACCACTATCTCATGTGGTTTCATTCTGTTACTCGTACTCAAATAAACCCGCCGACATTTGATCCAAATGACATATTGCATGAACCCAATCCGGAGTTCGACCGGATGGCCAACATGCAGTACAACAAACTTATAAGAGATGGTAGAGGGTCACCACGGTCACGTCCTCGGGCTCCTCCATTGTCACCATGACCACGTCCTCCACCGTCATCGTAGCCACCACCACCATCACCGCGGCCGACACCACCATCACCACTATCAGCATCTCATTTTGATCTCTTTCTTTTGGTACAACCTCTATTATTGTGCCCCTCGTTGTTACATTCACCGCAACGGTTGATATCACGTGGCTCCGCGAAATGTTGGCTCCCCATTCCTTACGAAATCCACCACCCCAATCATCCATGTCACTCAAGAAATGCTTTGTCTTCCGTCTTCCATGTGTCACCACCTTCATTTCCAAATAGGGGTATGTGGGGGTTTGTCGGCTTTATGGGAACCAGGGTACCCAGACTTGCCTGCCTACGGCCCACCGCGTGGCTCCACCAACGTCCTGGTACGTCCCATCTTCAGCATCGACAAGGCAAGACCCTCGCGAGGGGCCAAGCCTCGCGAGGCGGACGACGCTAAGACCTCCAAAGAGAGTGGCCTCCTGAGGAGCGGAGTTTCCTATGCAAGTACCCAGCTCATGAGGATCAAGTGACGCAATGACGACCAAGGCCAGGCAGGCACTAGCGGGCGCAGAGTGGCAGGTTTCCTCTTTGGGGCTAAGGAGGCAAGCGTAGTCGCGGAGTCCCGAGGAATCACCCAAAGGTTTCCATTCTTGTGCAACAAGACCGAGACCGTCAAGACAGCAGGACGGATGTCATCGCCGAGCCCACCACGGCGTCACGCTCAGAAGCTTTACAGGCGAAGACCACCTTTCGTCAGGATAAGATGTACTTCTTTTCCCCTTTAAATTGGCCGTTGTGGAATCCCTTCCCGCCTTCCGGGGAAGAGGACCAATGCTACTATAAATACAGACTAGCCACCACCGTAGGAGGGGATCCAGGATCAAAACCCAGAACCCTCACTAGCTCATACTCACCCAAGAACATGCCTCCTGAGGTTGTTCTTACCCTTGTAATAGTTCATCCACGGCACTCCCAGAGGCTAATCCACCCCAAAGTAGGAGTAGGGTCTTACACCGCAAGGTGGCCCGAAGCTAGGTAAACTACTGCGTCCCTTGTCTTTCTTGTTCATCAAGCTAGGCCACGAGATCGATGAGTTGGTAGGCCGGAGAGGTTGAGTTCTTCACACATGCCCAGAGTTCGAACCTTCTTGGGTATGTGGAGCCCTGAATCCAACATTTGGCGTGCCAGGTAGGTGCGTGTCAAAGGATTGCCTCCCTGTCGGACGTGCTCCATCCTAGCCACTTGGCCTCCATGGCAGGCGCCGCTCCACCCGTTGGACCATCGGGTGCGCTTGGGGGTGTCGCGGGCCACTGGGCTCTCTCCCCTGCCTTACGATAAGTGCAGTGGCCGCCGAAGTTCAGGTCGGCGCTGCCGCCGCGGTACGACGGCGCGTTGGGCCCCGCGGGGTTCCTCCAGGTGTACACGGAGGCCATTTGGGCAGCCGGCAGTGACGACAAGATTATGGCAAATTGGCTCCCTATGGCTCTTGTGGGTGTGTCAAGCGCCTGGTTTCTCGACTTGCCGGAGTCCTCGGTTGCTTCCTGGGAAAAGTTGCACGGCTTGTTCATCGTGCGCTTCGCGGCGCCGGCACCCCACGCGGTCGTAGCGCTCCCTGGAGGTTCACGTGCACCGGCATCGGACCGCCATGTCAAGCAGTTCGTTCGCCAGGTGGGAGCCGCACAGTCACCTCGGGGCTGGGCGACGCCCAAAGTCGACCTCACCTTCGATTCCAGGGACCACCCCAAGACAACGGCCGGCGCTGACGCGCTTCCTGTGCTCTACACCCCCACCATCTGCGACGTGGCGGGCACCAGGACCCTTATCTATGGGGGTGCCATCCTCAATGTTCTCTCCGTGGAGGCATTCGGCCTGCTCCATGTTCCCCACGGCCGGCTCCTCCCCACCAGACCTTTCTCCGGGGTCGTCGATGGCTCCACCTTTCCTCTGGGGTGGATCCGCCTCCCCGTCACCTTTGGCACGCCCAGCAACTTCCGTACTAAGCCCATCGACTTCGACGTCGTCCGCATTGGGCTCCCGTACAACGCCATCCTCGGGTACCCGGCTCTCGCCAAGTTCATGGCGGCGACTCACCCCGGCTACAAGATTATGAAGATGTGGGGAAGCAGCGGTGTCCTCACCGTGGCAGGGGACACCAAGGATGCACTAGCGGCCCTCGAGCTCACTTTCAAGGCCGCGGCAGCCGCGAGACCAAGCCGGGAGGGCGCTCTGGGGGGCTTGGGGGCTGCACCAGCGAAGAAGAAGCAGTTGTTTTTGTTGGGGAACGTAGTATTTTAAAATTTTCCTACGATCATGCAAGATCTATCTACTAGATGCATAGCAACGAGAGGGGAGAGTGTGTATACGTACCCTCGTAGACCGGAAGCGGAAGCGTCAAGTGACGCGGTTGATGTTGTCGAACTTCTTCGCGATCCAACCGATCAAGCACCGAACGTACGGCACCTCCGCGTTCAGCACACGTCCAGCTTGATGACGTCCCACGAGCTCTTGATCCAGTTGAGCTTCACGGGAGAGTTTCGTCAGCACGACGGCGTGGTGACGGATATGATGTATTCACCGGCGCAGGGCTTCGCCTAAGCACCGCGACGGTATGACCGAGGTGTGTTTCTGTGGAAGGGGGCACCGCACACGGTTGGAACAATTCAACTTGTGTGTCTTTGGGTGCCCCCCTGCCCCCGTATATAAAGGAGCAAGGGGGGAGGCCGGCCGGCCCTTGTTTGGTGCGGCTAGGGGTGCAATCCTACTAGGAATAGGATTGCAATCCTATTCCTAGTAGGAATCACCAAAGAAGGAAGAGAGGGAAAGGAAAAGAGGGAGAGGTGGCGCCCCCCCAATCCTAGTCCAACTAGGAACCCTAGGTGGGGCGCCGGCCAGCCATATGGGCTGCCTCTCTCTTTCCCTTAAGGCCCACTATGGACCATCCCCCTTCGTAGGGGGTTCCGGTAACCCCCTCCGGCAATCCCGTTAAATCCGAAACTTTTCCGGAACACTTCCGGTGTCCGAATATAGTCGTCCAATATATCAATCTTTATGTCTCGGACATTCCGAGACTCCTAGTCATGTCCGTGATCTCATCCGGGACTCCGAACTATCTTCGGTACATCAAAACTCATAAACTCATAATACCGATCGTCATCAAACGTTAAGCGTGCGGACCCTACGGGTTCGAGAACTATGTAGACATGACCGAGACTCATCTCCGGTCAATAACCAATAGCGGAACTTGGATGTTCATATTGGCTCCTACATATTCTACGAAGATCTTTTATCGGTCAAAACCGCATAACAACATACGTTGTTCCTTTTGTCATCGGTATGTTACTTGCCCGAGATTCGATCGTCGGTATCTCCATACCTAGTTCAATCTCGTTACCGGCAAGTCTCTTTTACTCGTTCCGTAACACATCATCTCGTGACTAACTCATTAGTCTTTTGCTTGCAAGGATTATTGTGATGTGTGTTACCGAGAGGGCCCAGAGATACCTCTCCGATACTCGGAGTGACAAATCCTAATCTTGATCTATGCCAACACCACGAATACTTTCGGAGACACCTGTAGAGCATCTTTATGATCACCCAGTTACGTTGTGACGTTTGATAGCACACAAGGTGTTCCTACGGTATTCGGGAGTTGCATAATCTCATAGTCATAGGAACATGTATAAGTCATGAAGAAAGCAATAGCAGTAAAACTAAACGATCATAGTGCTATGCTAACGGATGGGTCTAGTCCATCACATCATTCTCCTAATGATGTGATCCCGTTGATCAAATGACAACTCATGTTTATGGCTAGGAAACATAGCCATCTTTGATCAATGAGCTAGTCTAGTAGAGGCATACTAGGGACACTCTGTTTTGTCTATGTATTCACACATGTACTAAGTTTCCGGTTAATACAATTCTAGCATGAATAATAAACATTTATCATGATATAAGGAAATATAAATAACAACTTTGTTATTGCCTCTAGGGCATATTTCCTTCAGTTTTCTCAAGACCGGACGCAGACGAAGCAGGTGCAAGTCGACGAAAGCGGGGGATCGGGCCCTACCTTCACCATATGCGCCATCCTCCCCCGGATCAGGAAGAGGCGCTGGACAGCTTCCTCCGCGTGAACAGGGACGTGTTTGCGTGGGAGGCGACGGACCGGTCGGCGTTCCGCATGGGGTGATCGAGCACCACCTGATGGTGTGACCCAACGCGCGCCCGATGAAGCAGAAGGCGCGATGGCAAGCCCCAAAGAAGCAGTCATTCATCATTCAGGAGGTTCGCAAGTTGCAAGAGGTCGGTGTCATTCGGGAGGCGAGGCACCCCGATTGGCTGGCGAACCCGGTCATTGTCCCCAAGAAGGATGGGAAGGAGCGCATGTGCGTCGATTTTATGAACCTCAACAAGGCTTGTCATGGCAAGCCCCAAAGAAGCAGTCATTCATCATTTAGGAGGTTCGCAAGTTGCAAGAGGTCGGTGTCGTTCGGGAGGTGAGGCACCCCAATTGGCTGGCGAACCTGGTCATTGTCCCCAAGAAGGATGGGAAGGAGCGGATGTGCGTCGATTTTACGAACCTCAACAAGGCTTGTCCACAGGACCCTTTCCCTCTCCAGCACATCGACCAGATCGTCCACTGATACGTTTCCAACGTATCTACTATTCCAAACACTTTTGCCCTTGTTTTGGACTCTAACTTGCATGATTTGAATGGAACTAACCCGGACTGACGCTGTTTTCAGCAGAATTGCCATGGTGTTGTTTTTGTGCAGAAATAAAAAGTTCTCGGAATGACCTGAAAATCCACGGAGAATTGTTTTGGAAAATATACAAAATATCTGCGGAAAGATCTACGTCAGGGGGCCCACACCCTGTCCACGAGGGTGGGGGCGCGCCCCCGTGCCTCGTGGGCCCCCTGATGCTCCATCGACGTACCCCTGGACTCCATATATTCACTTTCGGGGAGAAAAAAATCAAGGAAAAAGAATTATCGCGTTTTACGATACGAAGCCGCCGCCAAGCCCTAATCTCTCTCGGAGGGGCTGATCTGGAGTCCGTTCGAGGCTCTGGAGAGTTCGATGCTCACTGTCGTGCGTGAGTAATTCTATCGTAGGCTTACTGGACGGTGACGGGTTGGATGAGATTTACCATGTAATCGAGTTAGTTTTGTTAGGGTTTGATCCCTAGTATCCACTATGTTCTAAGATTGATGTTGCTATGACTTTGCTATGCTTAATGCTTTTCACCAGGACCCGAGTGCCATGATTTCAGATCTGAACCTATAATATTTTCATGAATATATGTGTGTTCTTGATCCTATCTTGCAAGTCTATAGTCACCTACTATGTGTTATGATCCGGCAACCCCGAAGTGACAATAATCGGGACCACTCCCGGTGATGATCGTAGTTTGAGGAGTTCATGCATTCACTATGTGTTAAAGCTTTGGCCCGGTACTCTATTAAAAGGAGGCCTTAATATCCCTTAGTTACCAACAGGACCCCGCTGCCACGGGAGGGTAGGACAAAAGATGTCATGCAAGTTCTTTTCCATAAGCACGTATGACTACATTCGGAATACATGCCTACATTACATTGATGAACTGGAGCTAGTTCTGTGTCACCCTAGGTTATAACTTTTACATGATGAATTGCATCCGACATAATTCCCCATCACCGATCCAATGCTACGAGCTTTTTACATATTGCTTGTTGCTTATTTATTTTTCCGTTACTACTATTACAAAAACTACAAAAACACTATCGTTACTTTTATTGACGCTGCCACTATTATCATATTACTTTGCTACTAAACTACCTTGCTGCAGATACTAAGTTTCCAGGTGTGGTTGAATTGACAACTCGGCTGCTAATACTTAAGACTATTCTTTGGCTCCCCTTGTGTCGAATCAATAAATTTGGGTTGAATACTTTACCCTCGAAAACTGTTGCGATCCCCTACACTTATGGGTTATCAAGACTATTTTCGGGCGCCGTTGCCGGGGAGCATAGCTCTATTCTTAAGTCACTTGGGATTTATATCTATTGATCACTATGAATAACTTCAAGGACTCAAAAACCAAGATCTTACCCTCAACTACGAGGGTAGGTAAGGAACTGTCATCTAGCTCTGCACTTGATTGACCATCTGTTATGGGTAAATTTGCGACACCTACTCATGCTATTGAATCTGATATGTCGTATGTTCTTGATGATGCCACTTCTGCTATGTATGATGAAACTACTTCTATGCTTGATAATATTGTGCCACTAGGTGAATTTCTAGATGAACAAATCGCTAGGGTTAGGGAGAATGCAAATATTGAAACTGATAATATTTATGAAAGTGATGATGAAGCTTCTCCCCCTAGATATGAATTGCCTGTTGTTCCTGAGGGTTATGTTATGGATGAAGAAACTGCTAGAGACTTTCTTGCTTGCAACGATAGATATGATCTTAAGAAATTATTAGCTAAGCTGAAAGAAAAGTCCTTCAATGCTAGAATGAAACATGACCCTGCTTTCGCTACTTCATGGCGACCAGTATGGCACCCTTGACCAGGGCATCGTGCAATCTGGCATGGCACCCTGGGTGCGGGCGTCGTGCAGGAAGGGCCATTTTGTGAAATATTTGGAAAAAGGGTTCTTTTCGTGCTGAACTTTGGGAAAAGGGCCAGTTGGTTGCCCGCATCGATTTTGGTGCGTTTACATACACTTCTCAATCAGGCCCGACTTAGCAAAAACAACCTATAAACCATTATCTGCATATAATTTGATTGCATGCATATAGGTTAGCTGCAAGAGTGAACTAGTGTTGACCCGTCATTTGGTTCGCTGCATCGCATTAGGCTCACACATGACTAGCTGTTTGGTTGTAACCTGCATTAGGTGCTGTCATCACTTCTCACTAGCGGTGACCTTACCACACATGATTAAAACAGTTTCACTCCTAGATACGAAACAAATTACTGTTCATCCTAACTGCTATCAAATGGCAGTACACATTATTAAGAGCCAAGGGCCGAATGGGGGAAAGTTCATCAACTCCTCTTTCTCTTATGATGCTGTTGCAGCTTCCTCCTTTGTTGTTGTTGCTTTCTCCTCCTCTGCTGTTGTTCTTGCTCTTCTTCTTTAGATCATTGTCTGACCTCTGTTATCCCACATTGCCTGTACCCACTCCAGCCTTTTATTCTTCCAGGCTTCATTGTCAAATGCCTCAACACCATGCCCACGGAGGTCAAGATCGTCAGGCGTCACCTCATCCTCCTCAGGCACCAGTTCATCAACACCCCATTGGAGGATCCAGTTATGCAGGATGCAACATGCAAGAACAAGCTTAACCTGGGTAGGGTAAGGGTGGAATGGCTTCTGATCCACGATCTTGAACATGTTCTTGAGAGCTCCAAATGTCCTCTCAACCATTACTCTGAGGCTGTAGTGTCTGAGATTGAACAACTCCTGTGGAGTCTTAGGGTACTTCCTACCAGAGAACTCGTTCAGATGGTACCTGTTTTTTTTTTCTGAAGGATGGAAGAACACCTGAACGACATGCATAGCCAACATCTTCTAGGTAGAACTTGCCATCAGGGATGTTGATGCCATCAGGGTGACTGATGTTGTCACCGAGTATGTTAGCATCATGTGTTGACCCTTCCCAACCAGCCAGCACATAGGTGAACTTTAGATCGAAGTCAACAACAACAAGCACATTCTGACTTGTGTAGTGCTTCCTCTCCCTGAATGTTGTAGCTTGTGACCTCGGCACCCTGACAGTGACATGAGTACCATCTATTTCCCCAATACAATCCTGAAATGACAATATATACAAGATTGTGTTAGTGCTCACCTTGAACTATCCAAGCATATCAAGCAATAAACTACATATTGCAGTGCTCACCTTGAACTATCCAAGCATATCAAGTAATAAACTACATACTGCAGTGCTCACCTTGAAGTATGGATACCATCTCGGGCTTGTGCGAATCTTGGTAGGAGTCCGGACATATGGTGACGTGATCATCTCTTTTCTGAGATCCCCAACAACATACAACACTTGCTTGAAGTGCCTTGAGATGGTCTCCATTGATCTTCTGAACGTGTTGTGGATACCCCCGAACCAACAATATGAAGGAACATGGCCACTTTCTCATTCACACAGGTGTGGATGCTATCTTCTAGCAGCCCCCCTGGACCTGAAGGTCTAAACAAGCCTGGCAAATGGTGCTATTTTCATTCTAAGCATCCACAGAGCCTCTGTATCGTTACAGTTGTATATGTAGTTCAGGTTGGAGATTCGCTCCTGCTACCGCATTAGCATTGGACCATATCTGATGAATGGTCTCACAGCACGACGAACAACTCTCTTGTGCATGAACATGACCCTGATACGTCCAAAACGTATCTATAATTTCTGCTTGCTCCATGCTTCTTTTGTGTGATATTGCTATGATGTTGATGTACTTCCATACACTTTTGATCATATTTGGACTAACCTATTAACTCAGTGCACCACAGTGCTAGTTCCTGTTTTCTGCTGTTTTTCTATTTCAGGTTTCCCCCATATTAAAAGTGCTCCAAATATTCCAGGAAAAATATAGGAAAAATCAGCGTACAGGAAGCTTCGCGAAGAACCAAAGATGGGCCAGAGGGGAGCCAGGGGAGGCCCACGCGGCCACCTGGCGCGGCCCCACCCCTGGCCGCGCCAGGGGGGCGCCTGGGGCCCCTGCTCCGCCTCTGGCTGCCCCCCTTCGCCTATATATCCCTCTCGTCCCGAAACCCTCGAGGACAGAACCCTTTTTCGCGATCTCGCCTCTGTTCCGCCGCCGCAGCGCTTCCAAGATCGGGAGCATCAGGAGAACTCTTCCCGGCACCCTGCCGGAGGGGAGAACCACCACCGGGAGCTTCTCCACCACCATGGACGCTTCCCGGATGAGTCGTGAGTAGTCCACCTTGGACCATGGGTCCATGATCAGTAGCTATGTGATGTTCTCCTCCCCTCTTTGCTCTTCATGGTTTAGACCTCGTGAGCTTCCCTACATGATCGAGGCACATATGTAATCTTTCTGCTGTTGCTTTGCTGAGTTTGCTGTGATCTGATGGATTATGAGACTATGTTCAGATTGTGTTTGAGTAATATATTTGATTCACCTCTTTTATATCTTTGTTCTTGAGTAATTCTTGCATGTTCTCCGTTGATGTTTATTGCTTTGGCCAAGTAGTAGGTAGTAACTCCAAGAGGGAGCGTTATGCTTGATTGTGGGTTCATGCCCCCTGATGACTAGCTTGAGTGACAGAAACATGAGTCTAGGGGATGTGTTGTTGCCACAAGGGAAAAACAACGGTGCTTGTACTTGCGGATGCAAGGATTGTTTACTTTACGCAAAGTTCTTTTAATGCAGTTGTCTGTTGCTTTGAGTTTACACTTTGGGTGGGATTCGCAACTTAATACCAGCGAGATGTTCTGGATAGATATCTCAAGGTGGATGATTAGTAGTAGATGCAGATGGATTTTGGTCTACTTGCCTTGGCGTACCGCCCATGCTTTTGAGCCTCTACCTTTCTTTGCAGCATAGTTAGCATTGGTTTACGCACATAATCCTGTCAATTGCCCAGCTGTAATTTGTTTACCTCGCTTTGTTGTTTTATCGTCTTTTGGGAGAGAGACATCACTAGTGAACATCATGGGACCCCGGTCCATATTACCACCGCTGATCACACCTTCTATTTACTTCCTGTTTTTATTTACTAGTTGCAGTCATAGCTATCATTATTATCTCTTGTGTTTGATCCTTTGTAAACAACAAGGCCGGAGGGATTGACAAGCTCTCTGTACTCGTTGGGGGCAAAGTTATCTGTATCTGTGTGCAGGTCCCGTCAACCGCTAAGTTTCTGGCGCCGTTGACACCTACTTGTCGACCCTCGGAGTCTCACGGGATTCGATCCTTGGTATCTTTGCCAAGGGAAATTTGCCGCTACGTTACATCTCAACCTTCCACTTGGGGTAACCAACGAGGGGCGAGAAGCCATCAAGCAAGTTTCTGGCGCCGTTGCCGGGGACTCCACTCTTCAAGATAGGGGAGTTGCACGCTATCTTTTATCTTTGCTTTTTAGTCTTGTTAGTTTACCTTTCAGTTTTTGCTTTAGTGTATCTTACCAAAAATCACAAAAATAGTTATCTTGCTTTTAGTTGGCATTATGTCTGGTCCTTTTGCCTTTGGTGAGGCAGAAGTGCTCACCTTTAAACAAAGAGGTGGTGAAAGTCTAAAAGATGCTTGGTATAGAATTAATGATTCTCAAAAAAGAGCCACCAAGAAGCAATCTACTACTATCCTGCTTAGAAATTATTATGTTGGAATTACTTCTTGGAATAGGTTTATTCTAGATTCTGCTATCAATGGAAATTTTCTAGAAGCCCCAGTTTGGGAATCTCTTAGTATTATGGAAAATCTTGTTGGAAATCCCCCTGTTGTTAGCATTCAAGAGGACATTACCCTAGCTCACATTATGAAAAAACTTGAAAAGATAGAGCTAGAGATGCCAAGCATTAATAAGATAAATGAGTTGGACCGTAAGATCCAAGGGAATTTGAATAGGCTTGATAGCTCCATGCATAAAATTCTCAAAACTTTGGAGACCATCAAATCCCATGACTTGGATTCTTCTAGGATAGACAAGATTGAGGAAATCTTTGACACTTTAGGAACTACTTTCTCCTCAATCAAAGCCAAAAAGGTAGAAACTCCGGCAAAGAAGGAACCTAAGTTCGTTTACGTTCCAAAGGCTCCTCGTTCCAAAAGTAATCCATCTATTGCCAAAGGGGTTGAAACTGTGAAGACTTTGGAAGAAATACCTCTCTTTGATAAATTTATAAATGAATCTACCATTGACTTTCCACCTTTTGGTTTTCTCCCTAGAAGTATCTTTATTAGGCCTTTATTTGAAAGTCCTCTTAAGACTAGTTGTACTATTGAAGAGCTTTTTGATGATCTTGATGATGGTTCTATTGATACAACTTGATCTTTTTGCATCATGCCTAGCTTAAAGGCATAAAAGAAAGCGCTTTTGGGAGGCAGCCCACAACGAATTAGGTTTTATTTTGCTTTTGTTGTCTCTTGATGTTTGTTACTACAGTAGCATCATCATTGTATCTTTTCTTTTCAGCTTTGTGCCAAGTTTAGCCGCCGATTGCAAGAAAGTACAAAAGTTGTGACGTGCTGTCTAGAAAACAGATTCTGTCCTTGGACAGAAAAATTCGAATAAAATCACCAGATCATCTTTTTGATCTGAATTTTTTTGACAGTGTGCTCTATACAATTGGCTTTCGAGCGTCTGTTCTGAGTTTTTTTGATTTGAGTTGCAGAAGTGCCCCGAAAAAATTATTTACTACCTGCTGGTCTATTTTTCACAGATTCTGTCCTGATTTGCCTTTTCTTCGTTTTGCAAACCATGAGCTTGCTTTTTCTTTGCAAAAACCTTTTGGCAATCTTGAGAAACAGTAGCTCTTCAAGATTATCTTTATTTCCAGTAGGAAAAAAATTATTTTATTGTGGGTACTAACCTCGCTAATCAGATTATGATGAGTTATGTATGAAGGGAGTTTTCAAGTGTGCGAGGGAAGATGATAAAAGAAGATTCATGAGGGTCAAACGCTCAAGCTTGGGGATGCCCCCGTGCACCCCCAAGAAATATTCAAGAAGACTCAAGCGTCTAAGCTTGGGGATGCTCCCATGCATCCCCTTCTCCATCAACAATTATCAGTTCATCTTTCGTTCCACTATAATTTTATCACTTCATGCGTTATGTGCTATGCTTGGAGCGTCTTGCTCTTAGTTTCTTTTTTTAGTTTCTTTAGCTTTGCTTGCTGTTCATAACAAGTTAGAACCCAGCTTTCTTTGTGTGGGAGAGAAACACGCTCCACTTCAACCTAGAACACAACATAGGATTTTCATGCTTATCTTTGCTGTGTGTGTTCTTTGTCTTTCCATAGCTGCTGTCATGTTTAGCTCTTAGTTTTCATGCTTTTCTTTTTAAAGAGCTTTTGTTTAGTTGGTTGCTGAACTCTCTTGAGTTTTCATGTTTATCTTGTTAAGAGAGTTTGCCTGTTGCACTGAGTTGTGTGTCTTAACTTAATGTAGGTAACCGAGGTTGCTATTTAATTTTAGTAGTAACTTGCAATAGTTTTGAGGTATTGCCATGAGTAATGTCTGAACTTTTGGTGTCAAGAGCTTTAGCCTATTAGTGATAGATGTCGTATTTTGGGCAATCCGTGTTTATTTTCGAAAACCTACAAAATAGTTGAGAACTTTAGCTACTAGATGGATCACTAATCTTTGGAGGGATCGAATATTAGAGTACACTCACGTACCATGAGTCGAGGATGCGCAAGGATAACCAAACCCCCATACACTCCTCCTCGGGGTACTTGTCTCTTTGTGAACCTCCTAATTAGATTGAGAGTTACCGATAATAAGTGCATGAGTTCTTCGGACTAATGTGAGTATTCGAAAGTTGACACTTCCACCTAGCCATATTTTTCTAGCCTCTTCGGTACCGTGCATTGCCCTTTCTCACCTCGAGAGTTGGTGCATACTTCGCCGGTGCATCCAAATCCTTAGCACGATACGCTCTGTCATCATAAGCCTCATTATATCCTTCCTCAAAACAGCCACCATATCTACCTATCAAGGCATTTCCATAGCCTTTCCGAGATACATTGCCACGCAACATCCATTTTCTCATGACTTGATCTTCATGTCATACATGCTTTTTGCTTGATCGATGAGCCGCATGCTAGTTGGGCCTTGCCCTAATCATTGCTACATGACGCGCTAGTATCATTGCATATCCTGCTACACCGGCAGAGGCATACATTTGCATACATCATGATAGTTTCATTTTCTTTATGTTGAGTACTTTTGTAAAGTGTGAAAGATCTTCTATACTTCTTGTAATACATAGAGTGTTGCCCCTAAAGTGAGGAAAAGATCCCAAAGAGGACAAAATCAAAAGATCCCAAAGAGGACAAATGAGAGTTAAATAGAAAGAGCCATTGAGGCCACAAAAAAATAAAAAAAACGAGAAAAAGAAATAAAAAAGAGAGAAGGGGGCACACTACTATTCCTTTTGAGAGATTGATGTCTACTACACGCTTCTATTCCTGTAGACAGTGTTGGGCCTCCAAGAGCAGAGGTTTGTAGGACAGCAGCAAATTTCCCTTAAGTGAGTAACCCAAGGTTTATCGAACTCAGGGAAGTGGAGGTTGAACGTACCCCTTTCAAGCAACCCTGCAATCAAGATACAAGAAGTCTCTTGTGTCCCCAACACACCTAATACAACTAGGAGTTGTATAGGCGCACTAGTTCGGTGAAGAGATGGTAAAATATGGATGATAGGAGTGGCAAAGCAAAGTAATATAAATCTGTAATAAAAAGTGCAGCAAGCAAACAAGTGGTAAACGTGAGTACAAATGGTATTGCAATGGTGGAAACAAGGCCTAGGCTTCATACTTTCACTAGTGGCAACTCCCAACAACATTAACATAATCGAATCACATGATATTTCCCATAATGGAGACGCACTCGGAGGTCATTCCTTTGTGGTCAAGAGAGGACAAGAATTATGTAGGGCTACAAAAGCACACATCTAAGTTCGTAGTTCTCAATCTATGGATTTCCCAATGTCACCGCGGCCATCCAAAGAGAGTACCACAATCACCACAACATATCTCAAGCATAGTCAAAGACAAGCACCAAGAGACTCTCAATCTTCAATCAACACACAAAAGAGGAAATCACTCATGAAAATATTCTTCTAATCCATGTCCAATAGACCGCTGTCACCTTGGTCTCGGGGATTATACTAGATAAAGACAAGTGAGTACATCAATTCAATACATAGAGGAAGGGGAAATATCATGGGATCACCCTAGATTAACATAGCCTATGATCACAATGAAGATCACATCATGGGAGAGAGAATTCACCACATAGCTACTGGTAGAAACCTCAGCCCCGAGGAGGAACTACTCCCGCATCATGGAGGGAGGAAGCAACGTCGATGGAGATGAATCCGGGGGCACTTCCCCTGTGCCGGCAGGATGCCGGCACAGGAATTCCGGTCCCCCCGAAACTTGGTGGCGATGGCGGCGGATATCAGAATAGCTTCTGGAGAAAAGGGTCCCGTCCTCGAGGGTTTCGGGACGCGATGAGTATATATGCCAAAGGGGGTCACCAGAAGCGGAGAGGGGGGCCCAGGCGCCCCCCCTAGGGCGGCCAGGGGTGGGGCCGCCTGGGCTGGCCGCCCGGGCTGCCCCTGGCTCCCCTCTGGCCCCACTTTGGTTTTTCTCGAAGCTTCCTGTACGCTGATTTTTTCTGTATTTTTTCCGGAATTTTTGGAGCACCTTTAATATGGGGGAAATCTGAAATAGAAAAACAGCAGAAAACAGGAACTGGCATTGTGGTGCACTGATTTAATAGGTTAGTCCAAATATGATCAAAAGTGTATGGAAGTGCATAAATATCATAGCAATATCACACAAAAGAAGCATGGAGCAAGCATAAATTATAGATACGTTTTGGACGTATCAACATCCCCAAGCTTAATTCCTGCTCGTCCTCGAGTAGGTAAATGATAACAAGCATAATTTCTGTGGTGACATGCTACCAACCATATAAGAACTTTTTAAGTAAAGCAATCAAGGCATGTAATTCAATTCAAGGCATAACAAGCAAGAGTCTATATTAGCATTGTAACAAGCAACATAAGAACATAAAGGTGCAAGAGCTCTCGCTGTCCGTGACTCGAATGTCTCCAAATGGTGTTTGCGTGCAAGAAAGGGGATAGGGATATATGAGAGAGTAAAACATAGTTTTTATATTGTTAAGAACTTAATCTACTAAAGTTTCACACTTGGTCTTCTTTGGAATCTTATCTTGACTCATCCCCAGACCGTCAGCCAGGTACAAATCAAAATGATCCACTCCCTTTCGATATTTTGAGCACTCATGCAATGGATGAGCGTAAGCAAGAAAGTCGACACTTAGGATGGAAAAGAGAGAAAAATGATGGAGGGGGAAGACAAAAAAGGTGTGAAAGGCTCACATCAATGAGGACAATCATCGGTGAGAGAAAGCCAAATGATAGATATGATGCGAGGAGTAGGGATTGCCATGCAACGGATGCACATATGAGCTAAGGTAAGCTCTCCAATGAAACTAGTGGGGGTGCATCCAACTTGCTTGCTCAAGAAGACCTAGAGCTCTTTTGAGGAGGCTCATCATTGGAATATACAAGCCAAGTTCTATAGTGTGAAGGTCCCCACATAGCTATATGCATGAATGATAATCTCTATGGAGCACAAGGTATAAGATGGAGTACGAGTGTGGATCTCTCAAAAGGAATAGTAGTGTGCCCCTTCTCTCTTTTTATTTCTTTTTCTCTTTTTTTCTATATTTTTTTTGTGGCCTCAATGGCTCTTTCTATTTAACTCTCATTTGTCCTCTTTGGAATCTTTTGATTTTGTCCTCTTTGGGATCTTTTCCTCACTTTAGGGGCAACACTCTATATATTACAAGAAGTATAGAAGATCTTTCACACTTTACAAAAGTACTCAACATAAAGAAAATGAAACTATCATGATGTATGCAAATGTATGCCTCTGCCAGTGTAGCAGGATATGCAATGATACTAGCGCGTCATGTAGCAACGATTAGGGCAAGGCCCAACTAGCATGCGGCTCATCGATCAAGCAAAAAGCATGTATGACATAAAGATCAAGTCATGCGAAGATGGATGTTGCATGGCAATGTATCTCGGAAAGGCTATGGAAATGCCTTGATAGGTAGGTATGGTGGCTGTTTTGAGGAGGGATATAATGAGGCTTATGATGACAGAGCGTATCGTGCCAAGGATTTGGATGCACCGGCGAAGTATGCGCCAACTCTCGAGGTGAGAAAGGGCAATGCACGGTACCGAAGAGGCTAGAAAAATATGGCTAGGTGGAAGTGTCAACTTTCGAATACTCACATTAGTCCGAAGAACTCATGCACTTATTATCGGTAACTCTCAATCTAATTAGGAGGTTCACAAAGAGACAAGTACCCCGAGGAGGTGTGTATGGGGGTTTGGTTACCCTTGCGCATCCTCGACCCATGGTACGTGAGTGTACTCTAATATTCGATCCCTCCAAAGATTAGTGATCCATCTAGTAGCTAAAGTTCTCAACTATTTTGTAGGTTTTCGAAAATAAACACGGATTGCCCAAAATACGACATCTATCACTAATAGGCTAAAGCTCTTGACACCAAAAGTTCAGACATTACTCATGGCAATACCTCAAAACTATTGCAAGTCACTACTAAAATTAAATAGCAACCTCAATTACCTACTTTAAGTTAAGACACACAACTCAGTGCAACAGGCAAACTCTCTTAACAAGATAAACATGGAAACTCAAGAGAGTTCAGCAACCAACTAAACAAAAGCTCTTTAAAAATAAAAGCATGAAAACTAAGAGCTAAACATGACAGTAGCTATGGAAAGACAAAGAACACACACAGCAAAGATAAGCATGAAAATCCTATGTTGTGTTCTAGGTTGAAGTGGAGCGTGTTTCTCTCCCACACAAAGAAAGTTGGGTTCTAACTTGTTATGAACAGCAAGCAAAGCTAAAGAAAACTAAAAAGGAAACTAAGAGCAAGACGCTCCAAGCATAGCACATAACACATGAAGTGATTAAAATATAGTGGAACGAAAGACGAACTGATAATTGTTGATGGAGAAGGGGATGCATGGGGGCATCCCCAAGCTTAGACACTTGAGTCTTCTTGAATATTTCTTGGGGGTGCACGGGGGCATCCCCAAGCTTGAGCGTTTGACCCTCATGAATCTTCTTTTATCATCTTCCCTCGCACACTTGAAAACTCCCTTCATACATAACTCATCATAATCTGATTAGCGAGGTTAGTACCCATAATAAAATAATTTTCCCTACTGGAAATAAAGATAATCTTGAAGAGCTACTGTTTCTCAAGATTGCCAAAAGGTTTTTGCAAAGAAAAAGCAAGCTCAAGGTTTGCAAAACGAAGAAAAGGCAAAACATGACAGAATCAGTGAAAAACAGACCAGCAGGTAGTAAATAATTTTTTCGGGGCACTTCTGCAACTCAAATCAAAAAACTCAGAACAGACGCTCGAAAGCCAATTGTATAGAGCACGCTGTAAAAAAAATCAGATCAAAAAGATGATCTGGTGATTTTATTCGAATTTTTCTGTCCAAGGACAGAATCTGTTTTTTGGACAGCATGTCACAACTTTTGAACTTTCTTGCAATCGAAGGCTAAACTTGGCACAAAGCTGAAAAGAAAAGATACAATGATGTTGCTACAGTAGTAACAAACATCAAGACCACTAAAAACTGAAAGAACAAACTGAAAGCAAAGATAACAAGGGTTGTCTCTCTAGAGCTCTTTCTTTATAGCCAAAAAGATAGGCTTAAGACTTTAATGATGCTCTCGTAGGAATAAGAGTTGAAGAACAAAAGAGAGCATCAAGGAGCAAATACCAAACACATTTAAGCCTAACATGCTTCCTATGCATAGGAATCTTGTAAGAAAACAAATCATTGGAGCATAAAACAGCTAGCATAGAAAGGGAGAACAAGTATAACTTCAAAACTTTCACAATATAGAGGGGAAACTTCTTATTATTAAGATATTTAGAACCATGTCACCCTCTCTCATTATAAATTTCAGTGGCATCATGGATGAACTCAACAATATAACTATCACATAAGGCATTATTTCCATGATCCAAAAGCATAAAAGTATCATTACTCTTCATATAAGCAAAATCTTTCTTATTAGGAATAGTGAGAGTAAAGCAATCATAACCATCATGGTAATCATCATATTTAGGAGGCATATCATAATCATAATAAATTTTATCCTCAATAGTAGGTGGACTAAAAAGCTCACATTTATCATTGTAATCATCATATATAGGAAGCAAAGTATCATCAAAGTAAATTTTCTCTTCAAAAGTTGGGGACTAAAAATATCATGTTCATCAAACGTGTCATCCCCAAGCTTAGAGCTTTCCATGTCATTAGCAATATTGATATTAAAAAAAACATACTAATAACATCACCACCATCATGATTGTTATGCAAATAATAAAGTTCCAAAGGTTTTTTAATTTTCTCTTCAAACACATCATGTCCAAGTTCAAGGTAGAGCTTATAAAGCTCTCTCATATTTTTGTTGTTTTCCATTAAGCAAAACTAGTGAAATAAAAACAAGAAACAAAAAGATTTAATTGCAAGATCTAGAGAAGGTACCTTCACTTACCTCACTTCCCCGGCAACGGCGCCAGAAATAGCTTGATGTCTACTACACGCTTCTATTCATGTAGACAGTGTTGGGCCTCCAAGAGCAGAGGTTTGTAGGACAGCAGCAAATTTCCCTTAAGTGAGTAACCCAAGGTTTATCGAACTCACGGAAGTGGAGGTTGAACGTACCCCTTTCAAGCAACCCTGCAATCAAGATACAAGAAGTCTCTTGTGTCCCCAACACACCTAATAGAACTAGGAGTTGTGTAGGTGCACTAGATCGGCGAAGAGATGGTAAAATATGGATGATAGGAGTGGCAAAGCAAAATAATATAAATCTGTAATAAAAAGTGCAGCAAGCAAACAAGTGGTAAATGTGAGCACAAATGGTATTGCAATGGTGGAAACAAGGCCTAGGCTTCATACTTTCACTAGTGGCAACTCCCAACAACATTAACATAATCGAATCACATGATATTTCCCATAATGGAGACGCACTCGGAGGTCATTCCTTTGTGGTCAAGAGAGGACGAGAATTATGTAGGGCTACAAAAGCACACCTCTAAGTTCGTAGTTCTCAATCTATGGATTTCCCAATGTCACCGCGGCCATCCAAAGAGAGTACCACAATCACCACAACATATCTCAAGGATAGTCAAAGACAAGCACCAAGAGACTCTCAATCTTCAATCAACACACAAAAGAGGAAATCACTCATGAAAATATTCTTATAATCCATGTCCAATAGACCGCTATCACCTTGGTCTCGGGGATTATACTAGATAAAGACAAGTGAGTACATCAATTCAATACATAGAGGAAGGGGAAATATCATGGGATCACCCTAGATTAACATAGCCTATGATCACAACGAAGATCACATCATGGGAGAGAGAATTGACCACATAGCTACTGGTAGAAACCTCAGCCCCGAGGAGGAACTACTCCCGCATCATGGAGGGAGGAAGCAACGTCGATGGAGATGAATCCGGAGGCACTTCCTCGTCCCGGCAGGATGCCGGCACAGGAATTCTGGTCCCCCGAAACTTGGTGGCGATGGTGGCGGAGATCGGAATAGCTTCTGGAGAAAAGGGTTCCGTCCTCGAGGGTTTCGGGACGCGAGGAGTATATATGCCAAAGGGGGTCACCAGAAGCGGAGAGGGGGGCCCAGGCGCCCCCCTAGGGCGGCCAGGGGTGGGGTCGCCTGGACTGGCCGCCTGGGCTGCCCCTGGCTCCCCTCTGGCCCCACTTTGGTTTTTCTCGAAGCTTCTTGTACGCTGATTTTTTCTGTATTTTTCCCGGAATTTTTGGAGCACTTTTAATATGGGGGAAATCTGAAATAGAAAAAAAAGCAGAAAACAGGAACTGGCACTGTGGTGCACTGAGTTAATAGGTTAGTCCAAATATGATCAAAAGTGTATGGAAGTGCATAAATATCATAGCAATATCACACAAAAGAAGCATGGAGCAAGCAGAAATTATAGATACGTTTTGGACGTATCAGAGATCCACACTCGTACTCCATCTTATACCTTGTACTTCATAGAGATTATCATTCATGCATATAACTATGTGGGGACCTTCACACTATAGAACTTGGCTTGTATATTCCAATGATGAGCCTTCTCAAAAGAGCTCTAGGTCTTCTTGAGCGAGCAAGTTGGATGCACCCCCACTAGTTCCATTGGAGAGCTTACCTTAGCTCATATGTGCATCCGTTGCATGGCAATCCCTACTCCTCACATTATATCTATCATTTGTCTTTTTCTCGCCTATGATTGTCCTCATTGATGTGAGCCTTTCACACCTTTTTTGTCTTCCCCCTTCATCATTTTTCTCTCTTTGCCATCCTAAGTGTCAACTTTCTTGCTTACGCTCATCCATTGCATGAGTGCTCAAAATATCAAAAGGGAGTGGATCATTTTGACTTGTACCTGGCTAGTGGTCTCGGGTTGAGTCAAGATAAGATTCCAAAGAAGACCAAGTGTGAAACTTTAGTAGATTAAGTTCTCAACAATACAAAAACTATGTTTTACTCTCTCGTATATCCCTATCCCCTTTCTTGCACGCAAACACCATTTGGAGACATTCGAGTCACGGACAGCGAGAGCTCTTGCACCTATATGTTCTTATGTTGCTTGTTACAATGCTAATATAGACTCTTGCTTGTTATGACTTGAATTGAATTACATGCCTTGATTGCTTTACTTAAAAAGTTCTTATATGGTTGGTAGCATGTCACCACAGAAATTATGCTTGTTATCATTCACCTACTCGAGGACGAGCAGGAATTAAGCTTGGGGATGTTGATACGTCCAAAACGTATCTATAATTTCTGCTTGCTCCATACTTCTTTTGTGTGATATTGCTATGATATTTATGCACTTCCATACACTTTTGATCATATTTGGACTAACCTATTAACTCAGTGCACCACAGTGTCAGTTCCTGTTTTCTGCTGTTTTTCTATTTCAGGTTTCCCCCATATTAAAAGTGCTCCAAAAATTCCAGGAAAAATATAGAAAAAATCAGCGTACAGGAAGCTTCGCGAAGAACCAAAGAGGGGCCAGAGGGGAGCCAGGGGAGGCCCAGGCGGCCACCTGGCGCGGCCCCACCCCTGGCCGCGCCAGGGGGGGCGCTTGGGGCCCCTGCTCCGCCTCTGGCTGCCCCCCTTCGCCTATATATCCCTCTCGTCCCGAAACCCTCGAGGACAGAACCCTTTGTCGCGATCTCGCCTCTGTTCCGCTGCCGCAACGCTTCCAAGATCGGGAGCATCAGGAGAACTCTTCCCGGCATCCTGCCGGAGGGGAGAACCACTATCGGGAGCTTCTCGACCACCATGGACGCTTTCCGGATGAGTCGTGAGTAGTCCACCTTGGACCATGGGTCCATGATCAGTAGCTATGTGATGTTCTGCTCCCATCTTTGCTCTTCATGGTTTAGACCTCGCGAGCTGCCCTACATGATCGAGGCACATATGTAATCTTTCTGCCGTTGCTTTGCTAAGTTTGCTGGGATCTGATGGATTATGAGACTATGTTCAGATTGTGTTTGAGTAATATATTTGATTCACCTCTTTTATATCTTTATTCTTGAGTAATTCTTGCATGTTCTCCGTTGCTGTTTGTTGCTTTGGCCAAGTAGTAGGTAGTAACTCCAAGAGGGAGCGTTATGCTTGATTGTGGGTTCATGCCCCCTGATGACTAGCTTGAGTGACAGAAACATGAGTCTAGGGGATGTCCTGTTGCCACAAGGGAAAAAACAACGGTGCTTGTACTTGCGGGTGCAAGGATTGTTTACTTTACGCAAAGTTCTTTTAATGCAGTTGTCTGTTGCTTTGAGTTTACACTTTGGTGGGATTCACAACTTAATACCAGCGAGATGTTCTGGATAGATATCTCAAGATGGATGATTAGTAGTAGATGCAGATGGATTTCGGTCTACTTGTCTTGGCGTACCGCCCATGCTTTTGAGCCTCTACCTTTCTTTGCAGCATAGTTAGCATTGGTTTGCGCACATAATCCTGTCAATTGCCCAGCTGTAATTTGTTTACCTCGCTTTGTTGTTTTATCGTCTTTTGGGAGAGAGACATCACTAGTGAACATCATGGGACCCCGGTCCATATTACCACCGCTGATCACACCTTCTATTTACTTCCTGTTTTTATTTACTAGTTGCAGTCATAGCTATCATTATTATCTCTTGTGTTTGATCCTTTGTAAACAACAAGGCCGGAGGGATTGACAACCTCTCTGTACTCGTTGGGAGCAAAGTTATCTGTATCTGTGTGCAGGTCCCGTCAACCGCTAAGTTTCTGGCGCCGTTGACACCTACTTGTCGACCCTCGGAGTCTCACGGGATTCGATCCTTGGTATCTTTGGCAAGGGAAATTTGCCGCTACGCTACATCTCAACCTTCCACTTGGGGTAACCAACGATGGGCGAGAAGCCATCAGACCCATGCCTAAATCACAACTATCAATGCTCTGGCCTGAAGTACCAGCAGCATCCGTGCGTACATAACCTAGTCCACATCGACGGTGCGTTGAGCAATGGGGAAATCGATCATACACCTTGCCTAACGTCCTAACAATGGACTTAACATAGGGGACGCGCGGTGTTGCTTACCGGCATCGGAGACGAGGACAGCGAAAGAAGGGGTCCATGGCTGAGTCAAGGACGACCAGACGGTGGCCAAATGGAAGAGCAGCAGCAGCTCCTACTGCCGGATCTGCCGCCGCCGCCGTGTCCGCACATATCTGAGTCACTGCCGCTGATGATGGTGAGGCTATAGGAGGTGGTTGTCATAGCGGTGACTCGGTAAATGAATGAAAGGGGTGAGCCTAGATTTGACGCCATGTTCCATCTCCCGTCATCCCCGCTCGCTTAAGCCCCTCCCCCCTCCCCCCGGCCGCGCCGCGTACGAGCTTGCAGCCTGTCTCGCTCGACGGTTTCTAACGAGCCATGCCGAGGGCTGCTTTAAGTTTCATGCGCATGTGAGTGAGTCCAGTGTGTGAGCAACCAAACGCGCCCTAGATGGGCGCAGGTTCGTCTTCTTCCTGGCCGGTTACTGTATTTGATTAGCCGATGCAGATCAGTAGATGCAGACGCGGCGCGCGAACGAGTCTCCCGGCTGATATCCAGATGCACGTCAGAACAGAAGACGGCCCTTGAGGTCCGGAGGGCTCAAAAGCCGTTTTCGATTTGCCCCGCCTCGTGCCGTGTCTACAGATGAGCGGCGGCGCGTACGCAACCGAACGACAGCAGCACGCACGTACGGGGTCGAGTATGGTTGCCCGTAATCATACTCCGTATCTGGCGGAGAGGGACGGAGGGAAACGTGGGCAACTGGCCAATAAATCCGAAAGTGACATATGGCCGGCTGCCTCAGATCAGATGGTCATCGGGGACACGTAGTGCTATATGCTATCCGTTCCGAACCGATCAGGAGAACGGCGGCGAGGTGCTTGGGCGCGGGGACGCACGCATGTGGTGACCGCTGGCCAACGGAGAGGGGGGGAGGAGAGGTAACGTGGCGAGCAGTGATCCTGCTTGCTGATCGCGCGCCGTCTTTCCTTTTCGTTCCGTTCCGTTCCGCCAAAATTGACTGTCTATCCGTCGGTGAGTGGCTTGCCGGACAGCCTTCAGGCGCCACACGTGGTTTACCCTGGTTGTGTTCGCAGCTGGGTTCGGACAGCGACAAGTACAGGAATGGGACACGTTCAAATAGTAAGTACTACAGCTTATGTGAAATGCGTGATGATGTTGCAAAAGATGCACACTGCCTTCTCAGTCTCGGGGCTTCAGCAACCCAACCTCTCAAACTAGCAAACCAATGTGTTCCTAATTGTCGCTAGCTAGTCTACATATCTCGTATGAGGATAATTTTTATTACGTCTTTTCACCGTCATGGTTTTGAAGGTCAATAGATTAAAATTTTCTTATGCCAAAAATAACGCATTTACAAACAGATGCCATACCATCCAGCTAAATGTTGTCATGACTTGACCTAGTCAGCCGCTGCCTCCAAAAAACTAAGGTTTTGTGCCTCCCGTCATCGGACGGCGCCGGTCCGTCCTATCTCCGGTGGCCTTAAGGCCATGGAGGCATAGTGGATCTCGGCCCTTACCGGTGGGAGGACTTCGTTTTTATATTTTTTTTAATATTTGTTAGGGTTTGTGTCCTGCTCAGAAAGACGAGACGGCGACGGCTTCCTGAAGATAGAATAATGGTCTCCCCGTTTAGCCCCCGTTCCGGTGATGCGTCTAGCATCAGGGGTGGGTGTGTGGAAGTGTGTCTTCGGCAGATCTGTCTTTGGTGGATTTGCTTTCGACGTTCTTCTTCGCTCGTGTGTCTTCATGTTGGATCCTTTTGATCTACACTTTTCATCTGCGGCGATTGCTATTCTGGTGCGTTAGTTCTATGGGGCCTTAGCATGACGACTTTCCGAATGTCTACTACAACAACGTTTGCCCGGCTCCAGCGAGAGATGGACGATGACAGCGACGCGTCTTCGACTCGCTTCAGTGCTTGTAGTCGTCACTAGGTGATACGATCTGGATGTAATTTTTATTATTTCTAATGTTCGTTATACTATCATGATTAAAGATGAATAGATTGGAAATTTATTCCGTAAAAAAAAAAAACAGATGCCATACCAGCATGCCTCACCACTACTATTCGTACATTCGCAGCTTCGCCACCGACGGAAAAGCAAGGCAGAATAACACAGATAGACACATTTTGGAAAAGAAAATGGGATTTTTATTTTCTCCGGTCTCCTTAGCAGGAGTATCGTCCAAATGTAGGATCGGCCGATGAACTTCAGAAGCAAACATAGACTATCCAGAATGTTGGCATGTACTCCCTCCATTTCTGAATATAAATCTTTTTAAAAATTTAATATAAACTATACATAGAGCAAAATGAGTGAATCTATACTTTAAAATTGTTCACTTCCTAACTTTCGAGGGAAGCTGCAAAGAAATGCAGCGGCAGGCTCGCATTTCCTGATCTTCTAGCGCATCCATGATGCTGCCGGGTAGAAGGAAAAGTCGAAAAGTATGCGCTCTTGGCCCCCCGGCGGGGAAGCAACCTTCCATGGCGATCCAGTACGCGCGCACGGCACGGCAAATTTGACTATTTTGATCTGTTGTGGCAACAAATTCACAAAATGATCCGCTCGCGAAACTATTTCACTCCCGTAACCCTTTTGTGCAGCGCCCGCCACGACGGCGCTGCACCCTTCTGTGCAGCGCCTGCCACAGAGGCGTTGCACGCCTGTCCACCGTGGCAGCCCCTGGCCCGCACCCAGGCCGTGCAACGCCTCCCACTCAGGCGCTGCACATTGTAATGTGCAGCGCCCCCGAGCCAGGCGCTGCACAGGCAGTTATCCACCAGCCGCACGCACGCCCAATCCCCACCCCTCCCATTAACCCTTGCGGTTGCTGCATCTTCTCCTCCCCCCTCCTCAATCCCAATCTCGAAAACTCTCAGATCTGAAGCTTTTGTCCGTAGATTTCTTCCCCCTTCGATCCTACAAGGTACACTCCTCCGATCCCCTTCTTTCTACCCATACATTTTCTCTTTTTTGCAAGATTTGTGTAATTCTTTTTAGATTAGATTAGAATATTGCATATGTGGGATTTTTGATTTGTAGATGATTATGTTAGATGGTATTTGATGGTATTAGATTATGTTAGTGTAGTTAGTATTCAAGTAGTGTTAGTTTAGTTAGATGAGTTAGATGAATTTAGGAGAGGTGGAGGATGATGTTAGTGTAGTTAGTATCGAAGTAGGCTTAGTTAGTATGTTAGTGTAGTTAGATGAGTTAGATGAATTTAGGAGAGGGTGAGGATGATGTTAGTGTAGTTAGTATGTATTGAAAATAGACTATGTTAGATGGTATTAGATGTTATGTTAGATGAGTTAGGATATTATTTTAGATTAGTAAGATGTTATTTTAGATGGAAACCTACATTATGTTAGATGGTATTAGATGTTATGTTAGATGAGTTAGGATGATATTTTAGATGAGTTAGATGTTATTTTAGATGGAAACCCACATTATGTTGGAAACTCTTCTATGTTGGGAACCTACATCGTGTTGAATAAATTTTTTCAAATTTTTTCAAATTGTTAGGCTGATGGAGTGGCTTCTCGATGATCATTGGGACAAACAACACCGGTCTTACGCTATGTCCGTGGATCAACGGGTAATAATGAAATTTACCGTTGTTAATTATTCGTTAATTTTCAAACACATACCCCATATTTAATGATTTATTTGTCTTGCTTGTAGGAACTTGCACCTCTGAAGCTTAGGGCTCACAGAGTGAACCTTGGGTGGATGCGCTATGATGAGCGCTACACACCTTTTGTTAGGGAGGCAGGACTTCTCCCTTTCATTCAGCTGGTCAGCCGGTCGACGCCACCCAACAATGCTGCGGCACTCACCGCGCTCATTGATCACTGGAGGCCTGAGACGCACAGTTTCCATCTGCGGACCGGGGAGATGACGGTGACGCTTCAGGATATAGCAATGATCACCGGTCTTCCTGTCGATGGCGTTCCTTTATGTATGAGCACTGATTCAGATGGGTGGCGCCAGCAGATGGAAGCCCTTATCGGCATGGTTCCTCCAGAGCCTCAGGAACCAGCAGATGAAGGCAAGAAGAAGGAAAGAGTCACAGCCGGTGCCCCTTACACCTGGATTACCACGCACTTTGGTACTTGCCCTTTGGAGGCTGATGAGGACACGGTGAGGACACATGCTCGTGTCTACATGTGGTATGTTATATCCAGGACTTTGTTTGCTGATGGCATAGGCAAGAATGCTCCATGGATGTGGCTGAAGGCGTTGACCGTCTTCAATAGCAATTGGAGTTGGGGTTCGGCGACACTGGCTTACTTGTATAGACAGGTATGAAGTTGTTCATATTTCATCTCATTGGTACATGCTGAATGCGATCTTTCTTTTAATACGATCATGTTCTTTTTTATGTGCAGTTGGACGAAGCCAGTTGCAGACTATCTAGAGGTATCGGTGGATGTTTGCTCGCTCTTTCCGTATGGAGCTGGGAGCGTTTGCCGGTTGGACGACCGAAGACCGTGAAGTACGAGCCTTGGGATGATAAAGAGGACCCACTACGGCGCCCCACTTGGGCTTACAAGTGGGATGTGTTAAATGAGATGACGGATGATCCATCGGTCATGTACAAGCTCTACAGGAGCGAGATGGACGCCATCACGGCTGAGCAGGTTAGTCGATATTGCATAAGTTTTTATCATGCTTATATCTTAACTAGATATCAATTTTGCATTGTATCCCCTTTTGCAGGTTGTATGGGAACCGTATGGCAGTGGAGACAGTTTTGGGAACCCTATTGAGTTCGTGCTCAATCCGATGTGCACTAGGGATAGGGAACTCTGGCATATGCGGTGTCCACTCATATGCAACTGGGCGATCGAGGTTCACCTGCCACATCGGGTGTACCGCCAGTTTGGTTTGTTCCAGGCATTCCCGCCGGAATGGCAGGACACGGATCAAGTGCTACACGCGTAAGATATAACTAACATTTAGCACCTAGATGTTTGTCGGCCTCATCGTTGGTTCTAATAGTATGTTTATAACTTTCAGGTTGGATAGGAAAAAGCAGCGCAAGATCAAGGACTGGGCCAAGCATCACAGGAAGTATGTTGTGGAGTGGCGGTATGCTGTTGATCAAGCTAGGCGCAACAAAGGAGCCCCTCTTCGTCAGCACTGCCCGTTGGCGTTCAACAACTATCTCACATGGTTCCTTGCAAGAACCCGTGTGGAGGTATGCAAGCCTGCCTATGCTGAGGATATTTTGGATGATCCCACCGTATTCGATGAGATAGCCCGGCACGAGTACAACTCATTAATTCGTAAAGGAAGCTCAGTGATCCCTTCAGGCCCAATGATGAACTTTGTGGTATTTGCCCTTTACTCTTTTCCATTCACACTATTTACATCTTCGCTGGCCTAACACGTTAATACCATTTGTGTTCATAGCGTTCCCAGATCAAGAAAGCAGCCGATGAGACCGATAGTATACTGGAAACAACCCCGGCTGGCAAAGACGATGGGGAAGGTGCCCTTCGAGCATTCCTTAAGGTTCACATCTCCTTCAAACTAGCACTTAACATGTGTTTGCATGTTTCTTCTCTCATTCACTTGTTCATGTTGCAGCGCCAGGGCCAAAAGTTAAGGCGGCTATCTAATCTTTTCGGTTGTCGTGACCCTGAGTACGTATCACCAGAACGTTCTGGGTCGGCGACACCATCAGATCCCATTTCTGGCGATGGTAATCCTTTGGATGATGAGGATGTTGGTGTGGTCACCCAAGAGGTATGGCATTGCTAACTACATGCTCACGGTACGGTTGTTGTTGCAATGCTAACTACATGCTCACACACGGTCTTTCCTTAACTTTTGTGTTTGAATAGGCTCCTGACGATATGGTCTTGGGGAAGTACAAGCCTCGTTCTGCAATCAAGTTAAAACCTAGGAGGGAATACAAGAAATACACACCCGATGACTTTACCCAGAAAGGCAAAAGGGCGGTCGAAACCTCGCGGATGGCGGCTTTGGATGACTACTTGGATGACGATGAGGATGAGGAGGCGGAGCCGCAGCCGGAGCGGGTTCCTCTTCCTAGGAAGGTCAAGAAGACATGTGTGAAGAACCGAGGTGGAGCCAGCAAGCGCGGAAGGAACTAGTCATATTTCTATATGTGTCTCTTTTTGTAATGTCGAACGCTATGTCGGACTAGTGTCTCTATTCCTATATGTGTTGAACTTGTCCTATTTATATATGTGTTGAACTAGTCTCTATATCTATATGTGTTGAACTTGTCCTATTTCTATATGTCTTGAACTTGTCCTATTTCTATATGTCTTGAATTAGTCTCTATTTCTTGTTGTGTCCAACTTGTCCTATTTATATATGTCTTGAACTAGTCTCTATATCTATATGTGTTGAACTTGTCCTATTCCTGATTCTATATGTCTTGTCCTATTCCTATATGTCTTGAACTAGTCTCTTTCTATATTTGTTCTACTATTAATCACATGTGCAACGCCTGCAACAGAGGCGCTGCACTGTACAGTGCAACGCCTGCCTGCAAGGCGCTGCACTGTATAGTGCAACGCCTCTGTAGCAGGCGCTGCACATGCCCGTATCTAACAGCAGAACAACAGAAGCTTCTGTTGTGATACAGGCATGTGCAGCGCCTGCCACAGAGGCACTGCACTGTATATAGTGAGGCGCCTCTA
>LR738710.1:687561963-687573832 GCA_902687465.1 Secale cereale | reverse complement strand
CCCCCGCATCTTGTTCGACGGAATGCCAACACCAACGCCACCGGTCGACGACCCCTTCTACAACCAATTCATGGAGGATGTGATCTACGAGGGTGGGCAGGGCCGTTCCTACGACCCCGACGAGACCCAAAGTCAGGATGGCCGCGCCCAGTACGTTCCCAATGAAGAGGCCGACGACCGTGCTGACTACGACCATGGTGATTCGTGGCATGAAGATGATGACATCTACGGTGATGAAGAAGAAGTCATTGATATTGATATTTCGGGCGAGCCATTGTTCATCGACAAGCTCACCCAAAGAGCGGAAGCACAAAAGAGGAGGAAGAACATTCGCACGGGTTCATATGCCCAAGATGAGGACAAGTTGATTTGCCAATGTTGGATGGAGATTAGCCAAGATCCGAGGACCGGTGCGCAACAAAAGGGGCTTGTTTATTGGACTACAGTCCACAAAACATTCCATGAAAGGAAGATGTTTGAGCCCTACCAAATTACAAGCAATCGTGGCATCACCTCGATTCAAAAGAGGTGGTTGTTCATCCAACAAGAGTGCAACAAGTATTGCGCCGCATTAGAGAGCGTTGAAGCACGGCCCGTGAGTGGTCTCGGCGTTGGGGACATGGTATGCTCTTCTCACCCTAGTCATTTCCTTGCTACGGCGACGGCCTTGTATATGTTTGCATGTCCAATAGTTGTTGATCATGTGGTGAAGGCATTTCAATCTTTGGAGGCATTCAAGGCCCGGCACAACGACAAGGCATTTCACTCTCACACATTGTTGGATGATCATCAACAATTGTCCTAAGTTCAAGGATCAATACCGTGAATTTCAAAGGAAGAGAGGCAAGAAGACGGCCAAGTTCGCCGGAGGTGGAGATGGCGAGGTGTTGAAGAGACCGAGGGGCAAGACCAACTCCAAGGTGGACGGCATACGTGATGCCTCATCCATGGCCTTGCATGACACTTTGCATGGTATGATGTCCCAAAAGGATCTGAGGGACGAGAAGAAGCGGCAAAGCAAGGACGAGCAAATGAAGCAATACCTAGAGCTTCAAAGGACGAAGCTTGAGATGGAGGAGACGGCCAAGAAGAGGAAGTTCGATATGGAGGAGGCGGCCCGGCAGAGGCAGCTCGACATCGAGGCTGCCAATGTCGCGGCCAAGCAGAGGCAGCTCGACATGGAGGAGGCGTCCCGGCAAAGGCAGCTCGACATCGAGGACGCCAATGCCAAGGCCAGACAAAGGCCGCTCGACATCGAGGCCGCCAATGCCAAAACCAAAGCCAGGGAGGTGGCCCTAGCGATAATGAGCGCGGACTTGACAAAGATGAACGGGAAGAAGAGGAGCTGGTTCGAGGCCAGGCAAAAGAAGATGTTCGACAACGACGGCCTGAACTAGGTCGTCCGATCGGCCGTGGCATGTGTGCCAGGAAACCTGTTCATTTTGGAGGCTGACTGTGTTGCCGGCCGCTGGCTGTGTTGCCGGCGAAGAAACCTATTCATTTTGGAGGCTGGATGTATTGCCGACCGCTGTCTGTGTTGCCGGCAAGGACGTGTAGGCCGTTGGCTCTGTTGCCGGCATAAATATAGGACCGCTGGCCTGAACTAAGGCGTTGTTGTTTTTAAAATGGAGGCGGACAGGATGGGGCCAACGGATGCGGCCGCGCGCTAGGCGCAAGGCCACCGCATCCCAGGACAGGTCCAGACACGACCCCATCGTCCTATCCAAACGGACAGAATCCGGACAAAGCGGACGTCCGTTTGAGGTCGCGCGGTGGAGTTGGCCGATCCTTTTTCAAGCTCTGTTATATTGTGGGAGCGGAGGGAGTGGAATTTTACCTTCTAAAAAAGAGATACCTCACACTATTGACAAAATGGCACGCCTCTGTTTTGCTTTGACAATAGGGCGTTTCATTTTGTCAAAGCCAAACAAAGACGTGTCGTTTTTCCAAATTCCTCATTCTCTCACCATATAACTTTACCAAAGCATTGCATGCTGAATAAAACGTGCTCAACAAAATACAAATCCTTACCCATGAATGTTAGACCGTTCATGCCTGAATTGGGCAGCTACTGCCTGCTGCACTCCTCAGGTTCTGAACTTCTGATCCAGTTTCTCTACTGTCCTTCCCTGAAGATGCATTTTCTGAGGACCACTACCGTCGCCGCGACTTTCGATATCCACAGAGAAATGTTGCCGAGAACAAGCTACTTCACACGGCCAAACCTCTCCACAAGCTTCTCCTCAATCTCCAGCCTCTTCTTCACCAACAACGCGTACCTGTTCCGGAGCTCATCGTCCCCTTCGCCGTCCCCAAACGGAACAGCCAGCTTCATGCTGAGCGACGTCCTATCCAATCCGCCCGAGTACATGCCTGAGATCGGCACGAACTCGCCCTGCTGCTTGCAGAGCCACCCATGGGCTGCTCTAAGAGCAGCACCCAGGGACGCAGAGTCTGCATATCGGTCAGCAAACGATAGCATATTCAGCTCGTTGTTACCGATTACAAAACAGGAAGTTATTCAGGTGGTGTACACACCTGGTCTCTGAACAGTGTAAACCGGACAGCCGAAAACGGATGCCATCGTCTTGAGAATGGCCTGGTTCGACGAGGCGCCACCGGTTGCTATGATCCGCTTTGGAGGCACGGGCAGGCCGCATCTCTCGGCATGTCCCCTCATGGACATGAACTGGCCTTCTATCAACGCGCGCACCTGAATAACTTCGTGTTACACCGGCCGAAACTGTGTTTGGCTTGGCTGTCATGTTGAGTTGTATGATGACACTGACAAGTTGTGAAGTACTCAAACCTCTGACGGAGGATCAAACTCGTCCGTCTGGCCTTCCTCGGTCTCAGCTAATGGTCCACTGGTTAAGATGTCGGCAACGTAGCGGCGAAACCCGACTAGGTATATATATTAGCACATCGTGTGAGCAATGACATGAAGACTGGATGGGGAACAATATGCAAGGTTGAAAATAACCTGGAAGCGGTGGCAGGATCTCGTGTTCCTTGTAGTAAAATCCCAGTTTCCCACCTGCGAAAAAATAAAAACACGAGACATACTAATCCATGTGAAAGCTACATTTCTGTGGTCAATGCAATCATCAAGCCTGATGGAAGGAAAGACAGGCTTATCATAACAACTGCCTTAACCTTAGCGGGATCAACGCATAATCAAAAGATGTGTACCAACTTGCCGAAATGTATTCAAGATATGCATTTTGAAGGATACTAATTATTTTGATCAAATACATTGTGTACCATTTAAGGGGTCTGTTTGCTCAAGCAAGCTGTTGAACACATCCCATGATTTCTCGGCATAACGATCGCGGATATCTGACAGTGAAGTATCTGAGTTAGCAAGAACAATAGCACAATAGAAGGCACTGAAAATGGTACCTTCTCGTGTTAGAGATCCATTTTTATAGCAAAGCATAACCATGTAGGTGTTGGGGTCAACTGGATTAGGAAGGATGTTTCCATCCAGGGATGGTTCAGGCACATCAGTCACTCCAAATACCTAAAGGGTCATAAAGGCGTCACAATTAGCACAAGGTCAAATCACTCATCATCTATTTGCAAATCCTTTTACTAACTGTTCCACCACATTTCAAGAAAAAATAGGTTTGATTCGCGTAACTGGGTCAAATTCAGAACCATCTACTAATGTACACCCTAGCGGCGCGTTCATATTATAGCATTGCTCTCAAGAAAAATAGAAGAATTTGTAGGCATGGTGATAGATGATTACTGTATCACTTGTTCCAAGGCTGATTGCTAGATCACCAGGATTGCTCAAAGTTAGGCCTGCATAACCATATATATCAGGGTACGGTAGTATTCTATCAAATCTGCAGTACTATGTAACTTTTTGTAAGCTTTAATTATTTTTTGAATAAAAGAAGGGCCTCCCCTTGCGATCTCCATTAAGAGAAACCAAATGGTTCAGAGCCTAATACAAACTACTACTACTTACTACTAGAAGTTCTTGTAAGCTTTATATTAGGAAACAAATTGGTAGGAGAAAACAGACATATCATATGTTTTAGATTCATATGCAGAAAGTCGTGAGAATCTGAAGTACCTGCTAGGCTATTGGGGTTGTCCCCTGACCACTGAACAACCAGACAGTTGCTTGAAAACTGAAATCTGAAAAAACATGGAGTATTCAAGTATATCATTAATGACTAAAAGGTTTTTTTTTAGAAAAGGAGGATGACCCCCGGCCTCTGCATCTGGGCGATGCATACGGCCATTTTATTGATTATTCTCACAAAACCTTACAAAGTCATACAACAGTAAGACTAAAGCCGCCGTCTAAGCAACAAAGTGTCGCTACACTTATCCAGTTGATGAAGGGGCGCAAATGGCCTGGGCCTAATACCAAACAGACATCGCAGCCAAGCCTAACATCTAAGACCTGAGACCCAGCCTAGCCACTTGCCGGGTCTGGGGCACACACTGGTCCGGCGTGCTCTCAGAGGCCGCCGCCGCCAACTGCCACCGCTCCGTCTTCAGAACTGTACTGATGCATCAACCTTGCTCGGTCCAACTATCGTCGACGCCACCACGGCGCCCAACGGCACCTCCTCCCTGCGCGCAAACAGCTGAACACGTCGCGGTCGCCACTGATACACCGCAGCGCCATGCTGCCAAGTACCACCAGCCGACACAGCTTGAAGTCCTAGGAGGATCTGTCGTGCGTAGCACCTGCCGACCAGGCATGACAAAGCGTAGCACCTGTCGGTCAGGCATGACTTGACATCTCCACCCAAGCTCCGTGCAAGACGAAGCCGCTCCACCTCTTGCCTCTGACTTCCAGCGCTGCTCCACAAACGATGCTCCCAAGAGAGAAACGACACCGCAGTGCCGCCATCGTCCAATCTGGAACACCAGATCCTAGGGTTTCCCCCGGAGCAGCACGAGTGGGTCGACAGTAGTTACACGACGATGCCTTCATCAAGGTAACGGCGTTGAACGCCGCCATCGCCTGTCGTCGGCTCGGTTTTCACCGGCAACCATGTCTCCCCAACACGCAGCCGGGACAAGATGATGGATCTCGAGATCCGATCACCAAGCTTCTGGCCGGCCACCGCCGACGAAGAAGATGACCACCACCACTGGCTACACCGGCCAGAACAGATCTGCCATAGGTGCCGCCCAGCAGTCCACCAGGCCCTCGACGCCGCCGTCGATCTAAAGCCAGATGACATGCCGCCGAAGACCGCATCGCGCCGCCGCCCGATCCAGGCCAGCCGCTGCAGCAGCCGCCCATGGCCCGAGGCAGGGCCGACCGCCGCCGCCGTCGAAGCCAACGCCGTCGCTTCTAGATCGGCCGCACCTCCACGCATGTTGGGGCCCCGCCACCCCTGAGAGCGGGAGGGAGGAAGAGCCCCCGCCACCGCCGTCGGCCTCCGGGCGCAAGCCGGCGGCGTCCTTCGGCGGCGGCGGGAGGAGTGGAGGAAGATGGGCTAGGCCCCGGCGGCGGCTAGGGTTGGGGAGCCACCCGAGTCGCCCGAGCGGGGGGCGACGCGGGGGCCTCGGGAGTTCCACCTAGTGATAATGACTAAAAGGTTAATTTGGGTACAATTAAACGTTGATATGTTTGCTTAGAAAGGTAACAGCCGCATCATTAGCCCCATTGCAAACAACATAATATTACCTATCTGACAAGTTGATATTGCAATCTCAGCAATGCACAAATAGTTTGTGCATATAACTCAGAATTTCCAGCTTTATCTCAAAAAAGTGATGTGCTAGACCATGCTACTGAGCATATATGAGACAAAAGTTCCAAAATAAAAATCTAGACTAGCAAATTTCGCATAAGTTTTTCTTCTTCTTCTTTCGCATAAGCTACCTCTGAACAAAATAAGGAGCTAGAGTCCCAGCGATAGCATGGGCTGGTGCTAGCTTCCCGATCTTCACTTCCAAATCTGGAGCTGTAGCCTGTAAAGTTGCTATGCATTAGAAACAATCAGCAAGCAATTGGGGGAAATCAAATAAAATTGCCCTTACCATTTAACCCTAGTATTTTCAGTCCCAAAAATGTGGTTACTGCAAAGCTCTGAACAGCAAGAAACCAGACCTCAAGGGTATCCTGGCGCAGCTGACGCGTCTCGATGTCCATCAAGTTCATCCCGGCACCATCGGTCTGGTCGATGCAGGCGTAGCCGCCGATGAGCAGCGACGCCATGAACGAGCTGACAAGCGAGATCCTCTCCGTGCCGTCGTAGAGGCCCGGCCTCGTCTGGAACATCTTCCTGATCTGCGGGCCGGTGCACCGCTCATGCGCACGGCACCCCGTCATCCGGGCCAGCGCCAGCGCGCCGCCCAGCGCGGCCTCGACCTCCCGGCACTGCGCCGTCGAGCTGCTGTCCATCCACACGGGCGACTCCGGGGCGGCGAACGCGCCGGCCAGCTGCGGCGCCAGGCCCCTGGCCGGGTCCAGGGACGCCAGCGCGGCGCCCGCGCCGTGGCCCCAGTAGACGCTGCCGTGCTGCTGCGCGCTGCCGGAGACGGCGGCCACGCGGCCGTAGTCCACCCTGGGCTTGAGCCTGCGGAGGAGCAGGTCCAGGGCCTCGGCCCACATCAGCGGCGGCGACACGATGCGGCCCGGCTCGGCGGCGTCCCGGCGGACGCCGCCCTCCGTGCCGTAGTGCGGCAGCTCGGAGTCGAAGTGGACGGCGTCGTGGGCGACGATTGCGAGGCTGGCGTCCAGCACGGTGGCTTTGAGCGACCTGCGGAGACCATGGCAAGGACGAACTAAGACTGGAGGAATCATCAAAGGCAGCGATTCCAATGCGTGATTGACCAGGAATTCAAGGGGTAAAGGATGATGGTTGGAAGGATCTAAGGAACGGTGTTCTTACTGCGTGGAGCAATCAAACCCGAGGAATAGGGAGCCGTCTGGGAGGGGGAGGGAGCAACCATCGCCGTCGGCCATGAGGACGAGCAGAGAAGCTCCGTGGTGTGTTCAGTCGCTGCCTCGCAGGATGTTTGTGGATTTTCATGACCAAGGAAAAAAAAAGATTGAAAAAAAAAGAAAAGAAAAAAAGAATGCTTTCATTAAGAGCTGAACTCAAACCTCCCGCTTACCAAACGGGTGCTCTAAGGCTGGTCCCAATGCAAAGGAACTTCCAGCGGGAACTTTGGTCCAACTCAGCAAAGATTAGCATTAAAAAATTCTCCAATTAGCATTAAAAATATCCCATACGCAGCCTTATGTTTCGGCCGGCCCACACGTGACCAATCAGCATTAAAATTTCTTGTATCTGGTGCAATGTTCCGGTAACCATGTAAGTTCCTCTAAAACTCTCTCTCTTCATTAAATCAATGCCACGTAGGATTTTTTGCTGAGTTGGACCCGAAGTTCCCGCTGAAGTTCCCTGCATTGGGGTCAGCCTAACCAACTGAGGTACTCCTGCGGCACGGAAGTTTCTGTTTTGGTTTCCTTTATTTAAGTACCATAATATTCAGAAGTGTGCATTATTCGTGTTAGGTGGAAGCATGAAATTTTGAAGCTAGGTTTTTATTATTTCCTTAATTAATTACAAAGGAAGGACAAATATGGAGCATCGGGTTTCGTTACATCGACGATGAAGGAATAGTCTTGCGCTAGAGTCTTATCAGACTATAGATACAAAACGTTTTCCATTACTAAATTCCCACTTGCACATTAACCTAGCTACTCGTGCGGCTTGGACAGCAAGAAGACCGTCTGCCCTACAAATCCCTGTAGCAGGAACCCGTGAAGATGCACGGCCGCCGGCATCGCCTTGATCCTTTCGCCGATCATTCTCTTCGACTCAAACGTTCATTGTCGTGGGTGCTACGATCTGCCATCAAACATGTTAGTGCGAGAGACCTAGCTGACGGGAAAAGAATAAACAACGGACTTAGAATCACCTCTACAAGCAATAACGCCAGAAGGGCGGGGATGGTCAAGACAATGAAAGTGGCCCTGACGCTGAATCGTGACCTTTGACTAGAAGCCCGGCGGCAATACACTACTAAAGAAGTCAGCATCACACTGAGCTGTATCGACGACAGTAGGAGTGTGTCGCTTGAAAAGGAGTGTGCCTCAACAATATTTTCACACGAATTGGATGGAAAAATATCAACAACGCAGCACGATACGGATTCGTACCGACGAACTGGATATACTAGGGCCAAATGCTGAAAATGTTCTAATCTAAGTCTCCTTAAAAAGATCTTCAGAAATTGGTCAAAGCCTTGGGGAGACAAGCGATGCCCCCCCCCCCCGGCCCCAACATAGCTTTGCCACTTCATACCAAACTGCACCAGCTCTTGGTCTTTGTCCAGGACAAAGATATCGCAATAGTGGAATAAGGAAGTGCAAGTTGGTGATCGAAGCAAAGGAAAGATCAAGCTGAAGAGGATACCTGGGGCCATCTAAGACAAGTGGGGGTGGCATTGAAAGAAGCGACCGTCGCCGACGCTTCTATGGACAGGAGCACAATCGCCGTCTTCACACGGTGTCGGTACCTCTTCAGGAGGAAGAGGAGTGAGTTACAGTACTACTTATTAGTAAAAGGTAGTGACTGATGCCTACGCCTACCAATATGCGAGAGAAGATGGAACAAGTAGGCGTGGAGTTACAGTACTTACCAATCAGGGACGCCGACGGCGCGGCGAGCCCCGACTGTCGTGGGAACGTATCTGACAGTGAGAGTAGGGGGGAAGAGGCAGAATCCTAGCTACAGCAAGGTTGTGACACTGCTTTTACGAGTTCAGGCCCCTCTCGAAGGAGGTAACAACCCTACGTCTCGGTGTCGCGGAGGCTTTGTCGACTGATATGTGATGTGGTTACAAGGGGTGCGAACCCTTATGCCTGACCCTCCTGGTCATCAGTTACACAAGGGTTCAATGTGAGTTATGTCTTAGACGTTACTGATAACGCCTGCACTAAGTGATCTTTATGACTACGGAGTGAATGCTCGACTGTTGCCATCCTGGAGTGACTTTTGATGTTCTGTCCGTCGAGTGAGTTCTTGTATCCTCGAGTGGAAATGAGTTATCCGAGTGACTCTCCCTGTCGAGTGTATTATGCTTCCGAGTGTTTCAGTCGGTACTTTCCGTGGAGTTCTTCTAAGTCCTCGTATGGTGCCCTTGGGTAGGTCGTATAGGTTAGGTCTAAGACCCTACCCTGGGTATTCTTCATTAGCCCCCGAATGGATTGAGGGACGACTGGAGGGAGGCTTACAGGAGTGGGTCCAATATGATCCAACGTTCCGAGTGAACCTTCTGAGGCACCCGGAGGTGCTTTCACGGTCCGCTTCTCTGCTGATGGCTTCTCGCCCCTCGTTGGTTACCCCAAGTGGAAGGTTTGAGATGCAGTGTAGCGGAAGTTTTCCCTTGGCAAAGATACCAAGGATCGATTTCCCCTGAGACTCCCAGTTTCAACAAGAAGGTGTCAACTGCTAACGGCGCCAGATATTAGCAATCAACATGGACCTGCACACAGATACAAATAACTTTGCTCCCAACGAGTACAAAGAGGTTGTCAATCCCTCTGGCCTTGTCGTTTACAAAGGATCAAACGCAAGTGATAAAAGTGATAGGTATTGCTGCAAGTAATAAGTAAAAGCGGAAAGTAAATAGCGGATGTGATCAGTGATGGTAATATGGACCGGGGTCCCATGATGTTCACTAGTGATGTCTCTCTCCCAAAAGACGATAAAACAGCTATGTGAGGTAAACGAATTACAGCTGGGCAATTGACAGAATTATGTGCGCAAACCAATGCTAACTATGTTGCAAGAAAGGTAGAGGTTCAAAGCATGGGCGGTACGCCAAGGCAAGTAGACCGAAATCCATCTGCATCTACTACTAATCATCCACCTTGAGATATCTATCCAGAACATCTCGCTGGTATTAAGTTGCGAGTCCCACCCATAGTATAAACTCAAAGCAACAGACAACTGCATTAAAAGAACTTTGCATAAAGTAAACAATCCTTGCACCCGCGGGCACAAGCACCGTTGTTTTCCCCCTTGTGGCAACAACACATCCCCTAGACTCATGTTTCTGTCACTCAAGCTAGTCATCGAGGGGCATGAACCCACAATCGAGCATAACGTTCCCTCTTGGAGTCACTACCTACTACTTGGCCAAAGCAATAAATAACAACGGAGAACATGCAAGAATTACTTATGAACATAAATATAAAAGAGGTAAATCAAATATATTACTCAAACACAATCTGAACATAATCTCACAATCCATCGGATCCCAGCAAACTCATCATAGCAACAGCATAAGGATTACATATGTGCCTCGATCATGTAGGGCAGCTCACGAGGTCTAATTAGTGAAGCACAAGAACGGGAGGAGAACATCACATAGCTACTGGTCATGGACCCATGGTCCAAGGGAGACTACTCACAACTCATCCGGGAGGCGTCCATGGTGGTGGAGAAGCTCCCGGTGGTGATCCTCCCCTCCGGCAGGGTGCCGGGAAGAGTTCTCCTGGTGCTCCCGATCTTGGAAGTGCGGCGGCGGCGGAACAGAGATGAGATCGCGAAAAAGGGTTCCCGTCTCGAGGGTTTCGGGACACGATATAAATATATGCCAAAGGGGGCATCAGCGGAGGCCTGGGGGGCCCAGGCGCCCCCCCCCCCCCGGCGCGGCCAGGAGGGGGGCCGCGCCACCAGGGCGCCTGGAGCCCTGGTGGCCCCCCTCCGGCTGTACTTTGGCTGCCGGGAAGCTTCTGGAACGCTGATTTTTTATATATTTTTTCCGGGATTTTTCTGGCAGTTTACGTGATGGGAAAACCTGAAATACAAAAACAACAGAAAACAGAAACTGGCACTGGGGTGCACTGAGTTAATAGGTTAGTCCAAATATGATCAAAAGTGTATGGAAGTGTATAAATATCATAGCAATATCACCCAAAAGAGGCATGGAGCAAGCATAAATTATAGATATGTGTTGGACGTATCATCTGCCAGTCGCCTCCATCCATTCCGGTGTTCTAGGGATTGCCGAGTGAATTCAGGCAGTTTGTTTCCGAGCCGGCCGGTCCGGGGTATCTCTAGTGCGATTCACTTGCTGTGTGTATCCCGGATTTCTCGGGATTTTGAAGTGTGGAGAAGCGCGCGGGATGGGACGGTACGTTGGCGCAGTAAACGGAGTAGACAGATAGGGGCTCGTCGATTCTCGCGCCACCTTTCTCGCCACGTATCGAGTGGCCGCCTGTTATGGGATGTGACCAGATCGCCCGGGCTCGCTGGTCAGCCACTCGGAAACGCGACCATAAAGGGCGGCATTGCCGAGACGCAGCACTGTGCCTCCCATTCGCTTCTCCGCCCCCTCTCTTCCATCGTCTCGCCCGAGCTCCCCACCAATGGCGAAGGACGGATCCGCGAAGAAAGTTGCGGCCAAGGTCAAGAAGTCGGCGATGGGGTCGTCCTCGGTCCGGCCTGCCTCCCGGCTGGATCCAGGGGAACTGGATCCGCTCGACCGTCACAAAGGAAGATCTGGAGGGTCTCGCCGCCGACGGTCTCATCGCGCCCGGGTCTTGGAGGTTGCCGAAGGGAGAGACCGAGCCCGAGCCGCGCGAGGGCGAGCGTGTCCTACTCACTACCCACGTCGACCGAGGTCTTTCTATGTCCCATCATCCATTCTTCCGCGGCTTCTTGAACTTTTTTGGTGCTTAGATTCACCATTTCCTCCCAACAACATCTCCTACCTCGCTGCATTCATCGCGATGTGCGAGAGCTTCCTGGGGTGCCAACCCCATTGGGGGCTGTTTAAACATATCTTCACTTGCCGATCTCAGTCGGTGAAGAAGGCCAATCCGACTGACGAAAAGACGCATGTGATCTAGATGTGTGTGTGTGGG
>LR738710.1:687543982-687561791 GCA_902687465.1 Secale cereale | reverse complement strand
GTTGGGAATCCAGATGAGAGGCAGGATCACATTCCCTCCTATGAAATTTCCCAAGCCAGTCAGGGGTTCGCAGTCGACTTGGTTTTACTGCAAGGACATTCCGACTCCTGGCTATCCGACTTGGCTTCCTCCTTTCACTCTAGATAGCATCAGCAATGCACGCTCCATGCTAGTTTCTACAAAAGAGAAAGGTGAAGTAGCCATTTTGGTCAACGTCGTCTTTGCGCTGGTTCGGGGTGGAGTGACGGGCTTGGACCTGTTAGAGGTGTTTCTCAGTCGACGCATCCAACCTTTGGAAGCTCGCGACCATCCCATGTGGATGTACTCGGGCCCAAACGACACTACTCGGGTCCACCCGGAGGAGGTCGGCGAGAAGACGGTGGCTCAGTGGTTGAAGAGCATCACTGGTAACAAGGACAACCCCCAAGGATCTAAGAGGATCTTGCCATACGACGCCGAGTGCTCTCCATGGGAGGTTAGGCACCGTTTGTCGAGTGAGTTTTCCCCTTGTAATCTCGCAGGTCTTCACGAGGATGTATTCCATGCTGAATGGAGAGCAACAACTAGAGGAAGGTGGAAGCGAGGATGGGAGTGCCAGCATCGATTATGCAGATGAAAGTGACGACGACAGCTCGGACTCGGACAACAGTGAAGAGGTTGAGTCACCGCCCCGCACTGAGAGGCGCTCCAAGAAATCGCAGGATCCCGCGGGTGGCCAAAGCAAGGCGGCGACGTTGAGTGCCATGACCTCGAAGCGCACTCGGACGTCGACCCCGGAACCGACTGAAAAAATTGCGAACCAATCCAAGGTCGCCACCGACAAGCCTCGCAAGGCCTTGCCCAAGATCAAAGTGGCCATACCCGTCACTTCAGGGTGAATGTTTCTCTCCTTTGCCATCTATCGTTGCCGCAAATTCTTCGTTTGTCTGACCGAGTGGGATTTTGCACTTTCAGGGCTATCACTTCCGCAACGTCTAACATGGAGATATATGAAGAGCAAGGCGATGCAGACACCGCCGACGTGGTCACTTCTCGAGCAAGTATGCTATAACGGACGCACTTGGCTTTCGTCAACTGAGTAGAGTGGTCGATTGAAATCTCATTCGGAGTACTTGCAGAGCGAACAGAGGTTATCCAGCTTCCGGATGACGATGATGATGATGAGACCCAGAGGAGCACGGGAAGGAGGGGAACAACTTCGGGCAGGAGGGTGTCTGCCAACCATGCGTCTCGCTCGTCTGCTGAGCCTGATGTTCAGGAGCTCGGAGGCTCGTCTCGGGCCGCTATTTCTTTTGCTGACCCTCTGTTGACTGACCAACCTCTTGCGCCGATTGTTCACGCTTCGAGCCTGACTGGGCAGCCTCAAGCTCCGAGCTCATCAACGGTGCCACCAGCTCCGACTCCGCCACCAGCTCCAACTCAGCTCACTCTGCATCATGTCCCTGAGGATCGGATAGGTGCTACCAAGGAGGCGATGATCCAAGCCGGAGTGATGATGGACCGACTTAAGGTGGCGTATGAGGCCAGCATAGCTGCTTATGATGCCAGCTCCTCTCTTCAAGCCAATGTCCGAGTAAGTGGGGCTGTAAGTTGATTCTTGATTGTTTTTTTAGCCTCGCCTTCTTTAGGATATGCTACCAGAAAACTGCCGCCTTGTCTCCCAAGGGATGTCAGTGGATGAGCATTTTGGAACCTTTAATGTGCATCTATTATAGGTCTGCACCTTGAGTCCGTCCGTACACCCACTGGGTGTTTAGTTTGATCGTATAGCTCCTCCACTCGAATTGTGTCGAGTGGGAATCTTACCCACTCAGACCGAGCGGGCCGTGTCGAGTGGGAAGTCAAAACCAGTGGGGGCACGCTGAGTGCACCCATTGTATGTAGTCCCCAAGACCACCGTCGACTGCGGGCAGTCGGCGGGGGTCTTATATTTGTAGCTGTTTGTAAGTCTTCGGTCGAGTCAGTAGACTTTCCTGAGTATAAAATCGAACCAGTGCGGGCACGCTTAGTGCATCCAGTGGGTGTAGTCCCCGAGGCCGCCGTCGACTGCGGGCAGTCGGCGGTGGTCTTAGAACTCCATTTTTTGTTGCACTCGGGTCGGGCAGACCTCTCCGAGCGACAAATCGGAACCAGTGGGGGCACACTGAGTGCACCCACTGGGTGTAGTCCCAACACCGCTATCGACTGCTGGCAGTCGGCGGTGGTCGAAGAACTCTTTTTTTGTATTGGTCAACTGAACTCGTCCATCTTTCACTTGTTCTTGTCGATTGAATAGTCCTTCGACTGATTGCAGAAATCTTGTGAACTTGGGAGTCAATATGCTGCTTTGGAAAAGGAGAAGATCTTCCTCTAGGTGGAGCTGGAGGCAACCAAGAAGAAGTTGGAGCATTCTCGAATAGAAGTGAAGACCATGGGAGGTAACTATTTCGTGGACTGAGAGCTCCATTGCTTTCCCACTCTACTCCTTGAATTTAGTAATTCCACTCGAACATATGTGCATAGTGAAAATCATCGGCTACAAGATCAACTCAGGGTTGCTGTTTCTTTAGACACAATGAAGAAGGCCCTGGAGGCGAAGGATAACGACCTCGCTACGGCGCAAAAGGCTGCTAGGGAGAAAACCACATCGGCAGACAAGAAGCTGGCTTCAGTCGGCAAACTTGAAGAAGATAACGCAACCCTGAAGACTGCAATCGACGAGGTGAGGAAGGAAGACGCTCAATTGCGGGAGGAGAAGACAACATTGTCTGACAAGGTCGACCAACTTACTCCGAAGAGGAATGAGTTGGAAAAATACTTGGGGGTCCTTGCTTAGAAGCTGTACATCTCGCTCGAAGGTACGTTGTCCGAGTGTACATACTCTAGACACGCTTGAAGTAATACCTCTTAAGAATGATGTTGACTCATACTTTCGTCCTTCATGCATAATTATGCTAGAGCTTTGACCAAGAGACATACTGTCAGGGATATTACTACCAGCTATAAACCGGCTAGGAGGGTCCGGTTTAAGTTAACAAAATTGTATTACCAGAAGCCCAACTTAGTATGGAGTACGTGGTTATGGCCCAGAAAGCTTAGAGCCCATACAATAGGGCCCATAACTTGTAAACCGTCATATTATGTAAACTTGGGATGTAAGGTAGAAAGAGTAGAGACCGAGGCGGACACGATTATGAGCCGGCCTCGGGACTCTGTAAACCGGACCGGGCGTCACCTCTTATATAAAGGGACGACCCGGCGATGGTTCAGAAAAAAAATAGCTGGAGACACAGGCAAAGCGGATTCGCTCCCTGGTCATCGAAGCCCAAGCAATACCACACCAAACTAGACGTAGGCTTTTACCTTCATCGAAGGGGCCGAACTAGTATAAAGTCCCTGTGTCCTTCGTCCGCTTTAACCCCTTTAAGCTAACCCATAGCGATGGCCTCACGACTAAGTCCTTTTTCTAGGACATCTGCCGTGCTAAATCCATGACAGTTGGCGCCCACCGTGGGGCTATCGCACGATAGTTTCGAGTTCTTGAAGGGCAGCTTTGAAGGGCTCAAGGGCTACGCAATGGGCCGGATGACTAAGAGTCGTCGCGGCCGGATCTACATCGACGATGCAGGCTGGGGCCCCGAGGCCGATTCAATCGAGCATGGGTACCGGGTCCCCTTCGGCGGCATCCACGTCTTCATCGGCAAGATCGGCGAACCGGGCCCTGAGCCGGACACCTTCCCCACCATCGTCGAGTTGGCTCAGCGTGCGAGACCTGCCCGGATTCAGCCCGCCATGAAGCACGTCTTCATTGGAGCAGTGCATGGAGTACAAGCAGAGGACGGATCGGACTCTGGTGGCGAGACGGTTGTTTATTCCGGCGATGAATCTTCATCCGGAGAGACTGAATCTTTGTGTCTGTTGCAGGACGGCCGGTCTGAGGGTTGTTCGGACGGTGACAGTATTCCGGACTCCCTCGATCCGCCAAACAGGGTTGCTGTTTTCATGGCCGGATCATAGTCCATGCAGCAGCCCTCAACGACAGGGGCGTTAACCTCAGAGGCAACGGGAGCTAGAGCTGGAGACCTTCCCCCGTCGCATTCTGATGCTCTATCCACCTTAGTCGACACTTTGACGGCGCTTGCAATAGCAGAAGTAGCCCTAGCCGACAAGGAGCAGCATGATGCAGAGATCGCTCAGGTGAAGAACCGGATTGAGCAGGCCAAGTTGGATCTGGATGCGGAGAAAGCTAGGATGGCTACAAGGCAGGCAGAGCTGGATTCTCAAGCTTTTCGGCTCAGGTTAGATCAGAACGCCTCACATGAGGTAATGTGGAGAAGACAACGATCTCGTTTGCCGCCGGTTTATGAGGCGAGGAATCTCTTTAGCACGCCAGGCGCAGGAACCAGTAACCATCCAGAGGTAAACCGGGGAGGAGCGCCAGGAACAGGCGTGTCGTTTCAGCCACCGGCCGCAGAGCTAAATCACCAAGTTGTGCCGACCCAGCATGTGACCATCCCTCCCGGTCATTATTCTAATCCGTTGGATAACATAGTTGCTGCCGCTTCACGACTGGCCGCCCTTCCCATTGAAGGTACCTCCCCCATAGCAATGGAGGCACGACGGGCCAAGGAGTTGCTTGATACGGCGCTAACTCAACAGCAGGCTTATTCATATAGCCAGGAGAGGATTCATTCAACCCCTCGCCCGAGCTGGAGTTATACAAGGCGTCTGGATGGACCGGCCGTATCAAGCAGCGCACGGAGACGGCATCGGCAGAGGCAGGATAATCCGGCAGGAGAAGAAGCACATGCGCAAGAGGTGGTGGATCAGGCCAGGCATACTGCCCAATACGACGCCTGTCAGGCGAAGCCGGTTCATCCCACCGCCACAGTTGAACCGGGGGTCATGTCCAGTTCCCTGGGCGTACAGTGTCTCATCCCCGCTTTACGGAATGTGAAACTACCCAAAGATTTCAAAGGTCCACGCAAGGTGCCCAACTACACGGCGGATCTGGCTCCGGAGGCGTGGGTTGAGAGTTATGAGATGGCTATGGAGATGCTCGACGTGGATGAAGCAGCATGTGCTAAATACTTCACAATGATGCTTGAGGGCACGGCCCGGACATGGTTAAAGGGTTTTCCACCTAACTCCATCAGATCATGGGGTGAATTGCGGCGCCGGTTTATCAATAATTTCAAGGATACGTGCAAGCAGCCGATGTCTGTTGTCGATTTAGCAGCATGCCTACAAGGAGAGCAAGAGTCCACAAGCAGTTGGGTGCGTCGAGTGTCCGAAATCTTGCACTCCTCCAATAGCATAAACCCAAGTACAACAATAGTAACCTTGGAAGGCAATTGCCGGTTTGAACCTCTGAGGCAGAAGTTGGGATGGCTCAAACGAGATTGCAATGACATGGGAACGCTCATGGGCGCCTTGGTGAAATACGGAGATTCTCATAACACCAAATATCCAGATGCAGATGGAGACAAGTCAGGGAAAGCGAGCAAGAACGGTAAACCACCGCAGGCCAATCCGGCGGGTCAAGGGTACAATGGCAAGCGTAAAGCGGAGGGCAGCTCAGACTTTGTGGCCAATACCAACGCCCAGGACAATGGGCAACTCCGCAAGGGTAAACCACCCCCATGCAATGGGAGGCCGCCCATTAATCTAGAGCGCCAGTTGAACATGCCTTGCCCAAGGCACGGTACAGTGGAAAACTTGGCTACGCATCTCTAGAAAGACTGTTTCGTTATGCAAGAATTTATGAAACAGACTAAATATAATCACGGGCCCCCCGACGGATCAGGCCCCGGTTTTCAAGGTCCGGGTTATCAAGGTGGTGGATCCGGTTCAGGATACCACGGCGGTAACAGTAACCACAGTGGCAACAATCAGCATCAACATAGCTAGCAACATGGTCAGGGTGGATACAACAACCAAGGGAATCAACAGCGTCAGCAGCAGCAGCAATCCAGATATGAGAATAATCCGAAGGAGCTGAGCAGTGGGCAGTATCACGTCTTCACCACAAGTTTATGCAAACGGGATCAAAAGGTTCCGAAGAGGGCAGTACACTTTGTTGAACCGGCGATACCACGTTTTTTGCGTTGGTCTGAGCAACCCATTGTATGGAGCAGAGAAGATCACCCACCCCGGGTTGATAATCTGGATCAGTTGGCTCTGGTGGTGGCACCACAGGTGGGTGGTTATAAGTTCACCAAAGTGCTTATGGATGGAGGCAACATCATCAACATCCTATATTATGAGACTTTTCGACGTATGGGGTTGACAGATAAGAAGCTCCGACAGTCCAACATAGTGTTCCATGGGGTGGTACCCGGTAAATCGGCCTATCCAGTTGGCAAAATCGATCTGGAAGTCACCTTTGGAGATGAGCATGACTCTAGATCAGAGACTGTGACCTTTGACGTTGTAAAGATCAGGAGCCCATACCACGCATTGTTTGGGTGGCCGGTTTACGCCAAATTCATGGCTAGGCCGTGTTATGTCTATTTTCAGCTTAAGATGCCCGGCCACAAGGGCACTATTATGGTTCATGGGAGCCGCAAAATTGCATTGGAGTGCGAGGAAGGAGATGCGGCTTATGCTGAGACGGTTTGTGCTACGGAGGAGCTGAAGTTCTATAAGGACAATGTTGATCCGGCGGATATGTCCCTGCTGAAGAAGCCAACTACAGAGCATGATCCGGCGTTGAAGTTCAAATCGGTTGAGGAAACTAAGCAGGTTGATTTTGTTCCGGGCGATTCATCCAAACAGTTCACCATCAGTGCTAACCTAGACCCCAAATAGGAAAGCGTGCTCATCGAGTTCATCCGTGAGAACCGGGATATCTTTGCGTGGAAGCCTTCTGACATGCCAGGTATACCGATGGAACTCGCTGAGCACAATCTTAATATTGATCCTAAGTTCAAACCGGTCAAACAGTATCTGCGCCGCTTCAATGAGGAGAGGTGCAAGGCTATAGGAGAAGAAGTGGCCAGGCTTTTGGCTGCAGGCTTTATAGTCGAGGTGTTTCATCCAAAGTGGTTGGCTAATCCGGTGCTAGTGCTTAAGAAAAATGGAACTTGGAGAATGTGTGTTGATTACACAGATCTGAACAAAGCTTGCCCAACTGATCCTTTTGCTCTCCCTCGTATTGATCAAATCATTGATGCTACGGCAGGATGTGAGCGGCTAAGTTTTTTGGATGGATATTCAGGTTATCGTCAGATCAAGATGGCAGTTAAGGACCAGGAGAAGACAACTTTTATAACTCCCTTTGGAGCTTTCTGTTGTTTATCTATGCCATTTGGGCTCAAGAGTGCCCAGGCGACCTACCAGCGTTGTGTGCAGAACTGCCTTCAAGGGCAGATTGGGAAAAATGTCCATGCATATGTTGATGACATTGTGGTGAAATCCAGGAAGGAGGAGACACTGATAGAGGATCTGAAGGAAACCTTTGACAACCTCCGAGTTTACAAAATGATGCTTAATCCGGAGAAGTGCGTTTTCGGTGTTCCGGCAGGTAAGCTCCTGGGGTTCTTAGTGTCAAACAGAGGGATTGAAGCTAATCCGGAGAAGATCAAGGCGATCACGTCCTTGGCTAAACCGGCGTGCATCAATGATGTCCAACGCGTGGCGGGCCGTATTGCAGCACTGAGCCGGTTTATCAGCCGTTTGGGGGAAAGGGCAATCCCTCTTTATCAGATGATGAAGAAGACGGACCGGTTTGTCCGGAGCAATGCCGCGGATGCTGCGTTCGAGGATTTGAAGAGGCAATTGGCAGAGCCGCCAGTCCTTGCTGCCCTGGTTGACAATGAGCCGCTGCTGTTATACGTGGCCGCCAATGCCCGTGCAGTAAGCGTGGCCATTGTGGTAGAGCGCAAGAAGCAGGCAAAGAATATCCGGTTCAACGGTCGGTTTACTACATCAGTGAGGTGCTCATTGAGTCAAAACAGAGATATCCCCATTGGCAGAAGCTGGTATATGGAGTGTTCATGGCAAACCGGAAGTTGAAGCACTATTTTCAGGGCCACCCAATCACCGTTGTTAGTTCAGCTCCGTTAGGGGATATAATCCAGAACAGAGAAGCCACTGGTAGGGTTGCAAAATGGGCCATTGAGCTTAGCCCGCACGGATTAAAATATGTGCCCAGTACCGCTATAAAATCCCAAGCACTAGTGGATTTCATTAATGATTGGACAGAGTTGCAAGCACCTGAGGAGAAGCCGGATCATACGTACTGGACTATACACTTTGACGGTTCAAGGCAGTTGGAGGGCTCGGGGGCTGGAGTCGTGCTAACTTCCCCACGAGGTGATAAGTTATGTTATGTCCTCCGTTTAATGTTCCCTTGTACCAACAATGCTGCTGAGTATGAAGCTCTCCTCCATGGTCTGCGGATGGCCAAGGAGATGAACTTGAGCCGGGTTAAATGCTTTGGCGATTCAGATCTGGTAGCACAGCAAGTATCTGGCAAGTGGGACTCTAAGGATCCGCTTATGGCAGCATATCGACGAGAGGTGGACGCTGTTGCTGGACACTTCAAAGGATATCATGTGGATCATATAGACCGGCGAAAGAATGAGGCGGCCGATGCGTTAAGCCGGCTGGGCTCCCAGTGTAAACCGGTTCCACCTAACACTTTCTTGGATGAATTACATAATCCGTCTGTGCAGATACCTTCAGAGGAGGATTTGGCCATTGCTGATCCAGAAGCGCAACTGGTTGCAGCACTTCATGTCATTCCGGATTGGACACTCCCTTACCTGGCATACCTGAGCCGAGGTGAGTTGCCAGAGGACGAAGTCGAGGCCCGACAGATAATCCGGCGGTCTAAATCTATGACTATTGTCAATGGAGAACTTTATCACCGTAGCCTTTCTGGAGCGTTTCAGCGGTGTGTATCATCAGAAGAAGACTGTGATATTCTTCGAGAGATTCATGAAGGGGATTGTGGTCATCACGCCAGTTCAAAATCTTTGGTAGCTAAAGCTTTTCGTCATGGGTTCTACTGGTTGACGGCTCACGCCGACGCAGAGGACTTGGTCAGAAAATGTGATGCTTGCCAGAAATTCTCACGACGTGCTCACATACCGGCGCAGGAGCTGAGGATGATCCCAATTACTTGGTCGTTTGCAACCTGGGGGCTGGATATGGTCGGACCCTTCAAGAGATCCCAAGACAAGAAAACCCACCTGTTGGTAGCAGTGGGCAAGTTTACAAAATGGGCTGAAGCGGAGCCTGTCAGTAAGTGTGATGCGACAATAGTGGTTCAGTTCATCAAAAAGGTGATTTTTCGGTTTGGCTTTCCACACAACATTATAACTGATAATGGCACCAATTTATCCAAGGGGGATATGGAGGAGTTTTATCAACGAGAGCATATTCGCCTTGATGTATCATCAGTGGCTCACCCCCAGTCTAATGGCCAAGCTGAAAGAGCCAATCAGGAGATCTTGAGAGGCATCAAACCCCGGCTTATGGTTCCTTTACAGAGAACACTGGGTTGTTGGGTGGAGGAGTTGCCTCCTGTCTTGTGGAGCATCAACACTACACCTAATAGATCCACAGGATACGCGCCTTTCTTCATGGTGTATGGAGCTGAAGTGATCCTCCCTAGTGATATCCGGCACGACTCGCCACGGGTGGCGACTTTTGTTGAAGCGGATAATGAGCAAGCAAGACAAGACGCCTTGGACCGGCTAGACGAAGAATGGGACACGGCAGCAGCGCGGTCAGTGATTTATCAACAAGACCTGCGCCGGTACCACAACCGCCGGGTTAAGACCAGGACGTTTCAGGAAGGAGATCTGGTACTCAGGATCATCCAGGACCAGACAGATATGCACAAGTTATCCCCACCTTGGGAAGGACCCTTTGTGGTCAGCAAGAACCTGCACAACGGATCATACTACCTCGTCGACGTTCGAGAACATAAGGACTCACGTACGGCGGAGGAGGAGACCAAGCGGCCGTGGAACATCGCTCTTCTTCGACCTTACTATACTTGAGCCATTGGCTCCGCTTTATGTACAATGTATATATTATGATTAATAAAACAAACCGGCGCCCCCGGTAAACCGGGGAATCAGCCATCTTTTTCACAAAAGAGTATCACATGGGGGCTTCCAAGGAAGCTTTCCATGGCCTCTTGAACCGGCGCCCTTGATAAATCAAGTAATCAGCCATCTTTTATATACAAACAAGAATCACATGGGGGCTTCCGCGGGCAAAGGAGTTTCCCATGGCCTCTTGAGCCGGCGGCGATATGAAGCCCATCATAAGAGCACTGCTCTGGTTGCTTCGGCAATCTCCACATGATGATGAGGGGTAAAAAAGGGTTTGATGCCTAGCACAACTCAAACATATGCCCCGACGAGCTATGCTCACACACTACCTGGGGGCTCTCAGCGAGTTGAATACCCTTGTAGTGAACATGGCTTGGAAGCCTGGTGTATACACCTAAAACCCCGGATTAACCTGCCTGCATCAAGTAAATCACGCCGTCTAGGTAAACCTGGTATGGCCCGTCGAACGTATCACAAGTCAATCCTTCGGGACCCTGAACTTGGTCACGTTAAATTGACGATCATCGAGTGATTACCCAAGCCAAAATCTTTATGAGATTTTGAAACATTGGGTAGCTGTTGACATCGATGATTTGGTTAAAGATTGTGGATCATCTTGACAGGCTTTGCTAAAATGGTTAATGACAGTAGCCTGGCAGCTCATAAAAAGCCTCGAATTTGGAGCCTGGCAGCTCGTAAAAAGCCTCGAGTACATGGTCTTATTTGCCCAAAAACTTTATTTTTCATTTTTTATGTTTTCATAAATCTTTATCTTCAAGGTCATTGGTTCTTCAAACCAAGTTCATTGATTCAAGACCGGACACCTACAAGGTTGTCATTATATATATAGTCTGGGTCATGAACACCAGTGCCAGCCTACGGTTAAGCCGGCGTTCATTGTAACCTGGATCAGCTTCATAAGCCAACAGAGAGCCAAGGGAGTCATCAACACTCACGTCTTGGGATTACCCGTGCCGGATTAAGGTTTTCAGATACACGTAATCACAGGTATGATATATGATGGTATCTTATACACAGTTCAAGTTATTAACTTCGAATCATGTGCTTGGGTAGAATAACCTGTCCGGTGGTAAACCGCCAGGACATTCTTAGCATTGTTTATGCAGATACAGGTAAACATAAACTGTTGACACATTGCAAGCAGGAGATAATACAGGAATTGCCAATCAAAATAATGCCATCAAGGATAACAGTGGGACAAAGACAGTATCTCAACTATTCTATTACAAGGCACTTCCAGGCCCAAAAGAATATCAGTTTCTTGCAAAGTATTCAACACATAAGGTTAAACCGGAGCCGGTTTAAGATTCCTCTTCGGCTCGCTGTGAAGACGGAGGGTCAACTTGCTCCGGGTCTTCGTCGACTTCTGGCAGCTGCTAGAAATCAGGAGTGCTCCAGTCAATCTTGGCAAGGGCGCGGAAATATACTTCATCGTTTATGAGTTCTGACGGGTCAATATCAGGAGCGAAGGTATGCTTACGAACGGGTGGGATCAGATTTTCGGTGTCATAAACCGGCCGCTCCACCCGCGCATTCTCTAGATAATAACCTGGATGATACCTTGTTAAGTTCGCTTCATCAGCAAGCTTACTGGCAAGAGGGCGCATATCTTTGGTTAAAGCGCGAAGATCTTCAGCAGAGAAGGCTGACCCGTCTTCTTTCATGCTAGGATAACCATTCATGGCCTCCGCCGGATCAAAATCGGGAACCCATGCCTTGGCCCGGGTTAACGCCATGAGAGAGCCAGCTCTTGCAGAAGATTTCTTCACTTCAACAAGTCGAGCAGGCAAGATAGATAATTCCTCCAGAGTACCTTGGATGGTGGTCGGCGCCGGTTTATTGTGCGACATAGCACTGATGGCGCTTTGAACACCGGAGTAGAGTTGTTCCACCAAGGTATAAGCAGCCTTCAGTTTCCTCCGTACATCATCTCCAAGATGAGTCACGCGCCTCCCTGTATACAAGTGATGAGTTAAACAGGAGCAATATAAGATTGTAAGGATAAAAGAGTATGAAAACAAGTACTTACCGAAGATGGCAGATGTCATATCATCTATATGCTGCTTTAACCCGGATAACTCCCCCGTCACCGGATTAAGAGCAGCCTCCGCGTCCTTGGCTCTTTTCTCTAAAGCAGCCCTCTGTACCTCCCAAGTGGACCGCTCCGTTTCAAAATCTTTTTGAGCTTCTCCATACTCGCTAAAGCAAGGGAAAGCTCCTCCTTGGCTTTAGTTGAAGCAGTCTCTTGAAAGGCCAGGTTATTTCGGAGTTCAGCTGTCTCCGAAGCCTTTCAGTTCAAGTCAGCCTGCAGAAGACAGAAAATGTTAGAAGAACAGTTCAATCAAAAGTCTCAAGCACACAACAAGTTATGCACTCGACACTTGGGGGCTAATGTACAATTGAAGTGAAAGAAAGCAACTTTTTCAAACAAGTCCCAAAGCACATAACAAGTTATGTCCTTGGCACTTGGGGGCTAATGTAAGGTCATTCTCAAATAAAGAAACAAGTCCCGATTCACCCGCAATGGAGTAAACCGGCCCTTAGGGGCTATACATGCAAATCAAGTTATTCTTGTTAATCTATCAAAGTCCCGGTTTACCCTAAAGGCTGAACCGGCACTTGGGGGCTACAATGGCCTAAAGGTATAATTACAAGATACAAGCAGAAATGAAAGGCAAAGGAAAAGAAGTTACCTCATATTTTTCCTTCATCATGTTTACTAAACCGGCCTCGTGGTCGCGACTGGTGAAGAGCCGATTTAGATACCCAGAGTGGAGCTCCTGGGCACTGAGTTGGGCATAGCTAGACAAGTCAGTGCTCCACTTGCCCTTGTCCTTCTAGAGAACTTCCTCCTTGGCAGTGTGTCGGGCCAAGATAACAGGCTCCGCGGGAGCAGTAAAATTTGTCCCAGTAATCTCAACATCTTCTGTCGAGGCAGCAGTTGGCCTGGGTGGATCATCAATGATAGCAGGATTGGTCGGCACCGGACTAACAGGAGCCGGGCTAGCCCGAAGAAGACTAACCCGGACCGGGCTGGCCGGTTCAGCAGCGTTCTCTGTGGCCCCGGAGCAGCAAGATCCTCTTGGTCCATTGGGGAAGGATCATTGAGCGGAACCTCAGCGTTCTCTTCCAGAGGATTGACAGTTTCAACATCCTCTGCCGGTTCAGAAGTGTTTCCGGCTGTCGGTTTATTTAATTTCGCCATTTTACTAGGCTTGGGCATACTGAAAGATTAAAAGAGTAATGAAAATCACAAAGTCAAAACGGAAAGGTAAACCGGACATTTGGAAAGATAACTTACCCAGGAACGGTCTTAAGCACCGGGACTTGGGTGGAAGTTGACTCGCCGGAAGAAGACAGAGGAGTTTCCTGATAGTTGGGATCAGACGGTTTAAGAGGTTTGCGAATAAGACCTGCTTTTGGATGAAGAAGGGTTGGAGTAAGCAAAACCTCTGAGCGGCATCTGCGAGCTGGCGTGTGGGGTAATTCGGATGATTCAACCACGTGACCACTATGGCGTGTGGTCCGGCGAGCATCATGCTGCTGTTTCTTCAAAACAAAATTGGGATCCAATTGAGCATAAGGGTGAGAAAATGGATACTTCCGGGCTACCCGACGAATTTTGGGTTGCAACAGTTTTGAATCAGAAGAAAGAGAGATTACCTCGACTTCATCCGCTTTACTCCCTTCCGCCGGATCCTGGGAAAGGACATTGTTAATATGAATACAGACAAAGGAAAGTTAAAGAGTGTAAAGAACAAAATAGTACCTCAGAGGCCGGATCATCCTCTTCGGGGTTTGAACCAGAAGCGGCGGCAGGTTTCTTCTTGTGTTTCTTTACGGCCAAGCTCTTCTTGCGGGTTGGCTTTGCCGGTTTGTCTTGAGCCTTCTTCTCCCAGAAGGGGTCATTGGCCTGTGTGAAGGAATAAAAGTATGTTGAAGACAAGTAATATGGACGGATTAAAGCAATAAGAAAGGGACAAAAGAATCTTACCGATGGCGGTTTGTTGTTCACATAGAAAGGGCTAAACCGGTCCGGCTACACTCCTCCATGGAGATATTCAACATCTTCTTAGCAGATTGAGTGACTTCGTTGTCTGGAAGCACTGTAGTTGTGTGACGCTGAGGGTCCTTCGGGTTACCGGTATACTCACACATTAAACCGGATCGTCGGCTTAACGGGAGAATGCTCCAAGAGAGCCAGCAACGGACAAAGTCGACACCGGTTAAGCCATTGGCTACGAAAGCCCTGAGTTTAGAAAGTTGGGGGGCATACCGAGCCCGGTCTTGGGCACTTAGATGCTGCGGGAAAGGGTGATCCGCTGTCAGACGATAAGGGCGGTAACCCGGCAACGGATTTTGTCCCTGTGGTGAAGTGTCTTTGCAGTAGGACCAGGTCCGATTCCAATCCTTGGGGTGACTGTGAAGAGTAGCGTGAGGAAAGCTGACATCTTTTCTGTTCTGGATGCTCATACCACCGAGTTCAGTATTGGTCCCGTCGGAGAATTCAGTCCGGCGATTCAAGTGGAAGAAATCCCGGAATAACTCTACAGATGGCTCCTCTTGCAGATATGCTTCTGAGAAGACTTGGAAGTTGCAGATGTTTGATATGGAATTGGGTCCTATACCTTGTGGATGGAGTTGAAAATTGGATAAAACGTCGCGAAAGAACTTTGAACCGGGAGGATTAAAGCCCCGGGCTAGATGATCGAAAAAGACGATGACCTCCCCTTCCTTAGGCTGAGGAGGGCATTCTTTCCCAGGGGCCCGCCAGTGCAGAACCCCTTTCGGACCTAAACCTCCTATGGAAGCCATATTTACTAAGTCATCCTCGGTAATCCGGGATGGGACCCAGTTGCAGGCAACGAACTGTTTAGCCGCAGAAGCCATCTTTTTCAAGGAGGGAATGCTGAAAAATACAATACAAGATCCGGTTTACAACCCACTGGACATAAACCGGCATGTTCTACGAAAATATTGGCCTAATTTATGGTTTAAGCAAGGGACTAATAGTACCTACTGATCCAGAGCAAACATGAATGAGACAGCTACCGGTTTATGAAGCTTAGAAGGGAAAGGTTAAACCGCCAATTACAGGATGCAGGTCTAAATCTAAACCGTCAGCACATGTATATAAGGCGTAGGTTACAATTGAACCGGTGACATAAGCAGACAAGTTGCAGATCTAAAGTATGAAAAACAACTTTCACATGAGCAATGGTAAAATATGGATCTACAGCACAGGGAAAAATCAAGATAATTCAGGTTGTATCCGTTGAAGACAACGAAGGTTTCAACAGATCCAATCTAAGCTAGCAGTATTGGAGGAACTAAGATTATAGAGGTGGAGCGGAGTCATGCGCAAGGGAGGTGACCTAAAAGTTTTACATCTACAGCTAAAAGTACTGCCTACAGTGACGAACTACGAAGAACAAGAGTTCATGAAAGAGCTACTGTGAAACCCTAGAACTAAGATCTATGGGGAAGAAGAAGTAACGTACCCGAGGAAGCAAAGGACGGCGACGAGTCTCTGAACACGCTTAGGTTGATGCAGCGGCCGGGCTCGGTGACGACGACGAGCTCGAAGGACGACGGTGGAGCTTGGGCGCTGGAGGTCAGAGGAAGACGAAGCAGAGGAGATAAAGAGATGGCCCTCGGCCCTATTTATAGGCCAAAGAGATAAAACGGCAGACGCGGGAATCGAGGAGACAAAAAAAATTAGATATGGATTGAGCTGTCGCCTCAATCTTTGGAGCTTTAATAAATAAAGGTAACAAACAGGTACAGGCATTAAATGCGCAGATGATGTCACGACGGTTTAAAGTGGCACAGAAGGATGACATCATGCCGGTTTACCAAAGTATACTGAAGCTGCAGAAATGAAAAGTTGTACAAGACTTTGGAGATTGACATGAACAGGTTCAAATCAATCTGGGGCCTACTGTCAGGGATATTACTACCAGGTATAAACCGGCCAGGAGGGTCCGGTTTAAGTTAACAAGATTGTATTACCAGAAGCCCAGCTTAGTATGGAGTACGTGGTTATAGCCCAGAAGGCTTAGAGCCCATACAATAGGGCCCATAACTTGTAAACCGTCATATTATGTAAACTTGGGATGTAAGGTAGAAAGAGTAGAGACCGAGGCGGACACGATTATGAGCCGGCCTCGGGACTCTGTAAACCGGACCGGGCGTCACCTCTTATATAAAGGGACGACCCGACGACTGTTCAGAAAAAGAAACAATAGGTGGAGACACATGCAAAGCGGATTCGCTCCCTGATCATCGAAGCCCAAGCAATACCACACCAAACTAGACGTAGGCTTTTACCTTCATCGAAGGGGCCGAACTAGTATAAAATCCCTGTGTCCTTCGTCCGCTTTAACCCCTTTAAGCTAACCCGTAGCGATGGCCTCACGACTAAGTATTTTTTCTAGGACATCTGCCGTGCTAAATCCACGACACATACCAAATTGAACCCGGGCTGGATCCTACCAAGTCACTTGTGGGTGACGCCGCTGCCATGAATGTCTTGAGACTCGAAGCGCGCCTTGAGGGTGTCCTGGGATACATTGCCCGACTGAATACTGCACTCGATGGGATAGACAAGGAACTATGGCCAGAAGACCAACTCCAGAACGACCTCGAGTCACTGATGTGGCGCTTTCGCTTGTACGCGTCCATTGCAAGGAAGTCGGGGAAGACAAGCTGACGAATCTCCAAGTGGCAAACATGAAAAAGCTTCAGTTCCAGAGCTTTATGGAGACCTTCCTTGAAATGGCCACTAGAATTGTGGAAGGCGTCAATTTGGATACTTTCGTCGAGCCTGCCAGTCCTCCCGCAGAGTAAAAAAACATTTATGAATTGACTCCATTTTCCTGGGAATGCAGAGTGATTTTGTAATCGTTAAACTCTTTCGGGGTTGATGCCCGAGTACTTCTGCTGGTGGTTTTGAACCTTGTTGGATTTATCCGATCTTAGTTGTTTTTATTTGAATGCAGTTGCTTTGTCTCTGTCGTCTTCGGATTTTTTGACTTAGGCAAATCTAGGATCGTAGCTGAGACCCCGAGTGAGAGGATTGCTCTTCACTCGGAATAGACGTTGTACTTCCGGTGTAGCTCAGAGTGCATCCCGAAGTTGTGCTTGTGGCACAGCTCAGGCCGTAACTAGATGTTGTAATTGTGGCGCAGCTCAGAGTGCAACCGGATGTTGTACTTGTGGCACAACTCGGGATGCACCTTTTTTTAGACTTAGGCGAATCAGGTTCGTGGCTACGCCTCTGAGAGAGAGGGTTGCTCTTTACTCGGAGTGCATTTTTGAAATTTAGGGGAATCACGTTCGCGGCTAAGCCCCCGAGTGAGAGGGTTGCTCTCACTCGGAGTAGTTTTTAACTTACGCGAGGACTGGCTCGTGGCCAAGCCTCCGAGTGAGAGGGATGCTCACACTCGGAGTAGTTTTTAACTTAGGCGAGGACTAGCTCGCAGCTAAGCACCCAAGTGAGAGGGATGCTCTCACTCGGAGTAGTTTTTAACTTAGGCAAGGGCTGGTTCGCGGCTAAGCCCCCGAGTGAGAGGGATGCTCCCACTCGGAGTAGTTTTTAACTTAGGTGAGGACTGGCTCGCGGCTAAGCCCTCGAGTGAGAGGGATGCTGTCACTTGGAGTAGTTTTTAACTTAGGCGAGGACTGGCTCGCGGCTAAGCCCCCGAGTGAGAGGGATGCTCTCACTCACAGCAGTTTTA
>LR738710.1:687525516-687543597 GCA_902687465.1 Secale cereale | reverse complement strand
GAGGACTGGCTCGCAGCTAAGCCCGGAGTAGTTTTTAACTTAGGCAAGGACTGGCTCGCGGCTAAGCCCCCGAGTGAGAGGGACGATGCTATCACTCGGAGTAGTTTTTAACTTAGGCGAGGACAGGCTCGCGGCTAAGCCCCCGAGTGAGAGGGATGCTCTCACTCGGAGTAGTTTTTAACTTAAGCAAGGACTGGATCACGGCTAAGCACCCGAGTGAGAGGGATGCTCTCACTCGGAGTAGTTTTTAACTTAGGCGATGACTGGATCACGGCTAAGCCCCTGAGTGAGAGGGATGCTCTCACTCGGAGTATTTTTTATCTTAGACAAGGACTGGCTCGCGGCTAAGCCCCGAGTGAGAGGGATGCTCTCACTCTGAGTAGTTTTTAACTTAGGCGAGGACTGGTGATGTCTGCTAGAGCTACGTCGGTATTTCCCCAAAGAGGAAGGGATGATGTAGTATAGCGGCGGTAGGTATTTCCCTAAATGATGAAACCAAGCTTATTGAACCAGTAGGAGAACCAAACAACACAACGTAAACAACACATGCACACAAATAACAACACCTCGCAACCCGACGTGTAAAAGGGGTTGTCAATCCCTTTCGGCTAACAGACGTGAGAGATATATAAATAATGATAGATAAATTGCAGGAAGGTATTTTTTGGGTTTTTGCATTAATAGATCTGAAAATAAAAGCTTAGGAAAATAGACCGCAAAGGCAAATATATGACAAAGAAGACCCGGGGGCCGTAGGTTTCACTAGTGGCTTCTCTCGAGAAAAATAACAAACGGTGGGTAAACACATTACTATTGGGCAATTGATAGAACTTCAAATAATCATGACGATATCCAGGCAATGATCATTACATAGGCATCACGTCCAAGATTAGTAGACCGACTCCTGCCTGCATCTACTACTATTACTCCACACATATACCGCTATCCAGCATGCATCTAGTGTATTAAGTTCATGGAAAAATGGAGTAATGCATTAAGAACGATGACATGATGTAGACAAGATCAGTTTATCTATGACGTTAGATATGGATCTCATAGTTTTATCCTTAGTGGCAATGATACATACGTGTCGGTTCCCCTTCTGTCACTGGGATCAAGCACCGTAAGATCGAACCTACTACCGGGCACCTCTTCCCATTGCAAGGTAAAGAGATCAAGTTGGACAAACAAAACCCCATATCGGAGAAGAAATACGAGGCTATAAGTAATCATGCATATAAGAGATCAAAAAAACTCAAATAACTTTCATGGATATAAAAAGATAGATCTGATCATAAACTCAAAGTTCATCGGATCCCAACAAACACACCGCAAAAAGAGTTACATCATATGGATCTCCAAGAGACCATTGTGTTGAGAATCAAAAGAGAGGGAGGAAGCCATCTAGCTACTAACTACGGATCCGTAGGTCTACAAGGAACTACTCACGCATCATCGGAGAGGCACCAATGGAAGTGGTGAACCCCTCTGCGATGGTGTCTAGATTGGATCTGGTGTTTCTGGTCTCTGCGGCAGCTGGATGGATATTTCATTGATTCCTCTAGGGTTTCTGGAATATTGGGGTATTTATAGAGCATAGAGGGGTCCAGGGGGCACCCGAGGTGGGCACACACCACCAGGGTACGCCTGGGCCTCCTCGCGCATCCTGGTGGGTTTTACCCTCCTCGGGACGCCCCAGGTGCCACCAGGGCCCATAGTGTTCCTTTTGGCCCAAAAAAATTCTCCAAAAGCTTTCGCGGTGTTTGGGCTCCGTTTGATATTGATTTCCTGCGATGTAAAAAACATGCAGAAAACATCAACTGGCACTTGGCACTATGTCAATAGGTTAGTACCAAAAAATGATATAAAATGACTATAAAACATCCAAGATTGATAATAAAACAGCATGGAACAATCAAAAATTATAGATACATTGGAGACGTATCAGCATCCCCAAGCTTAACTCCTACTCGTCCTCGAGTAGGTAAGTGATAAAAACATAATTTTTGATGTGGAGTGTTGTTTATCAAGTCATATCATATTATTTTCTTTATAGCATGGACATTGGGACTTTTATATGATTCAAAGCAATAGTCTAGTTTTGACATAATAACTTGGATACTCAAGTATATCAACAAGCAAACATGTCTTTCAAAATATCAATGCTAAAATAAGTTATCCCTAGCCCATCATGCTCTATCATTGATCCTTTCATGAAACACATTCGCATATTAGTTACACCTAATGCTCAAGTACGATCATAGTGTTTTCTAGTTGGTGCTTGTAAGAGAAGATGGAGACCCAAATTCAAAAATAAAACTTGCATAAGTAAAAGAAAAGCCCTTCGCAGAGGGAAGTAGGGATTTGTAGAGGTGCCAGAGCTCAGAGTAAAAATTGAAAGATAAAAAAAATTGGGAGGTATACTTTTCCCACCAACGAGAATGACTTGAGGTTCCCAACACTTTCCATGCTAGATATATCATAGGCGGTTCCCAAAGAGAAAATAAAATTTATTTCTTTTCCACCAGACTTTCACAAGCCATGGCTAGCCGAAACCACGGTTGCCTTCCATACCAACACTTTCCAAGGAATTTATTATTTGACAACATAAAGTAAATTTGTTTTTCATTTCGGGACTGGGCATCCCTAATACCACTACAAAAAAATACACTTCTGTGATGATACGTGTTTGTCACAGAAGGTCACGTTGTCCGTCATGCATGTACATCCATGACAAATTTATGACAAAATCAAGATAGTCATACCTGTGCTGTCGTAGAAGTGTTCCATGACATTACCAAAATTATCATCACGGAAGTGTCCACTTCCATGATGATAATTCGCGTGTCACAAAAGTGCTTTCGTCAAGGGTGACCGACACGTGGCATCCGCCGTAACGGAACGCCGTTAAGCTATCAGGTTCGGTTTTGGATCCGATAACCCGTTAACAGCCCCGACCAATGGGGATTTTCCACGTGTAAAATCATCATTGGCTGGAGGGGACACGTGTCGGCTCGCCGTTGGGACAGATGTCATGCACTCATTGGACCCAAAGCGCCTATGATACGTCGACACGTGGCATGGCCCAACAGAGGCCCATTCCTTTGAAAAGGCCGGCCCGTTTGACTTGCTCAAAAGGTGGCGAGCCGGCCCACGACAAGCCTGTTAATGACATGTTCGGATATAGCCCATTTACAGCCCGCTGACCCAGGGCCCGTTTACGGCCTATCCGAATTAGGCCCAGTAGCGTCATCTGGGCCGTCCAATATAATTCCACCCGTTTTAACTTCTCGCCCATGTATGGCCCATGACGTCTTTCGGCCCATATGAGGCCCTTAGTAACCCTCGACCCATTAACGGCCCGTGGTAAAACTGGCCCATAATGAACAGTGTATCAGTTTATACCCATTAACGACCCATTATTCCGTTGGGCTGTTTCCAGCCCATGTTATCTTTCGGCCTTCTCAGGGCCAATTTATTTTTGGGATCATTTCCAGCATTCGTTTACTTTCAGCCCGTTACTGTCATTTTCTGCTTGTGGGCCAAATTCAGCCTGTGGTTACAGTTGGCCCGTTTGTGGCCCGCTAATACGTTGGGCCGTTTTCATAGCGTCATCAAATACGGCCGATTAACGACGACCCATTATGGTTGGCCCATGAACGGACGATTTCTACTCTAGCCCATTTACAGCCATAATGTGGTTTGTTATTGGCCCATGTTTGGCCAACTGATCATACGGCCCATAGAAGGCACATTGATGATACGGCCCGTAGAAGGCCCATTGTGTCTATGGCCCGCATAAGGCCCATTGTTTCTACGCCCCGTAGAAGGCCCATTGTTTCTACGGCCCGTAAGAGGCCCATGTTAACTACAGTAAATATGTAGCCCATGGTTAATGTGGCCTAGTTTAAAAAAATAGGCTATTGCGGCCACTAGCAAACCGCGAAAAAAGAACTGCACTGACTACAAGAAAACGAATAAACAAGACAATAAGGAAATAAATAGGCAAGCAACTTACGCTAGGCTATCACGGCTATTACACATATTACATCCACTGGGCATCAAAGTTTGCCACCAGTGCAAATATAGGGAACAAAGCAGCATATAAACACCGCAGCAAAACAAGTCCAGAACTGAAACCACTTCAAAAGAGCTGAAGAAACAATATCCTGGGTACCCATAATGCTGGCAAGATGCTTAGCAAGCTTATTAACTAAATCCTCCAGCACTTGTTGTTGCACCAGAAAGTATGCATTTAAATTATGCAGGGACTTCCTCAGTCCTTCGGCCTCCTGTCGCATAACATCTGATCGATGTCTTTCAACTTGAAGTTGAGACTCAAGAAGCCGAACTGATTCAGGCATCGAGTTCGAAGAGCTGGTGCCAGCAGTAGTAGCCAGTAACTCGAACACTACATTAAGACAGGACTTTGGGGTTGTCTCAGTGTCTTCAATATAGTTTTTATCAGCTTTCTTGGAGACCAACAGGGATGTCTCACTATCTTGAACCTTATCTACATTATTTCCTGTACCATTGCATAACGGGGTACTCTTCTCCAATATTTTATCCGCATTCTAAAAGAGAAACAAAGAAACACATCACAGGTTTACAACATTGTATATGAAACTCATTTTGGTAAACCAGTTCAGTAGTAAGGTGGACAGGATAACAGCATGAAACAAACATATATCTATGTAGTATGGTCACTATAAGGTCCATATCATTCTAGTTTATGTTGCCAAATCAAGATAGATACAATTCGAATCATATCTATTTAAGACAAAGCAGCTTAGACAGAATATAAGTGTGGGAAACTACACAACAATAACAACACTTGTAAGGTGCATGGCATGAGAATATAATAGTTTATTCAATTGAAACTGAAATCAACATAGAGCAAGTTACAACAGCAAACATGTTAAAGAAAGGTTTAAAACATACCTGTTACGCCATTGGAGTTTCAATTGCATCCTTCAAATTTGAAATTAGTTGGTATGAGTAAATACAGTGATGCAAGAGCAAAGTAGTATGAACCATAGCTACGGAACCTGACTTGAGAACAATTCTTCTTCTGCTTTAAGCATTGACTTGGGGTTCGGAGTGGTGGTCCTCGTGCCTTCGGCACTGCAGTTGCCTTACTAACTGCTCGTGTTTGGGTGCTCTGTGGTGGAGACGGTGATGTGTTAACGGGAACTGGGTTACTATCTGCTGGGGTTGGGGTTAGAAGGGGTGTAGCTGGTTCTCTGTCCAACTGGGTTGGGGTACAATGTGCATGAGTCCGGGTTATGTGTGGTGGGGCTGGTTCTTGGGCAAGTACAACCGTGGTTCTATCTCCATCGACAGGTAGCACGATCTTTTCTGAAGACCGTGTTTTTACTCCCACAGATACTGTCATCACCCCCTCCAATTGAAATGGCTGATAAACAAGAAAAGTAATTGAATGTACACACATTGTAAGATAGACAGGTGCAATGGATAGTAGGCAAGAAAACAAGGCATGAAATAATTCACATTTATGTTGTCTAACCAAACAGAATAGCAGGACATAATTTCACATATATGATGGCTAATTAAACAGGATAGCATGACACAATTTCACATGTATGATGGTGATACGTCTCAAACGTATCTACTTTTCCAAACACTTTTGATATTGTTTTGGCCTCATTCTTGCATGATTTGGACTAAACTAACCCGGACTGACGCTGTTTTCAGCAGAGTTGCCTGTATGGTTTATTTGTGTGCAGGAAAACGGATTTTTAAGTATCTCAGAAAAATCCACGAAAAATCACAGAAAATCCACGCACCCGAAGGAACCAGATGCCAGAAGTGGGACCAGAGGGGGGCCAGGGGGTGCCCAGGCGCCCTGTGGGCGCGCCCCCCTGGGCCGCGGGGGGCGCCTGGGTGGGGCCCACACCCCCTGGTGCCCTACTTTAGCCCGTATTTTTACTCCCGACGCAGAAACCCCAGATCAGAAGTTCTTTCGCAGATTTTCGTCGCGGAGCCGCCGCCACCCTCTGTTCTTCCTCGGGAGGGCTAATCTGGAGGCTGATTTGGCCTACGGAGAGGGGAGATCGTCGCCATCGTCATCATCATCACCACTCCATCATCCCTCCATGACTTCTCCCTCCATGTGTGAGTAATTCCCCTGCTGTAGGCGAAGGGGATGGTAGGGATTGGATGAGTTAGATCATGTAATAGTTTATCAGATCGTTGGGGGCATGTTGCCTATCATCTACTATGGTGTTTATCATCTTTGCTACAACTTGTTATTCTTAATGCTTGACACTTAGGGCCCGAGTGCCATGATTTCAGATCTGAACCATATGTGTTTGTATGAATATATTTGTGTTCGTGATCCTATCTATGAGTTGTATGCACCTGTTACGGTTCGGAACCGGCGATCCCAAAAGTGACAGCTTGGGACACCAAAGGGGATGGTCCGTAGTATGAGGATTACATGTATCCATTGAGTTCATTGCTTTGTTCCGGTGCTCTTTGACAGGAGTACCTTAATATCCATTAGTTCCTTTTGTCCCCGTTCGTAGCGGGATGGTAGGACAAAAGATGTTGTGCAAGTTCTTATTGCAAGCACGCACAACTACCTACGGGATACATGCCTAATGTTTGATATTTGCCTAGATGATCATTACTTTTCCGTGTGTCGTGCCCCAAGTTAGAATCTATCTCATCCATGCAGCGCCCAACCATCCATCTCCCTAGCCTACAGTATTTTAAACCTTGCTTTTCACTAGTCGCTACTTTTGCTATTTACTTTGCTATCTACTGTTGCTATTTACTTTTGCTGTTTACTTTCACTATTACTATCATCACTATCATATCACTGTTACCACTTATCTTTTGTTGCAAGTAAGTATATTTCAGGTGCGGTTGAATTGACAACTCAACTGTCAAAGCTTATAAATACTCTTTGGCTCCCCGTGTGTCGAATCAATAAATTGGGTTATTCTTACCCGCGAAGACTATCTCGATCCCTTACGGTTGAGGGTTATCAAGTACCGTTTTCTGGCGCCGTTGCCGGGGAGCATAGCAATATTTACAAGTCTACTTGAGGTATCCTACCTGCTGCACTTTATTCACTATGGGTAAGAAAGGAGACCCCAAAGTTCCGATCTTACTATCCACTACAAGAAGAGGTACTGCTCTGAGCACTAGTGCTACGCTTGATTCACCTTCTGTTATGAGTAAGTTTGCCTCACCGCCACCACATGATGCTCCTACTGAATCTGTTACTATGTCTGATACTATTGATGATGCTTCTACTACTTTTGATGATATTAGTTCGCTTGGTTATGCTCTTGAGAAACAACTTGCTGCTGCTGCTGCTAAAAAGTCTGGAATTGAACTCCCTGTTACTCGCTACCCTATTGGTGAAACTTATGATTATCCTGATTTGAGTAAACTCAAGGAGAGTCTCCTTGATGATGATTACTATATACTAGATGAAGATTTATGCAGGGAACTGACAGAGTTTGCCGGCTCTGACCCTGAAGCTATTAAGAAGCTATTTGAAAAACACTCTCTGAAGAACAAAACCGTTCCTAATCCTGAATTTGCTACATCTCCTATATGCATTGATGATCCTGATTTTGACTTCTCTGTTGATCTTTCACTTATACCTATGGTTGAAGCTGACCCCTTTTATGGCAGAGAAAATGATGATGCTATTGCACACCTGACTAAACTCGGTGAGTTGGGTAGCCTGTTTACCACAGATGAGAAGATACGATACTTTTATGTGACCAAGCTTCTTCCTTTCTCGTTGAAGGAAGGTGCTAAAGCATGGTATGATTCACTCCCATGCGGTTCCATTAAGAGTCCTCAGGACTTAGCTCACTCTTTTGTTGATAAGTACTTTCCTGCTCACATGCAACATGCTGCTTTACAAAGAATTTATAACTTTAAACAGTTGCAGGATGAGTCCCTCCCTAAAGCTTGGGGGAGGTACTGCGGTCTGATTCGGGCTAGACCAGGACATGAAATCCCTAAGAATGAATTAATCGATATATTCTATGCTGGTCTAACTGATGAATCCAGGTCCTATTTGGACAGTTGTGCTGGTTGTGTTTTCAGGAAAAGAACTCCGGACGATGCGGAAGATTTGATGGGCAGGATTGCCAAAAACCATGAAGATTGGTCCGTCCCTGAACCACCTCCACCAACAAAGAAGAGGGGCATGTTTGTTCTAAGCCCCGAGGATATGCGAGAAGCAAAGAAGTCTATTAAAGAGAAAGGTATTAAAGCTGAAGACGTGAAGAATCTACCACCTATTGAGAAGCTGTGTGAGCCTACCACTCACCCTCCTATGGTAGAGGTACACTCTCTTTTAGATTTCAACGCAAGTGACATCCCTCATGGTAAGCCTCCTGAGCAATGTTTAGATGAGTTTGATAATTTTATTATGAAACAGAATCATTTTAATGAGAGGATAGAAAGTCAGTTGCATGATAATTCCCTTGCTATCAAAAGACTGCTTGATGTTTTAGATAGAACAGTTAATGATGTTCAATGTCTTGTGAAGCACTTTCATATGGTTCAAACTCAGCTTGATCAAATTTCTAATGTGCAAAGAGATTTACTTGCTAACAGTGCCAAACAAGATAATTTGTAGGCTTTCGGGATTAAGACCCGAGGAGGAACTAGCACTCAAGATCCTCTTTATCCAGAGGGGCATCCGAAGAGAATCGAGCAAGATTCTCAAATGCAGGAAGAAGAAATTGTTGTCTCTCCAAAGAAGAAGAAGAAACATAAAGAGACTGACAATTCTAATGATCCTATTGCAGATGAAGAGCCAGCTATTGATCCCAACAGTGTATCTATCTCCGATGCTGAGACTGAAGACGGTGCTGAACCTGAAGGTATTGATAATGAGAAGAATGATCCGCCTGAAGTTCGAGAAGAAGAAACACCTGACAAACGTAAGAGGTACACTAAAGAAGACTTCATCGCAAGAAAACATGGGAAGGAGAGAGAACCATGGGTACAGAAACCCATGCCCTTTCCAAGTAAGTCAATCAAATCCAAAGAAGAAGAGCATTATAATAAGTTTTGTGAGTGGATTAAACCTCTTTTTCTTCAAATCCCTTTGACTGATGCTATTAAGTTACTTCCTTATTCAAAATATATGAAAGATATTGTCACTAACAAAAGAAAAGTTCCTAATGATGCAATATCTACTATGCTAGCTAACTATTCTTTCAGTGGAAAGATTCCTGAGAAGCTCGGTGATCCAGGTATACCCACCATTCCTTGCTCCATAAAGAATAATTATGTCAAAACTGCTTTATGTGATCTTGGAGCAGGAGTGAGTGTTATGCCTCTCTCTCTTTACGAGAGGCTTTGTTTAGAGAAACTAATTCTTACAGATATCTCCCTTCAGATGGCTTACAAGTCAACCGCTGTTCCGATAGGTATTTGTGAGGATGTTCCCGTAGAAGTTGCTAATTGTCTAATTCTTACTGATTTTGTTGTGCTTGACATGCCCGAGGATGGGAGCATGTCCATTATTCTTGGTAGACCTTTTCTTAACACCGCAGGTGCTATTATTGATTGCAATAAAGGGAAGGTTACCTTCCATGTGAATGATAAAGAACACACGGTATGTTTTCCGAAGAAGACCGACAGGAGGCATGCCCTCAACTCTATAGAGAATATCGAGATCGTGAAGATCGGAGAATGGGACTGTCCACTACATGTGCCTCACAAATACAAAACTATCATGGTAGGGACAATGTCCATCAAGGTAAAGGTTCAGTGATTACTTCGTAGGAGGTTAGACTTTTTGCTCTATATATCGCTTGTTTGTTGGTAAGACTTGATCAACCTTACTAGTAAGCATGTTTTATATGGATAAAAAGTTGAGCTTGTTATGTTTACATTTGTTTTTAGTTTTGTCCTACTTGCTGTACCAAGTATCTATGTTTTTGAAGCTTCACAATACTACTAACTGCTTCAAGTTTTCAGAGAGTTTCGCAGCTTTTTGAACTTCGAAAAAATTTCAACAGTGAAGTTTTCAGAAAAATTCCAGAAAAATTATAATAAAAATTTCCACAACGGGAGAGACCCAGAAAGTCCTGGGGCCAGCCAGGAGGGGCCACCAGTGGCCCAGGCAGCCAGCTGGCGCGGCCCAGCCCCTGGCCGCGCCCACAGGGTGCCTGGTGCCCATGGGACCCCCTCCAGGTATGTCTTCTTCCTCCCTCTCTCTCTTTCTCCAAAAACTCGAGTTCTGGTCTTGTTCTTGCTGTTCTTGCTGTTCTTGGAGGCGATTCTTCGATCTCCCTCTACAGCCCATCATTTGAGCTGAAATTTTGAGCAAATACTCCCTGGTATGTGACTCCTCCACCCCTCCAATTAGATTTTTGATTGGTGGCCTCATTTGTGAGTATTTAGTAGTTCTTGGTGCTGTAGAGATGAGCTTGCATGCATGTGTAGAAAGTTATTTTCCAAGTTTTGATGCAAGTTTATGCCTTGGGCAAGTGAGTTGAGTAGTTTGCCTTAGCTCACTTTGTTTTAATCCTCGTTTTTGTAAATTGTAAAAAAAATCAGAAATGAGTTTGTTAGGAAGGGCAAAAGGATGGCTTGAGAAGAGGAGGCCCGCACACTCCGATCGAGTCACTAGAGCCGCAGCTTCACCATCGACTGCTAGGGTGAGCTATAATGAAGATCATGTGCCCCTGGAGTTGTTGGAAGACACAAGTCCAGCACGTGCGATGACATTTCCATGTGATGAATTCATGGAAGCTGCGGGAATCAAGGATGAGTTTTATAATCTTTGTGCTAATGCAGGTTTGACACGACTCGTCACGAGCCGTGTTACTCAGTATCAAAAACTCACCTCCAGTTTCATTAACAGTTTTAGATATAATCCTGATTCAGGTGCTATTGAGTTTAAAATTTATAATGATCTTATCACCATGACTTTGGGAAATTTTTGTGAAGTAATAGGTGTGCCGAACATTGGGAGGACGTCTAGGATGGCCACTCAGCCCTCCGAGCTGAAAACCATCATCAACTCTCTCTGCAGCATGGGTACGAGGGATATTCATCGGTCGAAGATCTCCAGCATCTTATTTCCTCACCTCAGGTATTTTGCATATTATATTGCTAGAGGGGTGTTAGCTCGTGACAACACGAGCAGCATTTTTGCTCCGGATATTGCTATCCTGGCAGCAGCCCTCTCAGGGAGGTCTGATTATAATCTGGGTACCTTAATTGCTCGACGCCTTGCTATGAACGGTAACAAGGGGGACTTATATGGTGGCGTTTATGCCACACTTATCTTAGAGCATCTTGGAGGCACCCCACACCCTGATGATACTCCTTTTACTTATTTAAGCTTTGATCTTGCTGCTATGAAAAGGAATAAGTTTGTTACCATGGGTTCTGAGCTTGATAACCTTGTTTATATCTTGCGTTTCGGAATTACCGCGGAACGCGAGATCCGTCTACCTGCACCTCTTTTGTTTGATTTTTCTCGCAGGAACGGATGGTCCTTTGATGTTGTCCAGTTCGATGAGTTCATGGTCCAGCATCAGTTCCATAACCCCATGGAGGGGGTTGTGCCCGACGAGGAGAGGCATGGTGAGATACCACATTTTCAGGAGGAGACCGCCACCGAGTTTGGTGAAGGGTCTTCCTCTGTTTGGCGTTCGGAACCTTCCTCGTGGGAGACTCCGAGGAGTTCGGTGTACGCGCCAGCATCCTTCTACGACCCATGGACTCACCACCACACCCCTGGAGCAGGAGGCTCCTGGGGGCAGTAGCTGCTACCAACTTAGGCCAAAAGCCTAAGCTTGGGGGAGTACGTGCCCACCTCACTTTTCCATTGTATTATCCGTTTTTATTCGCTTTGATCTTTTCGAAGTTTTTGCCCGTTCTTCTTTGCTTCTCTCTTTGCAAAAACAACAAAAAGATTTTCTCTTTCTTTTGCTTTTATTCAACCTTTGAAAAACCAAAAAGATTTCTATTCTCTCTTTAGTTTGCTTTGTTTTCAGAGATCAGCTCGAGTCCGTGATGGCATTTGATTATATTTCCTACGTTCGATCGTGCAAGTGACAAGCAGTAATGATGAAGATCGACTGAAAGGAAGCAACAAGGAAGACCGGTATGAACTCTTATTGTTTCTACTTTTGTACATATGCCTGTACTTATGATCTAGAGACCAGCTTGTAGCGACATAGTGCTATGCTTACAATGCTCTTCCAGTGGTTCATGCTTTCCTTGTGGCTAGTCCCGAATAACTAGAGTACATAATGTGTTATTGAAATGATCTACATGCATTGCACTGTTCATAGTCTGGTATACTAAGGTGGTATTTCCCTTTAGAGAATTTTTGGATTGACTTGGCACATGCTTACACATGTTTAAGACTAAAAAGTCTACTCTGCCTTGATGGTCTTTGAGTTTTAGAATAATTATATCACTTTCATGCCCGATTCAATGTTGCTTTGTCGCTCTGCATGATTATGACCGTTATTGCTCTCTAGTTGGTCGCTTCCCAGTCTTTTGCTAAACCTCCACCTGTACTAAGCGGAATGACTGCTTGTGCATCCAAACCCTTTAAGCCTGTTATGCCAGATGAGTCCACTATACCTTCCTATACATGGTATTTACCTGCCATTCCTAACGAAGATTTTCGTGTACCATCTCGAAATTAATCAAAAGCATTTCCCTTTTTGTGCCTATGTTTTAGCTCATGAGGAAGTAGTAGTTAATTCATAATCTTTTTAAGTTGGACAAGTTTCACCCCTGGATTGCATGTATAATGTGCAAACCCCTAATATGAAAAGGAACTGGCATTGAGTGCACCCGGCTCAAAAAGATAATATAACAAACAAACCCTCCTCCACGCTTTGTTCATGAGAAATCAAAAAACTTTGGCAGTGATAAATAAAGGAGATTAAGAGGATGTGATCGTCCTCATGCGGGAGCCGTTCCTCGAGATTTGTCTAGCTTAAAAAGTGATTGAGTTATCTGCTAGCATTCGTTGACGAAATATGCACCTCTCAAAAACATATTTACTTCTATTTTTAAAACCAAGAGCTCTGGTACATGTTTAGTTTTTGTTTCCGATCACGGGTTTTCAACTTTGCCAATAAAAGCCACGATTCGAGAGTCTCACCTTCTTTCTTCAAAGCACCGACTAGGAGAGCATAATTGTCATTCTGAGTGTAATGTGCATTGTCCCAAAGTATTACATTGTCTTCTGCATACTTGTGATATGATTTATTCTGAAATTCTTAGTTCTAGCCTCCTTTAAAACTCTGGAGGAGTCTCTGCATTTATGTTTTGCTTCACTCACGGAGGCTAGCGAGATACCACCCTAATATGCTCAAGCTATGTGCAATGTAATCTTGTCTTGATTTTTAGTAATATGTTATTTACTTTTAAGTATTTGTGTCTGGTCACTTGAAAGAAGGATTGCTCCTTGCATTGTCCTCATAAGTACTGTTTCAATACTTGCTAAACTCTTTTCGTAGTACATGCTTATATACATCTAATGAAGCAAAAGAGTTTGTCAAAGTTTTCTTTGTCGCGTTCAGTTCGTTGAACTGAATTGCTTGAGGACAAGCAATATGCTAAGCTTGGGGGAGTTGATACGTCTCAAACGTATCTACTTTTCCAAACACTTTTGATATTGTTTTGGCCTCATTCTTGCATGATTTGGACTAAACTAACCCGGACTGACGCTGTTTTCAGCAGAGCTGCCTGTATGGTTTATTTGTGTGCAGGAAAACGGATTTTTAAGTATCTCAGAAAAATCCACGAAAAATCACAGAAAATCCACGCACCCGAAGGAACCAGATGCCAGAAGTGGGACCAGAGGGGGGCCAGGGGGTGCCCAGGCGTCCTGTGGGCGCCCCCCCGGGCCGCGCCGGGGGGGCGCCTGGGTGGGGCCCACACCCCCTGGTGCCCTACTTTAGCCCGTATTTTTACTCCCGACGTAGAAACCCCAGATCAAAAGTTCTTTCGCAGTTTTTCGTCGCGGAGCCGCCGCCACCCTCTGTTCTTCCTCGGGAGGGCTAATCTGGAGGCTGATTTGGCCTCCGGAGAGGGGAGATCGTCGCCATCGTCTTCATCATCACCACTCCATCATCCCTCCATGACTTCTCCCTTCATGTGTGAGTAATTCCCCTGCTGTAGGCGAAGGGGATGGTAGGGATTGGATGAGTTAGATCATGTAATAGTTTATCAGATCGTTGGGGGCATGTTGCCTATCATCTACTATGGTGTTTATCATCTTTGCTACAACTTGTTATTCTTAATGCTTGACACTTAGGGCCCGAGTGCCATGATTTCAGATCTGAACCATATGTGTTTGTATGAATATATTTGTGTTCGTGATCCTATCTATGAGTTGTATGCACGTGTTACGGTTTGGAACCGGCGATCCCAAAAGTGACAGCTTGGGACACCAAAGGGGATGGTCCGTAGTTTGAGGATTACATGTATCCATTGAGTTCATTGCTTTGTTCCGGTGCTCTTTGACAGGAGTACCTTAATATCCATTAGTTCCTTTTGGCCCCGTTCGTAGCGGGATGGTAGGACAAAAGATGTTGTGCAAGTTCTTATTGCAAGCACGCACAACTACCTACGGGATACATGCCTAATGTTTGATATTTGCCTAGATGATCATTACTTTTCCGTGTGCCGTGCCCCAAGTTAGAATCTATCTCATCCATGCAGCGCCCAACCATCCATCTCCCTAGCATACAGTATTTTAAACCTTGCTTGTCACTAGTCGCTACTTTTGCTATTTACTTTGCTATCTATTGTTGCTATTTACTTTTGCTGTTTACTTTCACTATTACTATCATCACTATCATATCACTGTTACCACTTATCTTTTGTTGCAAGTAAGTATATTTCAGGTGCGGTTGAATTGACAACTCAACTGTCAAAGCTTATAAATACTCTTTGGCTCCCCGTGTATCGAATCAATAAATTGGGTTATTCTTACCCGCGAAGACTATCTCGATCCCTTACGGTTGAGGGTTATCAGATGGCTGACTAAACATGATAGTATGACATACTTTAAAATATGATGACTATGTAAACAGGATGACATGATATAACTATATGATGTGTCTATTAAAGTGGTTGGCATGCCATAAATCACAAACATGCCGTCGATGGAAACATGATGGCATGATATAATTCACTGATAGGATGACATAATTCAAAATATGATGACTATGTGAATAGGATGAGATGATATAACTATATCATGTCTTTAGAAAATGGGTTGGCATGCCATAATTCAGATACATGATGTCTATGTAAACATCATGGCATGATATAATTCAAATATATGATTTATATACTAAGGAAGTGAGCAGAGGGCAATCACATATATGATGTGTCAACTAAGGAGATGGCATTCAATATCGTGTATAGGATGTAAAAACTAAGCATTGCAATACAACATATGCATGATATGAGTAATATAACCCTCCCAAGTTTGAGCATACACCTCAGGGGGATAATAGGACTGGTCATCTGCCTCTAAATCCTCCTCTGAAGAGCTATCTGTAACCAGCAAGATATCTGCTTCACCAGGTAGCATTGTCTGCTCTAAAGACCTTGTTTTCACTCCAGATTTCTCCATCACCAATTCAAATGGCTGATGCACAGGAAGAGCAGTTGAATATACAAACATTGTCGACAAAAGCAATGAGAAATACAAAAAAAGGACGGCATGATATAATTCACATATATGACGCTTGGCTAAACAACATGGCATTGCATAATTCACATATATAATGCCTTGCAACAAGATAGCATTGCATAATTCACATACATAATGTCTTGCAACAAGATGGCATTGCATAATTCACATATATGGTAATTAGACACTAAATAGGTGGCATTCACACAAATCATGTCTAAACTAAGCAAATGACATAGCAATGCAAGATACCATACGCACGATATGAGCATCATAACCCTGCCAAGTTAGAGGATGCACCTCGGGGGGGGGGGGGGAATAGGACTGGTCATCTGTCTCTGAATCCTCCTCTGAAGAGCTATCTGTAACCAGCAAGGCATGCGCTTCGTCAGATAGCATTGTCTGCTCTGAAGACCTTGTTTCCACTCCAAATTTTTCCATGACCGTGCCGAATGGCTGACTGGCTAACCAGGGTGGCATTGCAAAATTCACATATATGATGTCTGGCTAAACAAGATGGCATTGCATGATTCAAATATACGATAACGAAACTAAACAGATGGCATTGACACAAAGCATGTCTAAACTAAGCAGATGACATCTTTAATGTATATGGTAAGCAATGCAAGGCATCATATGCATGATATTACCAACATCAACATGCAAAGTTAGAGCGAAGATCTCATGGGGTAAATAGGAGTGGTCTTCTGCTTCTGAAACCCCCTCAGAACAATTATCTTCCTCTTGATTACGATCCGAAATGGGTGGAGGGGGGGGGTTGCCTTTGCGCCCACCATGGAGCGACGTCTGCATGAAATTTTATTGCCACGCAAGGCTCGTCTCTTTTGCTCTACATGTTCAGTTCCATTGTGTACAATAACTGACATGCATAGGAATAAAACATAGTGAGATTATGTAAGGAGTGCATGCACAAATCCAGAGTGATGGTAGCAAACTGTGGATAGACCCAAAACAAATGATAGCAGGCAGATAATAGCTTTAGTTAAAAAATACAGATAATGGCTCCTTTAATGTTTGTTTGCACCCAACATGAAACTCATAGTAGACACCCAAGATTAACCAGATAGTAGACAGATAGTACTGATTGTTGTCCCCATATGTACCCCACAACCATTTAAAAACTCAAGTTTCAGCATAAGTTTGGACCTGAGTCGGAGTCTAATAGGTGAACACGACGATAAAGTAGCATGTCATCATATTAAGCGATGCCTAACATAAGCAGATACGGAAGAGTGCGACCTCTCTTGCGGACCCGTGTAGTCCTCAAGGTCATCTGCTCAGTTGATGATGGTAATGCAGTTGTCGTGGCTGCCGGCGGCGGGGAAGAAGATCTGAGGCGGCGAAAGATAGTCTGGAGAGTGGATCCCTGCTATGGTGAACCCTTCCGTCGTTGGAGTAGCTGAGCTGGGGTGGAACACAGCACCGCAGGAGCAGGACAAACGACACAAGGTTTTCTTTGACACATATCTATAACAGAAGTAATTGTGTAAGGGCTTGTTTGAATTTGAGGATTCTAACAATGCAGGGATAGGAAATAGACAGGAATGGGATAGGAATGCACGTGCAAAACAGAGAATTTAAAAACACATGATTTCTGCCAATCTGGGTGTTTGGTTCACAAGAATTGGAAGATCACAGGATGCAAAGAAGCATGGTGAGATTAAGTCAAACCACAAGAAGTGTACAACCTCTTTGGCGAAGCCATGTCGATCTCAACATGATTCGGTTGGCCGGTGAGGATGCTCCGGCTGACTTGGCTGTCGGAGGAGGGGAAGAAGATCTTAGACGTCTGGAGAGGGAGCCCGAGGTACTGCTCCGCTGTGATGGAGGGTTTCATCGTTGGAGCAGCTCCGGTGAGTTGTACGACGCCGAGGCTGAAGCAGGACAAGAGAGACAACGTTACCCTGAGTGGAATTCTAATAGCATCTCCAATAGATGACGTAAAATACATAACCACAAAGTGCTAGATGTATACATTAGCCGCTCATCTCAGAACTTAACTGTCGAAACTGAATTTAACTGTCGAAACTGAACTTAACTGTCGAAACTGAATTTTGTTGTCGAAACTAAATTTTACTGTCGAAACTGAACGCACTAGAGGTGAGGCTACATATTAGTCGATTGACTTTTTCATCTCTAGTCAGTCGATTTTGCAGCCGTTGGATATGAAATCAAGGGCCTGCAGTTCATCTTCCACCTCCACCCCCCCTGAGCCGCCAGCCACCACCGGCCAAACAGCCGCCCCCGCCACCCGCGGCCGGCGGTGCGCCGCCCCGCCCGCCCCGAAAACACTCCCCACTGCCGGTCTGCCGCCGCCCCAGCCATCCCTGTAGCCCCCCTCCCCCCGTGAAGCTTTTTCTCCGACGATCCCC
>LR738710.1:687486632-687525349 GCA_902687465.1 Secale cereale | reverse complement strand
CCCACGCCACCGCCCCACCACCGCCGATGACCACCGTCCCCACCCTGAACCCTAAGATAGATAGTGGGATACCTCTCCGGCGAGCCCCCCTCCCCGCTGCGGCTGGTTCTTCCTTAACTCCGGCGAGCCCCCCCACCCCCTGAAAATCGACTGACCCAAAAGTCGATTCAGTCGACTAAAGTGTAGCTAAATCAGAGCAGCCTCGCAAGCAAGAGCAAGAGCGAGAGTAGCAGCGCGAGCAAGAGCAAGAGCAAGAGCAGACCAGGCAAGGGACCGAGAGCAAGAGCGGAGCAGCAGCGTGAGCGAGAGCTAAAGCAGCAACAGCTCCTACTGATGTGGACTTCGTTGCCGAGGGAGCGACGCCATGGAGAAAGTGGCCGGCGATGCCGCCGTGGATGGAGCCGCGCCGTGTCGGCTCGGGACTGAGCGCCGGCAGCACCGTGAGATCGAATCAAGAAGAAAATGCGGCGATTAGTGTACAACCTCTTTGGTGGCGCAGATTAGGCCGCAACTTTATCCGAGGAAACGGTGATGATGATGCTCTTCCGGTGGTGCAGTTGAAGACGATGGTGTGGGAATAGAGGTGACGCGAAAGACGAGGGGAACGCCGGGGCAACTCCTTGGAGGTGGAGGACGGGGTGGCTGAACCGGCGGGACGACCAGATCGATGATGGATCCTCATCCGGTACGGTGGATGACGGACGTCGAGGTGTTGCTGTGGACGACGTCGTCGGGGAAGAGGCTCCGGCTGGGTGGCGGACGGAGGAGGGTGTGGGGCTTCGCGGGTTTTGCCAGCCTCGGTGTACGAATGGGTGGGCGGATGGGATGGGAGTGGGGAACCATGTCATAGGGACGCGCTTGTCCGAAATGTGGGATAAGTCACGAAAGTACCCTCATCGATTTGAGCGGTTCTTTTGTTTCAGGGGTATTGATGTCTACTACACGCTTCTATTCCTGTAGACAGTGTTGGGCCTCCAAGAGCAGAGGTTTGTAGGACAGCAGCAAATTTCCCTTAAGTGAGTAACCCAAGGTTTATCGAACTCAGGGAAGTGGAGGTTGAACGTATCCCTTTCAAGCAACCCTGCAATTAAGAAACAAGAAGTCTCTTGTGTCCCCAACACACCAAATACACTTGTCAGATGTATAGGTGCACTAGTTCGGCGAAGAGATGGTAAAATATGGATGATAGGAGTGGCAAAGCAAAATAATATAAATCTGTAATAAAAAGTGCAGCAAGCAAACAAGTGGTAAACGTGAGCACAATTGGTATTGCAATGGTGGAAACAAGGCTTAGGCTTCATACTTTCACTAGTGGCAACTCCCAACAATATTAACATAATCGAATCACATGATATTTCCCATAAAACATGCAATGGAGACGCACTCGGAGGTCATTCCTTTGTGGTCAAGAGAGGACGAGAATTATGTAGGGCTACAAAAGCACACCTCAAAGTTCGGAATTCTCAATCTATGGATTTCCCAATGTCACCGCGGCCATCCAAAGAGAGTACCACAATCACCACAACATATCTCAAGGATAGTCAAAGACAAGCACCAAGAAACTCTCAATCTTCAATCAACACACAAAAGAGGAAATCACTCATGAAAATATTCTTCTAATCCATGTCCAATAGACCGCTGTCACCTTGGTCCCGGGGATTATACTAGATAAAGACAAGTGAGTACATCAATCCAATACATAGAGGAAGGGGAAATATCATGGGATCACCCTAGATTAACATAGCCTATGATCACAACGAAGATCACATCATGGGAGAGAGAATTGACCACATAGCTACACGTACAAGCCCTCAGCCCCGGAGAAGACTACTCACACATGGCCATGGTGAGCAAGAGATTGATGGTGGGGTTGATGGAGAGGTGCAGCCCGGAGAGGAGGAGGCGGCCGGCGGCAGCTGTGGCGGCGGCGGCCCTCGGGGCGGCGGCGGCCCTAGGGGGCAGCGGCTCCTTGGCCCCCCTTCTTCCTTGTGGATGGTGCTGCAATGGTGATGGTCCTCCCCTCCAAGACGGCGGCTTGGGAGGAGGAAAATTCGTGGCCCTTGGTGACCTAGGTTTTCTCTCTTTATATAGACTCTCGGATTCCCGTCATGAGATTTTGGGCTTCAGTAAAACGGGCTTTTCTCGGCCGTCCGGACTCCGATTTGGACGAATTTTATATCCAGAAGCATCCTCTCGAAATTCCCCACAACTTTCGCAACTAGGGTTTTCCGTTTGACGTCGTCTTCAGGCCGGAACGTGACCATCTTATAAAAAGGTTCTCAGACAGATTTCAGAAAAGTCAGAGTCCTACTCCAATACGACTCCTTTTGCGTTTTTGTCAATTTTCAAGTAATTCCTACACAATAAAGTGTAAAACAAGAACATTGTGCACTTTTGCAACCATTAGTAGGTTAGTCCAATAAATGCCTAAAAAGATAGAAAACTTTGATATAAACATGAGACAATGATGCAAAACAAGCATGTCACAAGCAAAAATTATGGATATGTTTGGGACGTATCAACATCCCCAAGCTTAATTCCTACTCGTCCTCGAGTAGGTAGAATGATGACATAGATAATTTTTGAGGTGACATGCTACTAACACAATCTTGATCAAGTAATAAGGTAAAGCATATGGACTGAAATAAAGTGAACCAAACCAATTGTCTATAGTTGGAAGCAAGTAAAAAATGAATAACCAAGTGATCATCTAAGTAAATTCTTTTCATGAATAGTACAATTGAAGACATGAAACTATAAAGTTAAGCACGACTGTTAGCCCCAAAGGAGTTCTCTCATCAAAAGCATTCTAGTTAACACAAAAAGAAGATAAAGTTTCAGCAATGCTTTCCACTTTTCAACATTTTATCTCATGGATAAGTTCAATGCACAAGGATTATATATAACTAAGCAGAAATTTTGAACATAATCAACTTGAACCCAGGGTTAACACTAGATGCTTGCTTATGGTGGAGGAAGAAGATTAGAACATAGGAAAACTGACTCAACATTTAAAAGTAAAAGATAGGCCCTTCGCAGAGGGAAGCAGGGATTACTCATGTGCTAGAGCTTTTTATTTTTGAAAACATAGAGATATAAAAACAATTTTGAGAGATGTATGCTTATTTCAACGAATGGTAATAAACAATGCACTACTACTCATGCCAAACAGAACTTAAGAGCGGCTCCCATAGAGGAATGATAACACTCCCCTTTCTCCTTTGTTTATCACTAGCCAAAGTTTGTCTGATTTCTCAGGTACGATGTGTGAAGGAGGTTTTGATATTGATGACATGAAAAGTGGGCTGGGCATACCCTTTTGCCAGCTCTTTTTGCAAAATTAAGGACATGCACATTATTCATGCACGTCAGGGGTCGTTCTGTCCAACACAAGTAATAATGAACTATCTACCACTTCCTCATGAGCTAAAACAGAGACACAAATAAGGATAAATTTTGAAGGTTTTAAAGGTAGCACATGAGCAATTTACTTGGAATGGCTATTAAATACCATGCATAGGTAGGTATGGTGGACACATATGGCAGAATTTTGGCTATGGAATTTGGATGCACGAGCAGCATTCCCGCTCAGTATAGAGTTTTTAGCAAGTTTTTAGCAAGCACATGTTAATCGGTACAAGAGAATTATAACATCCTTTCAGCATAATTATAAGACTTCTACACTGTCTTCCTTGTCAACCATCTTACTTCTAAAAAGAGAACAAGAACTTTAAAACTACCAATGGTGAAAAACTAAACAATTGCAAACTTCAAAGGTATTTCTTCACTAATAAGACTTTATTAAATGATCTCCATGTTTAGACATCACTACTTAATTTCTCAAAACAATTGATAGGGATCAAGTTACTCAATGATCTTCAAGACTATGCAAGCTTTTTATTCTTTGCACCACGGCCACACTTGGCATTTACTTTACCAACATATTATTTAGCAATTCAAACCAATTCAACTCTCCAAAAAGATATAAGTGAAGCAAGAGAGTACTTTCTATAAAAGAACTAATAGCTCTGAACATGATATGAAATAAAAACAAGAGCTAGAAGCATATAACAAGGTAGCTAAAACACTCAAAAAGATATAAGTGAAGAACATGAGTGTTTCATGAAAAAGCGGAGCGTGTCTCTCTCCCAAATAAGAATGATCAGATGCAACTTATTTAAGACCAGCAAAGAAAACAAAACAAAACAAAAAGACGCTTCAAGAATAGCACATAACGCATGAAGTGATTAAAATATAGTGAAACGAAAGACGAACTGATAATTGTTGATGGAGAAGGGGATGCATGGGGGCATCCCCAAGCTTAGACGCTTGAGTCTTCTTGAATATTTCTTGGGGGTGCACGGGGGCATCCCCAAGCTTGAGCGTTTGACCCTCCTGAGTCTTCTTTTATCATCTTCCCTCGCACACTTGAAAACTCCCTTCATACATAACTCATCATAATCTGATTAGCGAGGTTAGTACCCACAATAAAATAACTTTTCCCTACTGGAAATAAAGATAATCTTGAAGAGCTACTGTTTCTCAAGATTGCCAAAAGGTTTTTGCAAAGAAAAGCAAGCTCAAGGTTTGCAAAACGAGGAAAAGGCAAAACAGGACAGAATCTGTGAAAAACAGACCAGCAGGTAGTAAATAATTGTTTCGGGGCACTTCTGCAACTCAAATCAAAAAACTCAGAACAGACACTCGAAAGCCAATTGTATAGAGCACGCTGTCAAAAAAATCAGATCAAAAAGATGATCTGGTGATTTTATTCGAATTTTTCTGTCCAAGGACAGAATCTGTTTCCTGGACAGCACGTCACAACTTTTGAACTTTCTTGCAATCGGAGGCTAAACTTGGCACAAAGCTGAAAAATAAAGATACAATGATGTTGCTACAGTAGTAACAAACATCAAGACCACTAAAAATTGAAAGAACAAACTGAAAGCAAAGATAACAAGGGTTGTCTCCCTAGAGCTCTTTCTTTATAGCCATAAAGATAGGCTTAAGACTTTAATGATGCTCTCATAGGAATAAGAGCTGAAGAACAAAAGAGAGCATCAAGAAGCAAATACAAAACACATTTAAGCCTAACATGCTTCCTATGCATGGGAATCTTGTAAGAAAATAAATTATTGAAGCATAAAGCAACTAGCATAGGAAGGCAAAACAAGCATAACTTCAAAATATTCACCATAAAGAGAGGAAACTTCTTATTATTAAGATATTTAGAACCATGTCTCCCTCTCTCATTATAAATTTCAGTGGCATCATGAATGAACTCAACAATATAACTATCACATAATGCATTATTTCCATGATCCAAAAGCATAAAAGTATCATTACTCTTCATATAAGCAAAATCTTTCTTATTAGGAATAGTGAGAGTAAAGCAATCATAACCATCATGGTAATCATCATATTTAGGAGGCATATCATAATCATAATAAATTTTATCCTCAATAGTAGGTGGACTAAAAAGCTCACATTTATCATTGTAATCATCATATATAGGAAGCAAAGTATCATCAAAGTAAATTTTCTCTTCAAAAGTTGGGGGACTAAAAATATCATGTTGATCAAACGTGTCATCCCCAAGCTTAGAGCTTTCCATGTCATTAGCAATATTGATATTAAAAAAAACATACTAATAACATCACCACCATCATGATTGTTATGCAAATAATAAAGTTCCAAAGGTTTTTTAATTTTCTCTTCAAACACATCATGTCCAAGTTCAAGGTAGAGCTTATAAAGCTCTCTCATATTTTTGTTGTTTTCCATTAAGCAAAACTAGTGAAATAAAAACAAGAAACAAAAAGATTTAATTGCAAGATCTAGAGAAGGTACCTTCACTTACCTCACTTCCCCGGCAACGGCGCCAGAAATAGCTTGATGTCTACTACACGCTTCTATTCCTGTAGACAGTGTTGGGCCTCCAAGAGCAGAGGTTTGTAGGACAGCAGCAAATTTCCCTTAAGTGAGTAACCCAAGGTTTATCGAACTCAGGGAAGTGGAGGTTGAACGTACCCCTTTCAAGCAACCCTGCAATTAAGAAACAAGAAGTCTCTTGTGTCCCCAACACACCAAATACACTTGTCAGATGTATAGGTGCACTAGTTCGGCGAAGAGATGGTAAAATATGGATGATAGGAGTGGCAAAGCAAAGTAATATAAATCTGTAATAAAAAGTGCAGCAAGCAAACAAGTGGTAAACGTGAGCACAATTGGTATTGCAATGGTGGAAACAAGGCCTAGGCTTCATACTTTCACTAGTGGCAACTCCCAACAATATTAACATAATCGAATCACATGATATTTCCCATAAAACATGCAATGGAGACGCACTCGGAGGTCATTCCTTTGTGGTCAAGAGAGGACGAGAATTATGTAGGGCTACAAAAGCACACCTCAAAGTTCGTAATTCTCAATCTATGGATTTCCCAATGTCACCGCGGCCATCCAAAGAGAGTACCACAATCACCACAACATATCTCAAGGATAGTCAAAGACAAGCACCAAGAAACTCTCAATTTTCAATCAACACACAAAAGAGGAAATCACTCATGAAAATATTCTTCTAATCCATGTCCAATAGACCGCTGTCACCTTGGTCCCGGGGATTATACTAGATAAAGACAAGTGAGTACATCAATCCAATACATAGAGGAAGGGGAAATATCATGGGATCACCCTAGATTAACATAGCCTATGATCACAACGAAGATCACATCATGGGAGAGAGAATTGACCACATAGCTACACGTACAAGCCCTCAGCCCCGGAGAAGACTACTCACACATGGCCATGGTGAGCAAGAGATTGATGGTGGGGTTGATGGAGAGGTGCAGCCCGGAGAGGAGGAGGCGGCCGGCGGCAGCTGTGGCGGCGGCGGCCCTCGGGGCGGCGGCGGCCCTAGGGGGCAGCGGCTCCTTGGCCCCCCTTCTTCCTTGTGGATGGTGCTGCAATGGTGATGGTCCTCCCCTCCAAGACGGCGGCTTGGGAGGAGGAAAATTCGTGGCCCTTGGTGACCTAGGTTTCCTCTCTTTATATAGACTCTCGGATTCCCGTCATCAGATTTTGGGCTTCAGTAAAACGGGCTTTTCTCGGCCGTCCGGACTCCGATTTGGACGAATTTTATATCCAGAAGCATCCTCTCGAAATTCCCCACAACTTTCGCAACTAGGGTTTTCCGTTTGACATCGTCTTCAGGCCGGAACGTGACCATCTTATAAAAAGGTTCTCAGACAGATTTCAGAAAAGTCAGAGTCCTACTCCAATACGACTCCTTTTGCGTTTTTGTCAATTTTCATGTAATTCCTACACAATAAAGTGTAAAACAAGAACATTGTGCACTTTTGCAACCATTAGTAGGTTAGTCCAATAAATGCCTAAAAAGATAGAAAACTTTGATATAAACATGAGACAATGATGCAAAACAAGCATGTCACAAGCAAAAATTATGGATATGTTTGGGACGTATCAACATCCCCAAGCTTAATTTCTACTCGTCCTCGAGTAGGTAGAATGATGACATAGATAATTTTTGAGGTGACATGCTACTAACACAATCTTGATCAAGTAATAAGGTAAAGCATATGGACTGAAATAAAGTGGACCAAACCAATTGTCTATAGTTGGAAGCAAGTAAACAATGAATAACCAAGTGATCATCTAAGTAAATTCTTTTCATGAATAGTACAATTGAAGACATGAAACTATAAAGTTAAGCACGACTGTTAGCCCCAAAGGAGTTCTCTCATCAAAAGCATTCTAGTTAACACAAAAAGAAGATAAAGTTTCAGCAATGCTTTCCACTTTTCAACATTTTATCTCATGGATAAGTTCAATGCACAAGGATTATATATAACTAAGCAGAAATTTTGAACATAATCAACTTGAACCCAGGGTTAACACTAGATGCTTGCTTATGGTGGAGGAAGAAGATTAGAACATAGGAAAACTGACTCAACATTTAAAAGTAAAAGATAGGCCCTTCGCAGAGGGAAGCAGGGATTACTCATGTGCTAGAGCTTTTTATTTTTGAAAACATAGAGATATAAAAACAATTTTGAGAGATGTATGCTTATGTCAACGAATGGTAATAAACAATGCACTACTACTCATGCCAAACAGAACTTAAGAGCGGCTCCCATAGAGGAATGATAACACTCCCCTTTCTCCTTTGTTTATCACTAGCCAAAGTTTGTCTGATTTCTCAGGTACGATGTGTGAAGGAGGTTTTGATATTGATGACATGAAAAGTGGGCTGGGCATACCCTTTTGCCAGCTCTTTTTGCAAAATTAAGGACATGCACATTATTCATGCACGTCAGGGGTCGTTCTGTCCAACACAAGTAATAATGAACTATCTACCACTTCCTCATGAGCTAAAACAGAGACACAAATAAGGATAAATTTTGAAGGTTTTAAAGGTAGCACATGAGCAATTTACTTGGAATGGCTATTAAATACCATGCATAGGTAGGTATGGTGGACACATATGGCAGAATTTTGGCTATGGAATTTGGATGCACGAGCAGCATTCCCGCTCAGTATAGAGTTTTTAGCAAGTTTTTAGCAAGCACATGTTAATCGGTACAAGAGAATTATAACATCCTTTCAGCATAATTATAAGACTTCTACACTGTCTTCCTTGTCAACCATCTTACTTCTAAAAAGAGAACAAGAACTTTAAAACTACCAATGGTGAAAAACTAAACAATTGCAAACTTCAAAGGTATTTCTTCACTAATAAGACTTTATTAAATGATCTCCATGTTTAGACATCACTACTTAATTTCTCAAAACAATTGATAGGGATCAAGTTACTCAATGATCTTCAAGACTATGCAAGCTTTTTATTCTTTGCACCATGGCCACACTTGGCGTTTACTTTACCAACATATTATTTAGCAATTCAAACCAATTCAACTCTCCAAAAAGATATAAGTGAAGCAAGAGAGTACTTTCTATAAAAGAACTAATAGCTCTGAACATGATATGAAATAAAAACAAGAGCTAGAAGCATATAACAAGGTAGCTAAAACACTCAAAAAGATATAAGTGAAGAACATGAGTGTTTCATGAAAAAGCGGAGCGTGTCTCTCTCCCAAATAAGAATGATCAGATGCAACTTATTTAAGACCAGCAAAGAAAACAAAACAAAACAAAAAGACGCTTCAAGAATAGCACATAACGCATGAAGTGATTAAAATATAGTGAAACGAAAGACGAACTGATAATTGTTGATGGAGAAGGGGATGCATGGGGGCATCCCCAAGCTTAGACGCTTGAGTCTTCTTGAATATTTCTTGGGGGTGCACGGGGGCATCCCCAAGCTTGAGCGTTTGACCCTCCTGAGTCTTCTTTTATCATCTTCCCTCGCACACTTGAAAACTCCCTTCATACATAACTCGTCATAATCTGATTAGCGAGGTTAGTACCCACAATAAAATAACTTTTCCCTACTGGAAATAAAGATAATCTTGAAGAGCTACTGTTTCTCAAGATTGCCAAAAGGTTTTTGCAAAGAAAAGCAAGCTCAAGGTTTGCAAAACGAGGAAAAGGCAAAACAGGACAGAATCTGTGAAAAACAGACCAGCAGGTAGTAAATAATTGTTTCGGGGCACTTCTGCAACTCAAATCAAAAAACTCAGAACAGACACTCGAAAGCCAATTGTATAGAGCACGCTGTCAAAAAAATCAGATCAAAAAGATGATCTGGTGATTTTATTCGAATTTTTCTGTCCAAGGACAGAATCTGTTTCCTGGACAGCACGTCACAACTTTTGAACTTTCTTGCAATCGGAGGCTAAACTTGGCACAAAGCTGAAAAATAAAGATACAATGATGTTGCTACAGTAGTAACAAACATCAAGACCACTAAAAATTGAAAGAACAAACTGAAAGCAAAGATAACAAGGGTTGTCTCCCTACAGCTCTTTCTTTATAGCCATAAAGATAGGCTTAAGACTTTAATGATGCTCTCATAGGAATAAGAGCTGAAGAACAAAAGAGAGCATCAAGAAGCAAATACAAAACACATTTAAGCCTAACATGCTTCCTATGCATGGGAATCTTGTAAGAAAATAAATTATTGAAGCATAAAGCAACTAGCATAGGAAGGCAAAACAAGCATAACTTCAAAATATTCACCTTAAAGAGAGGAAACTTCTTATTATTAAGATATTTAGAACCATGTCTCCCTCTCTCATTATAAATTTCAGTGGCATCATGAATGAACTCAACAATATAACTATCACATAATGCATTATTTCCATGATCCAAAAGCATAAAAGTATCATTACTCTTCATATAAGCAAAATCTTTCTTATTAGGAATAGTGAGAGTAAAGCAATCATAACCATCATGGTAATCATCATATTTAGGAGGCATATCATAATCATAATAAATTTTATCCTCAATAGTAGGTGGACTAAAAAGCTCACATTTATCATTGTAATCATCATATATAGGAAGCAAAGTATCATCAAAGTAAATTTTCTCTTCAAAAGTTGGGGGACTAAAAATATCATGTTGATCAAACGTGTCATCCCCAAGCTTAGAGCTTTCCATGTCATTAGCAATATTGATATTAAAAAAACATACTAATAACATCACCACCATCATGATTGTTATGCAAATAATAAAGTTCCAAAGGTTTTTTAATTTTCTCTTCAAACACATCATGTCCAAGTTCAAGGTAGAGCTTATAAAGCTCTCTCATATTTTTGTTGTTTTCCATTAAGCAAAACTAGTGAAATAAAAACAAGAAACAAAAAGATTTAATTGCAAGATCTAGAGAAGGTACCTTCACTTACCTCACTTCCCCGGCAACGGCGCCAGAAATAGCTTGATGTCTACTACACGCTTCTATTCCTGTAGACAGTGTTGGGCCTCCAAGAGCAGAGGTTTGTAGGACAGCAGCAAATTTCCCTTAAGTGAGTAACCCAAGGTTTATCGAACTCAGGGAAGTGGAGGTTGAACGTACCCCTTTCAAGCAACCCTGCAATTAAGAAACAAGAAGTCTCTTGTGTCCCCAACACACCAAATACACTTGTCAGATGTATAGGTGCACTAGTTCGGCGAAGAGATGGTAAAATATGGATGATAGGAGTGGCAAAGCAAAGTAATATAAATCTGTAACAAAAAGTGCAGCAAGCAAACAAGTGGTAAACGTTAGCACAATTGGTATTGCAATGGTGGAAACAAGGCCTAGGCTTCATACTTTCACTAGTGGCAACTCCCAACAATATTAACATAATCGAATCACATGATATTTCCCATAAAACATGCAATGGAGACGCACTCGGAGGTCATTCCTTTGTGGTCAAGAGAGGACGAGAATTATGTAGGGCTACAAAAGCACACCTCAAAGTTCGTAATTCTCAATCTATGGATTTCCCAATGTCACCGCGGCCATCCAAAGAGAGTACCACAATCACCACAACATATCTCAAGGATAGTCAAAGACAAGCACCAAGAAACTCCCAATCTTCAATCAACACACAAAAGAGGAAATCACTCATGAAAATATTCTTCTAATCCATGTCCAATAGACCGCTGTCACCTTGGTCTCGAGGATTATACTAGATAAAGACAAGTGAGTACATCAATCCAATACATAGAGGAAGGGGAAATATCATGGGATCACCCTAGATTAACATAGCCTATGATCACAACGAAGATCACATCATGGGAGAGAGAATTGACCACATAGCTACACGTACAAGCCCTCAGCCCCGGAAAAGACTACTCACACATGGCCATGGTGAGCAAGAGATTGATGGTGGTGTTGATGGAGAGGTGCAGCCCGGAGAGGAGGAGGCGGCCGGCGGCAGCTATGGCGGCGACGGCCCTCGGGGCGGAGGCGGCCCTAGGGGGCAGCGGCTCCTTGGCCCCCCTTCTTCCTTGTGGATGGTGCTGCAATGGTGCTGGTCCTCCCCTCCAAGACAGCGGCTTGGGAGGAGGAAAATTCATGGCCCTTGGTGACCTAGGTTTCCTCTCTTTATATAGACTCTCGGATTCCCGTCATCAGATTTTGGGCTTCAGTAAAACGGGCTTTTCTCGGCCGTCCGGACTCCGATTTGGACGAATTTTATATCCAGAAGCATCCTCTCGAAATTCCCCACAACTTTCGCAACTAGGCTTTTTCCGTTTGACGTCGTCTTCGGGCCGGAACGTGACCATCTTCTAAAAAGGTTCTCAGACAGATTTCAGAAAAGTCAGAGTCCTACTCCAATACGACTCCTTTTGCGTTTTTGTCAATTTCCAAGTAATTCCTACACAATAAAGTGTAAAACAAGAACATTGTGCACTTTTGCAACCATTAGTAGGTTAGTCCAATAAATGCCTAAAAAGATAGAAAACTTTGATATAAACATGAGACAATGATGCAAAACAAGCATGTCACAAGCAAAAATTATGGATACGTTTGGGACGTATCAGGTATCACGGGCATTTCGCGTGTCAGGATTTCACAGGAGGTGGGAGTTTTCGCGCGCGTTGTAATTTTGGAATAGCAAGGCACGGGTTGAGATGCAGTGAGTTGTCGGAGCACAACGAGACAAAAATATATCTTAAATATTTCGGGCTAACAAGGCGCGGGTTGAAGAGGCGGGAGTTTCGCAGCACGATAGACAGAGACGCTAGCTTGAAATTTCGGCATAACAAGGCGCGTCTTGAAATTTCGGCAGAACAAGCTTAACGTGCACCCAAAAAAGACAATTTAGACTAGTATGATATACTACGTACAATGTGTTTAACACGCACAACACACACACATACACCATTTAGACTAGTAAGGTACACGTGCATTGCACGCATGAGATTTGGCAACCAAATTATGAATAAATACCACATTATAGCATGCCAGCTTTGAGTCATACATGCATGATGTAGATGTTCGTTTAATTCTTATAGTTCATTTCATTTAAAATCATCTAGTTTTTATAAAAAAGCTAGTCTATTTCAAGATTCATGGAATTATGCGCTGTAAGGCATAAAGTAAAAACAAATCATGTAGAAAAATATTTGGGCAATTATGATACGGAAGATTTTAGAACAAAGAAGAAGTGCTTGTGTCTTGAGGTTTGTGCATTATGCTTAAGTTCAACCATACTGTCTTCTAGATTGTATATGTGGCAAAATCTGGTGGAATCTAGATGATATCCAACGGCCAGTAGTGCTCAAACTTGCCAGCTCTGCACCATCGGATTGGCCTCATCCAACGACCATCGTTCAAAGTTAAAGTTATCCGCACACTATATGAAAATTATTATATATATATATATATATATATATATATATATATATATATATATATATATATATATATATATATATATATATAGGACAATAGTTTTGGACACCTAGGTGCCCAGGCTCCTTACCTCGTGACCGTCGGATCTTACACAGATGCATGTAGATAGTAATGGGTGCGAGTATATTAAGCAGCTTCCATATATGCTTTATGGAAGTAATTGGCAAGTACCAATAAATGTATAACTTAGGTGTTTTAATAACATGCGTTGAATAGGAAAGTGATAAGTGCAATTTCTTCTTAATTTATTTCATTGGACGTATAATGGAAACATCCTATGAAGGTATATACATACAAACTTAGTATTTTTCTATGGGGTATTCATGTGCGTCCTTATGCATATTATAGAAATGCATGTACTAATGTCTTGGGGTATATACCTATCTTTGATGTATCCTCGACCGATAATACATACTTAATTTGGGGTACATCACATGCGAGTATATTGATTTTGGGTATATAATTTCCGAGTATGTCACATTTATTTATATTCTTGGGGTATATATATTTTTGGGTATGTTTTGGGTATATACCTACCTTTTATGTACTCTCGACCGATAGTATATACTTAATTTGGGGTACATCACATGCGAGTATATTGATTTTGGGTATATAATTTCTGAGTATGTCACATTTATTTATATGGGGTATCATACATAAGTCATACGATATATCGGGTATTATACATTTGATGCGGATATATGAAAACGCCCCAAATACATGTACTCGATACCTGTTGAGTAACAATTATACAGCATGATTCACCTTATTAAAAATGTATATGCGTACAATATCTTAGGTATATGTACAAGCAAATCTATTGGTTCTTGGTACGCACATGCTTTCTACATACCTAGAAGTAAGAAAGGTAACTAGGACGAGGCATTATATTTTTGTTAACCATTGAAATAGTAGGAAAGGCTGCTACTGCATATATATTATTTGTTCACATTAAATTATATAGATAAATTAGTCGTCAAAAATTTCAAACCGCCTTATTTTTCTTAAAAGTTCAGATACATTGAAATTTAATATATCTTGTGTATATACGTAGACACACTATCTTTTTTTGTAGAACGGGTAGTAGCATGCATTAGTATAGAAGAAACACCATACAATTTTGTTTTGGAAATGAAGTATTGCTAGCAAATAAATAGAATACTATTTTTTGAAAAGCAATCATAGACTATTATGGTAATAATGCATGCAAACAGAACAAGGAAAGCTATTATTATGTGGATTGTATAGTATGCACTAATGGATATGACTTGCCGTAATGGGTCTAGGTGCCCCACATAATGGGTCTAGGTGCCCCATATGTATCCGGTCTATTCTCATAACATTATGAGAATAATATTTTCATAACACATCCGAACTGCTTTGTGTAACTGCATTGGAAAGCTATGCGCACTGCACAGATACTGCAACACAGAGACCAGTGAACTTCATGTTTGAAAAAACTGTACGTGTTGTTTTTTGGTACTTTTTTTGCTCTAGTTTTTTAACCGTTTATCGGAATTATGCGTGTAATATACCGTTGAAAAGCTATGGAGTAGACGCAACTTCGCCATGTTGAACACTTTTCAAAATTCGTCACAGTTTAAGAGCAGTTTTGAAAATCGTGCGGTTCATAACGAATGACAGCGAGCATTTTTTCGCGTTTTTTTCTAAACCGCTCGTCGGAATGAAACAAATGATACACCGTTGGAAAGGTATCGTCGAGGCGCATATTTTTCATATCTATTATTTTTTCTAATTCGCTACGGTTTAAGAGCAGTTTTGAATTTATTAAATCACGGAATTGTGTTTTTCGAATTTTTTGCAATTTTTCGGTACTGTTTTAGCTTCAGTTTTTTAACCGTTTGTCGAAACGAGGCGTGTGATACGCTGTTGGAAAGCTACGAACGAGGCGCAACTTTAATATGTTGAAATGTTTTTGAGATTTCTTACGGTTTTTAGTTAATTTTGAAAATCGTGCGGCTGACTACGAAGGGCAGCGGCCGTTTTTCGTGAAATTTTTAAAAACCGTTGGTCGAAATGATCCAAACGATACACCGTTGAAAAGATATCGTCGAGGCGCTATTTTTTCATGTAGAACACTCCCTCTAATTCATTATGGTTTAAGAGCAGTTTTGAAATTACAAAAACGCACACACTTTTTTTTTCCGCGACACAAATATCAACGCGTGTACTGCATCCGACAGAAGAACGCACTGCATAAGACAATCAAGTGCATTGCATCGTTTCTTTTTGTCACACATGATTTTTCTCAGAAGAGGATTTTGAAGTGCGCGTCACATCTCGCGTAAGTGAACCGCAACACTGTCGAGAAGTGAGCCGTATTACTTTTTTGTCGTTTCCGTAACATTATTTTCTGCCTTCACGTTGTGAGTATGTAAACCGCGACACCCCTGAAAGTGAACCGCATGAGTTATTTATGTGTTACAAAGTGCACTGCCAAGGAACTACTTTCTAAATTTTCTATAACATTTTTTTGCTCTTGTTTTTGCATTATAGAACCGCCTTCAGAGAATTTAACCACCGAGCAGCAAGCGTCGTGCTAATGATTTTTTCACAAGAGCTTCATATCCCAAGCAACGCAAAACTGCAGTGAAATGCGTCGTGATGGCGTCATCGGCGAACTGCATGTTGGGGAGGAGAGAGCTGCGAGGGGGTGCCCGACGAACTGCAAAAAAAGATGCAAGTGAGTCCCCACGAAGCAGCATGGCAACTCGATTTGCCGGCGGCGACGAACTGCATGTTGGCCGAATAGCAAACCTCTAAAATACAAACGAACTGCTCACTGGCCTCTTTTGACAAATAAAATGCATTTGTTTCAACATTTTTTTACAAACCAAATTCATTAGCAGTGAACCGCCTGCGAGACAATTTTTTTCCTGAAAATGAAAAACAAAACAAGAACTGCACGCAGAGGAAAATAAATTGCATCGACACCCCCAATCACCAGAGATGATGAACAGGAGGAGTAGGCGGTTGGAGGCGGCGCTGTCAAGGGGAGCAATAGTGCACTGCATGTGGCGACGGCTGGGGGAGGACCCAGTGAGATCTGGCCGTCGTGGTGCTTGACGACGCAAGGTAGGGAGCAGAGTGGTGGCCGTAGTGGTCGACTGCCGTGAGAAGCCAGCCCCCGCTACATCGATATTTCCTCCCACCACCGCATCCTGGTTGGGCGGTGTGGATCCAGGGTCAGGGGAGCTTTTGGCCAGATCCGTTGGCCGATCTGAGGTCGAGGAACTCGGCCCGCGCCATCACATCGAGGAGGGAGATGGAAGCCGCCTGTTCCCTGGCGCGGCGCAGGGGTGAGGTGTGTGGGTCCGAGCGGGAGGAGGCGGGTGGCCGGCCGGGCGGCGCGTTGGGAGGGTGGGTGGCCAGCCGGGCGGCGCGTGGTGAGGGGGTAGGTGGGCGGCCGGGCAGCGCGTCGGGAGGTCGTGGGTGGCCGACCGGGCGGCGCGTCCGGAGGTGGTGGGTAGCCCGCCAGCGCGTCCGAAGGTGGTGGGTAGGCAGGGGATGTGGTGGGGGAGCGAGGAAGAAGGTGGGGGAGCGGGGGTTTGTCGTGTGCGCGTGGGCGTGGGAGTTGCTGGTAGGACGTGGGCACACTGTTATGAGAATAAGGTTTTTGTTATGAGAATAAGGACCCACCCTATATATATATATATATATAGGGTGGGTCTATTCTCATAACACCCCTTAAGATCTTATTCTCATAACAAAAACCTTATTCTCCTAACAAGCACCTCGTCCGCTCCCCGTCTCCTAGCGCCCGACGCCGGCGTCCTCCCCCACCCCTCCCCGCCTCCTAGCGCGGGAGCGCCCAGGCGGCCGGCGGCCAGCGTCCTCGCCAATCCCTCCCCCTCCTTCTAGCGCGGGAGCGCACGCCGGCCGGCGGGCAGCGTCCTCCCCCACCCCTCCCCGCATCCTAGCGCGGGGGCGCACGGCGGGCGGTGGCAGGCGTCCTCTCCCCACCCCTCCCCCGCCTCCTAGCGCCGAGCGCACGGCGGCCGGCGGCCGGCGTCCTGCACCTCACCTCCACCCCCTCCCCCCGCCTCGTAGCGGCAGCAGAGGGCCCGCCAAAGCGGCCGGCGATGCAGTCCGTCGGGGGCGAAATTTCCGCGGCGGCGTTTAGGAAGCGACGCCGCACCTCACCTTCGCCCCAACAACACTTAGAGGATCCGTCCCTGAAGCATCCAGCCTCAGCCATGCATGACAGGGGGAAGCGAACTGCAACGTTGACTACTACATCACATTCGTCATGGATGCGAACTGCAATGGTGCACGTCCAGCCTTCTCCCGCAACAATGGCCAAGGTGGAAAAAGCGCATGATTTCCTGCAGCGGAGGTGGACTGCACGACAACAGCAGCAAGAGCTGCATCTGCAGAAGGAGGGAACTGCATATAAGGTAAGAAAATCAACATACCAACCCCCCCATCCAGTTTGCAGTGCCGTTTTTATACACATGTAGTCCCCCATCTTGCGTCGACTGCAGTAACATGTGTCTCCAAAAGTAGAAAATCAGAAAAGGATAGTTCGAAAAATAAAAGACGCTGTATGGATGAAAATTGCAGTCCACATTGACTAAAAAAGTAGAGCGTTGTTCCTAGAGCTGAAGTGAATTGTTTCTTCATGTTAACTAACAGTGCCCCTGCTGTAGAATGACACATTGAAAGTGCAAATTCTTACCGTTTGCAAAAATATAATGATACATAGAACGAAAGATGCAGTTCATTTCATTGTTGACATGCATAAAAAAAGCTTTGGCTTAATAACCTGCAGGAATTCGCTATGCCTCAAAAACAGAAGATGCCTCGAATCATTTATGACCCTGAGCCCCTGAACTGCATTGGAAGAGAAGAGTGGGAGATGCCTGGATGGATAACACCTGAATTACCTAGGGGTTTCTTTAACACGACAAACAGAACTGCCTACTCCGTGGAGGAAGATGAAGAGGATAAAGATGAAAACAGCGAACCAAACATCATTCGAGATGGAGAAGGCAGTGAGACAAAAAAAACCGCAGGATGAAGAGGAGGACGACGACGATCTGGTCTTCATGGGTGAACGCGCGCAGAAACATGATGAGGAAGAGGATGATGACGAGGAGCAAATCATAACAGTTATGCAGCCAAGGTACACGCGTGTCTTTGAAACATTTGGTCAGGAGATCAGAACGGATGATATAGCACCTCCAGAAGCCGATGTTGAAACCCAGCAAGTTCGGCAGATCCATGTGCAAACGATTCGTCTACAAAGGGACAGTGGAATTCCACCAAGGCCGCCTATTGCCCAACAAAAGAATCGGAAGCATAATCAAGGAGGGCCGCAGGCAACCAAGAAAGTAAAGTTCTCCACACTCCTGCCTCCTCGCGATCCTCAATTACACAGGTCTGTTGTCACCCCTCCATGCCCAATAAACATCGGTGAGCTGCAAACACCGTTAGAAGAAAAACAGTACACGCACGTAAGCATCCTTGCCTGACTACTGCAGTTCAGTTATTACGCATAATTTCAGCTTGTGCATTTCTCATTAACAAAAAAAAAGAAACATTCCGTGTTGTATGTGTGCAGGATGAGAACATGCTCCAAGAACTTGTGCCTGTGAAAGGTATGCAGTTCACATCAGAAGATGCGGCGCGAGAATTCTACAACACGTATGCGAGGCATGCAGGCTTCGGCACACGCAAAAACGGCGGATACAGAACAAACAGATACATCGTGTGCTCAAAGGAAGGCAGAAGCAAACAAACTGTCACTGATTATGACAGAAAGCGGGAAAAACATCAAAGAGGACTGGCTGCAAGGCGGGGATGAGATTGAAAAAAATAAAGGATGTGTTTGTGATAGCAGAGACTGAGCTCAATCACAACCACAGGATGATTGACAGCCCGGCTATGCTTCTGCACATGCACTCGCATAAGAGGATGACCCGTTGCTCGATAAACTAGTGAAGGACATGCAGAGCGACAACCTCATGCACACGCAGATGATGTCAACCCTGTCGAGGATGTCAGGAGGACTGCACTTTATGGGGCGCACCAGCCGTGACTGGGTGAACAGGTACGTTCACTAAAAACAAAAAACGATGTCTCGTCTATTTCATGCAGTTCGCTTTGTGCATTTTCTGTATGTCCCTAATGCTGCAAGTATATTATTATTTCGAACTGCAGGAAGCACCAATTCGCGAGGGAGGAAACAGAGGACGATGTGAAGAAACTCCTGGCTTTCTTTGAGAAGATGCAGCAAATAAACCCCGAGTTCTTCTATGATTACGACAAAGATGTCGATAACCGTGTGCGCAACATATTCTGGGCGAACGCCAGCTGCAGGGGATCGTACGAAGATTTTGGAGATTGTGTCACATTTGACACGACATACAAGACCAACAAGTTCCACATGCCTCTGGGCGTCTTCGTTGGAGTCAACCACCACCTCCAAAGTACAATATTGGATGTGGCTCTCATCAGAGACGGAACAATACCGACTTTCGAGTGGGTGTTCCGGACGTTCTTGCGTTGCATGAACAACAAGCGGCCAATCTGCATACTCACAGGTATGCTGAAAAAAAAGTGAACTTAAATAACAATGCAGTTCACTGCCAAGTTTTGTAGTACATTTCTTACATCCAATGATTTTTTTTTGAAAAAAAGCAGAAAAAGGATATGCAGTTCTCTCAATAACTCGATGCTTGTTTTTTTTCAAAAACATGCAGATCAATGCCCCTCCATGGATGCCGCGATAAAAAGTACGCTCGTAGGCACGCTGCACAAGTTATGCCGTTGGCATATACTGAAAAAATACAAGGATCACCTGTCCTTGCTGTACAAAGCCTATGAGAAATTCAAGGATGAGCTGACCTCCGTTCTCAACCACCCACTGATGCCATCAGAGTTTGAACGCGCTTGGCGTGAGCTCATGGGAAAGTATAACCTGCAAAATGATGAGATTATGAAGGCGATGTGGGCAGACAGAAAAGAATGGATATCGGCTTACTACAAGGAGGTGTTCTGTGCACGGATGACTTCGACACAGAGAAGTGAAAGCATGAACCGGATCTTGAAGAGGAACTTTGTCAAGGAAAGACACGACCTGCACATCTTTGCGTCCCAGGTGGACAGGTGCATCCAGACACGGAAGGGCGTCGAGCACGCGGAGACCATAGCTAACGAGGTATATAAACAGAACAAATTTTTCAGAGATGGATCAGCAATTAATAAAAACAAATACTCGCTTTCTTGATTTTTGCTGCAAAAAAGACAACCACTTAACTGGTTTTCTTTGTTTCACAGACGGAGATAAAGACTACTACTCAGTTTGGATTCGAGGTTCAGCTCTCCAAGATTTACACCAGGGCGGTCTTTGCTGACTTCAAGCAAACGCACTACCGCAACACAGCCTTCAGATCAGAGCAGTCCACTGACAACCCGACGAAATATTTGGTGCGCCACTACAACCGGTCTGATGATTTTGATTGGGCAAGACACGAGTTCCAGGTGGTTGCTGATGTGACGAACGGTATCTACGAATGCGAATGCAAGCTGTGGACACACACAGGTAAGTGATACAAGGAAACAAAAAAAAATAAGCACGCGTAAAACAAAATGAAGTTCACTTATTGCTCGTAGCAAAAAAAAAGAGATTAAAAACAAAAAAATATATAGTGAGGTTCACTAAAGCAGCAGACACAGGACCTATTTATAATGCAGTTCACAAAAACCAAAAAAATTAAAAAATGTTGCCTATTTATGTGAAGTTTGCTGGCACGAGTAACCCAAAAAAATTTCTTTTGCTGCAGGCCTGTTCTGCGTGCACATCATTTGCATGTTGGATCAGCTGCGGGTGGACAAGATACCTGAACAGTACATATTGAAGAGATACACACGGAACGCACGCCAAAATCCAACTTTTGACCGCAGAGACTATGAGCAAACTGCTCCGGATGGGAGTTCGATGTTCTGCCGTAGGAGACTACTTGCAGAAACTGCAATGGACCTGGCGAACAGAGGTGTCAAGTCGGATAGAGGTTACAACAGAGCTTTAGCTAGGATGAGAAAACTCATACAAGAAGTGAACGTAATAAATGAAGAAGAAGAAGAGGCAGAAAAGATAATGGATGCGCGGGGTGAAGTACAAGGAAAGGAGCAGGAACATGCTGCTGATGGTGCGGTTCATAATATGGATGACACAATTCTTCCCCCGCCTGTTTCAAACACAAAAGGGAGAAAGAAAGAGAACAAGTCAGGCAATAAAAAAGCTGCAGCAAATGAAAAAAGCCCTAGAAAAAATAGCAGGCCTGAGCCGGAACTGGACAGCGAAGGAAGACCACTGGGGTAAGGATGTGTAAATCATGCAATAAGATTGCGGGACACAACTCAAGAACATGTGAGGAGAGGCTGAAACAAATCCAGGCTGAAAATGCCACCACAAATCACCAAGCTGACCAACAAGATGATACGCCAAAGAGAAGACTATGTAGCGTCTGCAACAAGAGAGAGAAGCATAACGCGAGAACTTGTCCAAATAGAACAGAGGAGAAAGATGAAGAAGATAACGAAGAAGATGACGAGGAAGATGCTGACAGAGAAGAGAGTGAGGAAGCGAGCAAAGCTGATGAAACCGAGGAGGAAGATGAGGAAGAAGAAGAAGAAGACGAGGAAGAAGAAGAAGCAGATGAAGAAATCGAAGAACCATCATCAAAAACGAAGGGGAGAGACAGAACGCATAATCCAGCGCGTAGGCAAGCGTCGCGGTCGCACGGTCCCGTTACGAGGGGTAACGCGAACAACAAGAGCAAGACAGAAGCAGCAACAAACGTTGAAACAAATGCAGTGCACAATCTGCGAAGAAGCACCAGGAAAAGGGCGTAGATCAAAACACATATGCAGTTTTTGCATTTTAAAAAAACATATTAACTTCATCATTTATATATATCGTTATCGTGTAATAATATGCAGTTCTCTTCTATATGAAAAAAGAAAATAAGATGAGAATTCCACTCTCATAATGCGGTTCTCTTCTGTATGAAAAACCCGACATCGGAATGTCATTTTAAGAAATGCAGTTCTCTTGCTCGTATAGAATCTGACCATGAACGTGAATCAGTACAGAAAAGCAGATAGAAAAGAAAAAAATGTAGAGTCAGGCTAGGATAAACTAATACACTGCAGTACGTGCGTGGTGCGTTTAAAAGCTTCAGTGCAGTTACCTTCGAGTACACAGTGCAGTGCGCTTAGTGCAAAAAAATGTAAACAAAAATGATTCCGCTTCTGAAGCGATGCAGTTTGCTTACGGGAAACGATTACGCTTCTGAAGCGATGCAGTTCGCTTACGGCGGACGATTCGGTTCGCCTGCCCTAAAATAAATGCGCCCACTATCGCCCGAAGCGCCCGCGCCCCGCCCCTCCTCTATCCCGACGGTTGCACGCCGCACGAACGCCAGGATCGTCACGAACCCACGATCGCCTACACGGTTGGGAGAAGAGATCGTGTCCTCGGCAGAAGTTGCTGCCGCTCCCATTTAAATCCCGCGCTCCATCGAACAGGCCGTCCGCACAAAAACACACGACGCTGCACCTTCCTCCTCCTCTTCGTCCTCTTTGCAGCAATGGGGTTCAGCAGGACCTACGACGCCGTGCATGCGCACGGGAACACGAAGCTAAAGGTGGTCTACACCACCGACGTCGCCGCCATGGCGACGTACGTCGAAGAGTTCAAGACACTTCTCCAGCGGCGCCGCCAGAAGATCGTCGGCATCGACGTGGAGTACACACCCGACCACCGCAGGGCGGCCGTGGTTCAACTATCCATCGGCAAGTACCAGCCAGTGCTTGTTTTCCAGGTATGTGGTACATTGGGCAAGAGATGCGTCCCCTTCGACAGGTTCCTCGACGACCCAAGGTAAGCAATTCTCTATGCCGAGTACGCGTTGCAGTTCTATATGCCCGTGTATGCAGTTCCGAAAGGTATAACTTGCGGTTCACTTTCCTTAGGTTCGAGTTCGCTGGCTTCGCCATCGAGCAGGACAAGCAGAAGCTCGCAGCAAGCGACCTCCACGTCGCCAACTTCGTCGACATCCAGACGAACTGGAGGGTGCCTGATGGAACGAAGCCACTGGACTCGCTGGGCGATGTAGCTGCTGCCATCATCGACGACGAGTACGCGGACATGAAGACGAAGATGACAGACCACGACCATAGCCTGTGGACTTCCATTCTCAGCACCAAGCACGTCGAGTATGCTGCCAAGGACGCCTACGCTGCGTTCGAGATATGGAACAGAATCAACACCATGAAGAAAGGCCTCGCGCGCGCTGAAACAGAGAAGACAAGGAAGCGCCCGAGGTCCTCCAGGAGGGGGTGGGGCAAGGGCGGATCAACTTCCACCTCCAACTCCAACGGGTGGAACTGGTGAATCAGGACAGATGCTGAAACACAACGATTCCTGTCGCAAGTGCTCGATTTAGTTTCCTCTGCGTATGTAGATTAGTTTGCTTTCGTTCTAGTTTGCTTTGGGACAATGTTTGCTTGTGTTGCGTTAGTTTGCTTGATGATGTACTATGTTAATTATGACCGCAGAACCGTGGTTTCTATCTATCAAATATACGCAGTTCTCCGTAGTATGTTTTCAGTATGTATATTGCTTCAAAAGCGCTGTTGCATCTAGGATGCACATAAAAAAACAAAACTATCAGAGCAGTTCACATAGACAATTCTTTCACAAAACTGCTGACTGTTACGAAGGTTGATGCAGTGCTCTTTTATTAAAAAAAACTCTAGTTCCCTCTGTGGGTTAAAAAAAAGGAAACTGCTGCTGCTGATAGGATGCACATGAAAGACTATATGTAAAAAAGCAGTTCACTTATACTCAGAATTCTCATAAAGAAAAAACACTAGAAGCCACGCAAAAAAATGTCAGATTATTACAACAAAAATGTCTCATGTTGCTGCTGCTCAAGCGAGACTGATCTAAAGCAAATTTAACTTGATTTCCAAACACTTTGCATGCCTAAAAAACATAGCCATCACAACATCCCCTGCCTGAAGACCAGCTTCCTCCATAAATTCCCTCCAGCCATCTTTGAGAACCAAACAATCATCAGATCCAACAGAATACATAACATCAACATCATGATATCCATTCTTGCTGACCAACACCAAATTAACACAGCTTTCTGTTACCCTTACTAGACCAGAAGGGAATTTCTGCAAAGAAAAACAACAAGAACAGAAAAAATATAAGAACAACTAAGAAAAAGATTACAATCTTTCATACAAAAATATTGATGTCAACACGTAATAATATTGACTAGACAAACATTGCTGCTGCTCCTACAGTGTTCATAAAAAAACTACTACGGGAAAAGCAGTTCGCTTATACTTGGTAGCAAAAAAAATTTCTTCAGAAAACTAATACTCCTACAAAAATTAAGGTAGCGTTAACTACAAACAACACATGAAAAAGAATATCCGAGAAATACATACCCATGAAACACTGACATCATCGTCAGTCAACTGATGGACGAATGGAGACCGAAATCCAATACCTGAAGAATATAGAATAGAACAGAGAGCGCTGTGCCGCTGCTTCTGGTTCAGAACCAAACCTTCAGAAAAAACGCATGTCTCCAGCATCGGCTCCACCCTTGCCAGGCAGCCGCACGCGCAATCCATTGCCAGGCGAAAAACAGATCTGGTTGGGAGAAAAAACAGATCGAGCAGGAGTGGCGCCGCCACGGATAAGATGAGATGGGAGCCGCCAGGGATAAGGTGGGAGGGGAGCCAATTGACCCACCAGTATATATATATGTAAAAACAAACAACACAAAAAAAACAACGAATAAAGCAGTGCGGTTACATAACAAAATGCATTCCGCATTGCATATTGCTGCAGTCCACCTCGCTTGACAAAAGCAAAAAAAAAAACTAATCAAACTAGTACCCCCACGCAACTGTGGCTATAATTCAGTTCATACAGGCTCACATTGCATATTAATGCAGTTCGCCGCACTACAAAAAATTCAACGCGCCTTTGCATATTACTGCAGTCCACCGCTCTTGACCACGATTCACAGACGAAAAACACAGCCTGCGATGCAGTTCTAACAACTATATAATGCAAAAAAACTCAAAGGACATCTTTTGATAAACGACCAGAGCCAGTCGCGCCGCAAAAAAACGTGGACAGAAAACTTAAAATTCTTCCAAAATAACAACTTAATCCGCTCCAATTTATACGGATAGATCAAAAGCAGCCCGTAAATGCCGAAAACAACAGAACATTACAAACAAAACGCAGCAATTTCGATCCACACTGGGGAGAAACAGAGAAACATAGAAAGGCGGACGAACGGACGCAGATCCGCCAAAATCCAAGGATTTCCGTCGTTTCTCGCAGAATTCAGTGCTTAACCGCAAATTAAATCAGCGCAAGCGCGAATAAACCAGTACAAATCAGTGAAACTAGCCAGAAATGATGCTAGATGAATGTTTCCTGCTGCACCTCTATGTGGTGCACAGCAGAAGACGGAAGCAGTGCGCATAGTTCTCCAATGCATTTTTGCAATGCAGTTCGGAAGTGTTATGAGAATATTATTCTCATAATGTTATGAGAATAGATCGGATGTATATATATATATATATATATATATATATATATATATATATATGGGTATAGATATAGATATATCTTCAATTAGAATAGTGTGCCCATGCACGGATGCAATGTGGCCAAGCGATGTCTGCCGTCGATATCTCAAATTCAAACCAATCTGACCTTGTTCAATGTGTATACATTGCAACATGCTCGTTTCCAAATCATACCGCGCAGATCTCCGTTATATTCATGCATGCATGGGTTTCAAACATCATGATCTCTTATTCAAATATTTGAATTCAACTTTACATTGATTATGACCTCACCTAGTCTTTTACACTCACACATTGGTCTTCTCTTTATAATTGTACCACTAACTTTCTCTCGTGCATGCATGCACACACACTACCAGTCGGCATTATCCATCGCACACATGCAATCTTTTTCTTCAGGTCGGTCTCCCATGAAGGCACACACACACATCCCCCTCTCCATCATATCGGGCATTCTCTACCTCTCACGTGCATGCGAAACGATCGATGTTCCCCTATGTGTGTGTGTGTGTGTGTGTATATATAGCTAGGTCTTTCATAGTTTTCCACATAAACCGATCAATCTATATATCTAGTGAGGTCTCACCCTCTTTCCCACGTCCACATCGATCAATCTATACCTCTCTATATAGGATTACATATATAGCTAATACACCTACATGAATTATATATCCAACGCCCCCTCTCATCATCCATGCCTTTCGCTTCATCTCTCAGACACGTGCACAATGGCAAAGACAGGGGGCAGCAAGGGCCCTGCCCCCCCCCAACATCACTATATATCGAGGCTAATATGAATGTGATCATTAGACAATCGCTGGTAAAAATGGTTTAAGATAATGAATTGGCCCTCCTCGTAAAGGATTAGCAATGCTTGGCCCCCTAGCTCATGGGACATTTTTTATGGCTCCGCCACTGCGCGCAACAGCGCACGTTCTCGCCCCCTCTCTTTAAATATCGATCTCGCAGTCGTGCACTCCTTCATAGTCTCCCTCCACTCGGCCGCTCGCACCATCTTCTAGCCCCCACCGGATTTTGCCACATGTACAATTTTGCAGACTCCATGGTTGAACTTAAGCATAATGCACAAATCTCAAAACAACAGTGTTTCTCCTTTGTTCTAGAATCTTTCGTAACATAACTGCCCAAACTTTCTTTCTAGTTGAATTGCCATTTTTTTACTTTATGCTTTACAACGCACAATTCCATGAATCATAAAATATATTAAGGGCTTATTTGATTCAAAGGATTCTCGCAGGAATTTTGGAGGATTCTAATCCTTAGGAATTTTTCCTATCTTGGTTGTTTGATTCGTAGGATTGTAAACCATAGGATTTTTTTTCCATATGATTCATTTGCACTAGATTTCGGAGGAAACATCCCATCCACTCAAACTTCTTTGAAAGAATTCTGCGTTTTTTCTATGCACAATCAAACACTCGTACAATCATGTAGGATTCAAGACGACATTCCACTCTAATCCCATGTTCTTCCTATTCCCGTGTTTTGGAAATCCTACGAAGCAAAGAGGCCCTAGGTTTTTTTATAAAAACTAATTGATTTTGAATGAGATGAACTATAAGAATTAAACGAAGGTCTACATCAGGCATATATGACTCAGAGCTTACATGCTATAGTGTGGTATTTATTCATAATTTGGTTGCAAAATCTGCATGTGTACCTTACTAGTACTTCGAGTATGTGCAAAACACAATGGCACGCTACACAGTGTCTCTCTTACAGTTCATGAAGCCACGTGGCACATGTGGAGGCGTTGTCACGACATCCTTGTGTGGATTGATCACAGTGATGTGCTGCTGGTTCCAGAAGAATGTACTCGTCCTCCCTGAGCCGCACTGGCGGTACATGCACGAAGCGAAGATGTGCACGCACGCCACGCACGCACTCATTCTCTCGCACGCACACGCGGGTACATGGGGGGACGCAATTTTGTACCAAGATCCACCCCATGTGATAATTTGACGCATGTAAAGTCCTTCACTTCATTGATGGTCAATTAATACAGCGCATGCAAATTGAGTGGACGTGAGGGCGGAAGAAAGACATTACTACTCCACTGCGTGCATGCGAGTAGTTAAGTCATGGGTTGCTAGTAGTACTTCCATTGGTCTCCTTCGTATTTTGTGCCAATTTTTGACAATAACATAATATTTACGCATCTGAGCAGTGTAGTCTACTTGAAATTTATGTTCCACTAAACTCATCGGGAGCCGTTTCGAGCCTCGAAACCAAAAACCATCAATTAATCTTTACCTTGTTCCGATCACATTCGATAGTACTAGTGCTACAATTAAGTGCAAGCCTGCTCACACCTACCAGTACGTACCAAACCTAAACGTGTTCCCACTATGCAGGTTTTAGTACTAGTGCTAGTACTTAGGTTATAAAAAGGGGAACTACCTAACCGAAAATTACTCTACCTTCCTCCTCATAAGTCCTCCTTCTTCGTCCATCCTTGCCATGGCTAGTGTGCAGAGCTCTAGGTCGAGAACTACTCATAACAAGGGAGTGACAACCAAGGTTGCGGAAAAAAAAGAGGGCTCGCCGCCATGCAAGGACCTCGAAAGATCTCTCACGAACAGGCGATGGCTCCCAGGAGCGCCCTAGACGCGGAGGTGAACTTGCCGAGCTCGCGGCGCTGGAGTCGTTATCCCTCGACGGCATGCTCGATCAGCTCAATAAGCACCTCAATAATCAGAAGGAGTTCATCCACGGCTTGGTGGAGCTGCTGAGGGAGAGCCTCGACGACATGCCCGCTGAGCTCAATGAGCAGGGGAAGTTGACTGCCGGCTTGGTGATACTGCTGAAGAAGAGCATTGCCTCGGAGAAGAAGGCGACCGGCGAAATCCTGCAACTTCAGAAGGACAAGTCGAAGCTCTGCCACGAGCTCGACCTGCTGAAGGAGGAGAACGCCGGTTGGAAGAAGCTGCATGAGAATAGTAGTTCCTCGATGAAGATGTTGCAGGCCCTCGTCATGGAACAGAAGGAGGAGTTGGCGAAGCTCCGCATCGAGCACCCGGCTGATGTCAAGGTACATAATGCGGCCGTGGAACAGATGATGAAGGCTCGCATCGAGAAATCCTGCGTCATGGACACAATGATGAAGATGGCGGAGGAGACGCGCAAGGAGATGGAGGTCATGTAGGCGATGAAGAAGCAGTTACGACTCCGCGGCCAGCAACCCTTCATGTAGTGAGAGCAGCGCCCCAGACTTGTGTGTGCGTCTTCCTTCTTTTTTTTTGGGGGGGGGGGTGATAATCCTCCTTCTTCTTTTGCTCCTGTGTTTCTTATTTTGCTTCGGGTGTTTCGCCGCACGTGTCACCTTCTCTGCGAGACATGAATAGAAAAATGCTAAAAATGAGATGACTAGCAAATTAGATCATTCTTTATCGCCAATAGAACAATGCCTCTTGCTAGTAATATATAATAAGAGTAGAGAGTAGAGGATATGGCACTGGGATGCCGTGTTTCGTGCTCCTCCGTCGTACTCCAGTGGAAAACTTGAGTATACCGCACGGTTCTTTGCTCCTCCTCAGGTCATCGACACATTTATACGGGCAGTCAAATCACAAGGCCCCGCCTTCCATCAGTAATGAGCCGTCAAATCACAAAGGCCCTCGCCTCTCGTGAAAAGGACCAAGCTAGACTGCCCCGCCCTCAAGCCTTTCAAAAAATACATACATTTGTACAGTAATAGTATCGATGGATAGCACCATGGAGCAAAACTAAAAAGATGTAATTGAAGAAAAAAGGTGGTACATATAGAGAGCGCTCGTCGCCAAATTATGCATATACTATATGACACTACCCACTATGAAGGTACTAGTAACATAGACTAGTAACTGGTCTATGTTACTCTCCACTATGACCAGCCACAGTCGAGGCGCGGATACCAACGAGGGCCTGGTTGTGTCTATACTTGGACAACTCACCCGACTGCATGCGCACCAGGCAAACGAAGCTCGTGTCGTGTTGGTGTCGTGTGCGGCCCGCACATTAACCAAAACCTCGCACCTCCATCTTAGCCTCCGCGTTTAAAACATCTCAATCTCAAGGCCAAGGAGCAACATGAAACCTATGATAGAGCCAATCGGATGGTTGAGAACACTACAATTCGTAGCTACAAATACGTGTGTGAGAGAGGACGAGTGCGTGCGTGCACCTCTTCTCAGAGTACAACTGCATGTGGGTGGCATCGACCAAGGGAGCAGTGATGGTGCGTGCGAGAGGTCCCAAGAGATAGGTGTAATGCGTCTGAAAAAAGACCAGTCTATAACTCGCCACGAGGCTATTCCAATCGAACGCCAAGCGTAAGATATGTATCCGACGGTGCTAGTTTTTCCACGTACACAGCAGTAGAAAAAGAACTAGTACCATGGCATATGCTACACCACGGCCAAGAAAACGTGCCGACGTTACGCCATCTGGGAATAGTGCCGCACTTCGAAACTAGAACCGTCAATAAATTTTGAGCGCGTCTCGTCACATTCCAAATTACTACTACTACCACACTATATTTAATTGCAAACCTGTTCACATCGATCACAACCTAAACAGTTTCTCACTTAGGAGTGCATTAGTAGTACTCGGTTATAAATACTACTATGCTAAGATGACTGCACATTCCTCCTCAACTCCTCATCCACAAAAAACAATCAAGTCAATCAAGCCATAGCCAGCGTGAGTTATGGGTCGAGAGATTTCCACCAGGAAGAGGTGAGCATGGAAGAGGAAGCACGAGAGATGTCCCGTCTCACTGCGAAAGCAGCCGACATGTCCAGCAGCGCAGCAGTAGCAGCACAGAGGTCCCGTCACGCTGCCGAAGCAGCACGAAATTCCCGCCGCGCCGTCGATGTAGCATACTGGTCCGGCCACGTCACGGAAGCAGGAGAGATGTCCCTCCGCGCCGCCAAAGCAGCAGGGAGGTCCCGCCGTGCCACGACAGCCTGGGAAAATTTCTCGCGGGCAGGCGAGGACTCTTACAGGCGCATGCATGCGATAGTCCATATATAGCCAGATGGATCAGATCTCCGGCTGGGCGAGGATGCAGGACGAGGCTACCGGCGTCATCCGACAACTAGGGGAGGGCAATGCGAAGCTCCGGGGCGAGCGCGACCTGCTGAGGGCGAAGATCGCCGGAAGGGCGAAGTAGGAGGAGGAGATCGTTGCCGTGTTGCAGAGGACGGGCGTCATCATCAAGAAACTTATGGACGAGAATGCCATGCTCCGCATCGAGCGCAACAGGCTGGTGGAGGAATCCATGGATGTTGCCAAGCAGCGTATTAAGGACATGAAACTGATGAAAGAGATCATCGCCCGCAGCGAGAACTAGTCTCCGCGACCTGCAGCGCATGAATAAAGTAGAGATCAGCGAGCCAGATCGTTGTATGCGTCTTCCTTCTTATTTTACCCTTGTGTATTTCGGGCATAGCCGCATGTGGATTTTTTAATTATCTTCCTAATTATGTAAGCTAATCATTATCCACTCTCGTCGTCCTTATATATATTCATCAGTCTTGCTATAAGTCGCAGTAGATGCTATATAGGTCCGCCGGATTTTACATCAAGATCCGTACAAAATTTTTCTTTTCAGATTTTCTTTTCTCTCTTAAATCTCTGTCGAGTGAGACATTTCCACACCATTAAACAGAGGCTCGAGCGTCATTAATGGAGACCTTGGGAGGGAGGTGGACGGCACATGGAGGTCAAAGGGCTCTCCTCCCGATAAGCACGCGCAGGGGTCTGATCGCACGCCTCCCGTACTCAAATAGCTACCCTGCATGGCGCCTCCTAGCTAATATAAAAAGGGGACGCGTGGCGGCACGTAAATGGTAAATAGAACGCCCACGGGTTCAATAATACTTGTGTTTTCGATTGTAACGTGACAACACTTGTTCCAAAATGACTTTGTTGATTGTTAATGTGTGCGCCTTCGCAAATCAGACAACAAAATTACCACAGCATGTTGGTGCCATGTCATGGCACCAAGCCAAGTTTCATGATTTTCATGCGTATTTCGGATTTACAGGAATATAAAAAAACAAGTTTCTCTATGTTTCTAGACGAGCCATGACGCCCAGATGTTTGAATTTCATTCATATTTCTGGCATGGGACCTAGAAATTTACCCGAGGACATACATGTGATTTTTCAACCAGCTTTGGTGCACTGGAGCATGTGCGTGTATTTAAAATTTGAATTATGCACACAAAGGTGACACGTTCCCTCTCAGAACCACGAGCCTTCTTTAGAGAAGCTCCGGTTTGCAAGAAACTTATACTAAAACTTGTTCCTATTCTGCAATTTTTTACCACAGCATGGTAGTACCATGACATGACACAATGCCAACTTTCATGATTTTCAGGCGTGTTTTGGATTTTCAAGAATTTTAACACCAAGCTTCTCAATGTTCTCGGCCGGACCACGATGCCCAGATGTTTGAATTTCATTCCCATTTCTTGCATGGGACCTAGAAATTCACCCGAGGACACACATGTGATTTTTCAGTCAACTTTGGTGCACGGGAGCACGTGCTTGTAGTTCAAATTTGAATTATGCACATTAAATGACCAGAAACTCAATTAATGTATAAAAAAGGCCAAACGAACCCGGAATAATTCCAAAATTTAACAGGGTACTCATATAGTTCTATATTGCCTCTGTAAAGAAAATCTAGCGGGAGGAGCGTATATTTTTTCGCCCACAAAGGTATAAAGAAACAAAGAAAGTAGCCCTACTTAATTCTTGGGTTCTTATTATTTATGCCACTAGTTGTGTATCACTACTCAGTTTTTCCATTAGAAGTTACAACTACTCAAAATATGACATCGATCCGTGAGATGCCTGCTCAAAAATGCAATTAGATATCTAAAAAATGCCATCGTTAAGTTAGATGTTTGCTCATAAATGCCATTAGACATTTTTATTTTCACGTCAAACCCGTTGACCACGTTACATGACAAAAATAAGCCAATTCTCACAATGATAAGTTAATGGTGTCCAGCACAACACACCCCTCAAATAAAACTAAGCACCCTGGAATTCTTTGACAAAACTAAGCACCCTGAATTTTTTTGACAACTAAACTGCTGGGTATATGATGTTGGCCATATATATTGTACGTATATAATGTCAAGAAACGAGTGGTAGTACTATACCAACTAAAAGATGACTTGTACGAAATATAACGAGAAAAAACATAACATAGTTCTGCTGGGGGCTTAGCACAACACACCCCTCAAATAAAACTAAGCACACCAGAAATTAAACTAAGCAACTAATCCGGTAGACACTGCACTAGAACCACCGTGAGCAACGATACTGCCACCTTACTCGGAGTCCTCGTCCATGTCCTCGACTTCGTCCTTGTCCCTCTTCCTCTTGGGCGATACTTCTTTGCTTGAACCGCACACTTGGCTCTTGCTCTTCATCCAACCCTTATAGATATTGAAACAAAAGTAGCCATCCATTGCAGCGTAGTGGATGTGGTCTATATCTAGTATAGTCCACTGCCATGCACGATGAAACGTGTGCGAAGATTTTTTCAGTTCACCGTACATAGGATGAACCATGGCTCCTGCCAGGGTCAGCATTGAAGGCTGATCAAGGGAGGGCACCAGCCCTTCCTTCTGGAGGTCAAAGGGGTCGCCTACAACGAGGCCTATCCGACCCAGGATTTCCTTGTCGTTCCTAAAGTCTACAGTGACGAATTTGACTCGGCCGCCCTTGAGGAAGTTCTTAAATTCCTCGCACTCAACGTCGGCATGGCATATGTGATAGACCAAGCATAAGTCATGCATGCAAACCTGGATCACGACGGGCTTCTTCTTCTCTGCCTCCTTTAGTTTCTTCTCGCTTCCCCATCTAGCCCAGCGACCCACTCATCATTTGAGTTTTCGAACATGCGTTTGAAGCGAGCAAGGCATTCTTTCACCCTTGCGAAATAACGGGTGTAGATGACGTCGAACTCATCACCGGTGATGGTTCTAACCTTGTACTCACCACCGATCATGGAGATTTGGGACGCCATGGATTTGGGAGGAGGGTTAGTATTAGTGGAATTGCCGTAATGTGAAAGGACGGGATGACTAGGAGTGGTTTATCGATTGTAAAAATGTCGAGTGGGGGGGCGCATGCGAATGGCAGGGTAGTGGCTTGCCTGGTGGATAAATGGATTCATGCACAATACTATGGGGGCCCAATTAGATGTCATGTCTAGTCAACACCCAATTAAATGGCTTTCGATGTCATGTCAAGCGTCAGGAAAATTACAGGTGATACGAAGCTTTCCATTCTCCCATGATACAGGCTTCCGAGAGCCCTTGGATCTGAGATCGAACGGTTGTATGGTGTGATTCTAGACCTACGGGTGAATATCCTATCCTGGAGGTTATTCTGCAAATTTTCAGCAACTTAGCATGCGACCGTTCGATCTCAGATCCAAGGGCTGCCAGCAGCCCGTATCATGGTCGCGCCTACCACGACTGTCGCCTCGCTCGCGCGGCCGCGCCCTTGGAGATTTAACATGGTGCGTTAGGCTATCTGATGTTGGCATGTCATACATAGTCATCACTTAGTCACTCATACAACAAGGTTAGCTATAAGGTTGGCTATAAGAGTATTTTTGTTTACTTCACTCTATCTCTTTCTTCATAGTATGTATTGCATTTGCCAAGGAGTGACCTCTTCCAATGAAATGGTGCTTAGATGAGGTGCTATGGGAATTAAATGGCTTAGCAACTCAAGTCCCCGATGCATATGTGCTTAGTTTTTTGTTGCTAAGTTTGCTTCATCTAGGTACACGCGCTTATCACCGTTTCTTCCTGGGGTCACCAAACTAGTCTCTCTCTTCTTAATTAACTTGGAACATCAGACTTTATGCCTATGTGGCAGGCTTAGCACCTGTAGGATCAAGTACAATAGTGGGCTATGAGCCCGCTTTACATGGCATTTTTGCATATGTGGGGGAAAGAGGCAAGGAAAAAGTAGAGGAGTGGGCTCTCAAGCAAGAGCCAGCTTCTACATGGCGGACCATCGGGAGAGGCACCTGTATGGAGGTGGTCAGAAATCCAGCTTGGCAGTTAAAATGATAATGGCAAGTCAAATCACCGGGCCCCACCAATCCAGCAGTAACTCACTGTCAAATCATACAGCCCTACGTTTGCAGCAGCCTACTCCCTCATCTTCTCGCGTCTCTGTCGAACCGACTAGGCGGAACTGCCCCGCCTACCGCACGGGAAAAGCCCCGCCCTCGACTTTTAAATAGTACACTATACTAATTTTGTATCCATGGATTGCGCCATGGAGCAAAGCCTCAAGAAAACGGTGGTACACATGTACAGAGTATATAGCACGCCCATCGCGTTCGCGTCGCACCCCAGACGGTCGGTCGGTCTAGCACGCCGCTCTCTGAATGGAACGCGCGTCATATTGCTTTTGCGCACACATGTGGGACCGCAATTGAGAACCGACCATAGGCACACTCCCCGGCCCCGCAAGTCGGGTGAGTTAATAGAAGTACATACGTTGGTACCTGGACGATCCCTACAAGACACGGAAGATCAGTTCGTCCATGCATGTGACCAGACTCCAGCAGACACGCCTGGATTGGCTATCGTCTATATATCGTGCAGGCTGTGTTGTACAGGGATGTAGTTCTGGTGAGAAATCTAAAAAAAGGTTTCTTATCATCTCGCAAAATTAGGTGTCATGTGCTTCGGATCACTGCGAGGGTTAAACAGCGACAACTGAGTTGGGCTAGTCATTGGGGGCACATGCACGAAGACTACTCGGTTGCCATCTAGGTCAAGTCGGCTATGTTAATTAGGACATCTATCGACGGACCCCTTTTCTATGAGTTTATCTTTAATTTGAGCTTTGATCCTCGTCTAGTTTGTCTGTCAGGATTCATCTTGTCTCGTTTGGGCAGTGAGGTTATGATTTCTTGTCATGTGGCATTTTTTCGTGTTATATGTTATAATACGGTGCTTCAGATCAAAATGACAACAACTGCGCCTCCGGGGCACGTGCATGAAGACTTCTCGACAGTCATTGCCGAGGTCAAGCCGGCTCCGGCCGGTAGACAAAAGAAAACTAGTACTCCACTATATAGGCAGGAGCCTCCACGCTTGCTTGCTAGTGTTGCTCTCTGCACACTGTCTCGTCCTCTCCAGATCTAAACATGACAGCGATGGCCACACTCTCTCTCTCTACTCACCGCTGGTCACAGATCCAGATGGATCCTCTCCGCCGGGGAAGGTGAGAAGGTGCAACATTCATGCGGTCGTCCTCGGCGACGGCTCTTAATTACCCACTGCTGGCGCATCCCGATCATCGTGCCTTGCCGTTCTCTCCCAAGCATCGCTGGCGAGGGAGGGCCTCCCACCCCTTCTTCCTCGCTGCCGTAGTGTGGGCAGATCCGGCCTCCCGCCGCCTACCTAGCGACATCCCGGCGACCCTCAGGTATAACTTCCTTCGAAACTGGCCTTGCTCTACTTCCCGAGCTCCTGACGTTGCTGCATTTGTATCTTTTGCTATTTCTCAGGCCCCCTCGTGTAGATAGGATCGATCGGCTGTTCGAAAACCACCTAATTTTTTTACTGTTAAGAGGTAAAACTAGTTCATGCACTCGAATCTAGTGGTACTTGGTTCAAACAAGGAAGAAAGGGGGTGGGGGTGGGGGAAGATTTGTTACCTGAATCTAGGACTTGGTCGAAAGAGGAAATGATGGGGCGAAAATTAGCAGAGACTGGCTATCCAACTGGTCTCTAGGTCTAATAGGGAAATAAAGGGAACACAGTACAAACTAAAGATAAACCCGATCTATTGGTTGAAAAAGGAAATAAAGTGGGGACTAGGGGACAAGTCAATGAGAGTAAGTCCAACACTAGATTTGGTAGCCTCACACAGTATAAGGTGGCTATATACTGAACAAAAATGGGACCAACCCAGATATCCTCTTCTGATGTTTGTTGCCCCGAGCCGCTCTTATGTAATGCCACTGGTAAAATGTAGCAGTCGCACTGCTAAAAGTAAGGACACGTTAAACCAGTGTTGTTTTCAATGTAATGCCTCCAGTAATATGAATCAATGGCACTTTTTTTCATGTCCTGCTAAATTTCCCATTAAGATAAGTTGCTTCTTTTCGTTAGAGATGCAACTGTCCTGGTCCGCCTACTCTCCAGGAGATTCACGACCAACCTGGATGTTGCTCAATATTATTGCAACTAATGAAGAAGAAGCTCTGTGGGTTTCATTTTCTGATGGAAATGGAACCGGGGCTGGAGCCATTTTCTTAAAAGAAGAAGAAGAATAAGCTGCTAGCTCATGGCACATTGCTTCATTTTTGGTGAACTGCACCAAAAGGTCCCATGAATTGAATCATCCATGTTGGTGACTGGTGTCATCCCTTCTACGATGGCGTTGACTGTAGATATGGTTCCTATCACGAGGTATGTTCCTTTTTGGTCTGACCGTTTGCCAAAGATCTTGCATGTTGATCCTGCTCTTGTGCTACTGTTTTGGCACTGCCATGATAAAGCAGTAGTGTTATTATTTTGCACCTTAATCTAGTGGCACTATTAATTTGAGGCAATGTTTTGGGATCGCTAGTGCCACTGTTTTTTTATATATCGAAAGAGGGGGTTCCCTCCATTTCATTAAAGAACCCAACCATAGAGAACCATTATCCGACAACATCTCAGTGTAAACGGGCAGTTATGCCACTACTACTAGAACGGACTAAGTACTAGCAGGAGACAAGTTCGCCACATAAGCTAGGCAGGTAGGTGGACGCAGCACCAGCTCGACCAAGTTGTATTGCAACCCAAATGCTACCACAGAAACATCAGGGGGAAGATAGGACTGAAAGAGCCAGCTTCAGCATCCCAGTCTAAGCACCCCCAGCCTTCATCCTTGCGACGCACAGTACACCTCGTTTGCCACCTGCTCGACCCTAGTCTCACTGATAAAATGAAGTAATAATACAGTTAAAATAGAGCGAGTGTCCTCTCTATCATTTCATTTCCAATGTAGATAAATAAAGTGCTTCTCTTTGTTAATGTATGTTTCATCAACTAGTCCCATTGTTAATGTTTAAGCATTTCTGCAGACTGGGGTGCTTAATTTTACTTGATATGAACAAAAATAGAGATTTGAATGTCTCAAGGCCCCTCCTTGTACTACCGTTGTACACTGATGTTCATCACTAGCAGAAGGTGTATCGGGGAGACATGGGTCGATTTCTTCTGTTTATTAGTGTATGTTTCATCAACTAGTGCCACTATAATCTAATCACGCCTTTTCATTATCTGTGCAAACAGGGTTATCCAGCTGCATTTTGGTGGAACTGCACAAATGTACGGATGGAACCGGCATATATGCAGAGTGCGAGGTGCCAAGTAAATATTACCGACACCAACCCTGCTCCATCTAAGCATTGGCATCCACCACCATCAGCGGGATGTGTGGCGCTCATTGTGGAGTATCGATACCAGATGGAGCATCCACCAGAGATTAAAGGATCGAGCATCTACAGGGTGCCATTTGTGAGGGTGTCGTGCCAGAGCGAGCCGGTGGAGTCTTCGTCGACCGAACCCAGCTGCAAGAGGAGAAAAGCAGTCGGCCCGACAACGCTTCCCCGCCATCCTCTCCCTCGTCGTTCACATCGTCTCACGGGGCGGCTGTCTGCCGCCGAGGAATAGGAGGGATTGCCCCCC
>LR738710.1:687464153-687486565 GCA_902687465.1 Secale cereale | reverse complement strand
CCCCCCCCCCCCCCGACCAATAGTCGGACAGGTTGTGAATTGTCAGGAGGAGCTTAGGGTTGTTAGTATTTGCAGGTTGTGAATTGTGTTTTGTGTTGTGTATTTTGAGAGTACTTTCAGATATGAATGTCTTTTGAATTTCATATTTGCAGTATTGAGCATATGAAGCATTTTATGAATTCTAGAGATCTATTTTTAGCACTTAAAAATGTAGTTTCATAGGAGTATAAAAGTGTAGACAATGTGATTCTCACAGAAGAAACTGCAAGTTTCAGTTTCAGATAAGAAACTCCAAGTTCAGTTTCAGATAGGAAACTGCAATTTTCAGAGGCAGAGCATTTATATTAACACGGCCTTTTCAAATAGTGTTAACATCATGCTAGAAGTTTAATTCATGGTCTAAACTGGAACTACCAGCCAGTTAACATCATGATGATCAACATTCATGCATAGCACATCTTCATATGATGCACAGTCAAAAAGATATGCTATTTTCAAAATGCCCACACAGTGTCGAGTGTGCAAAAAATAGAGAAAACGAGGGACGAAGTTTTGGCAAGTGTAGGACGTGGTGTGCGTAGATGACAATTGGGACCCACATGTCAATAAAGGCAGAGGCAAAAATTTGGAGATATTTTCTCTGCACAGGTGCAATCGAACCCGGGCGGAACAACTGTCGGGTAGTGTCACTCGGCCACTGGGCTAGTTCAGTTGTTTCGTACTAATAAGGCACTTCCTCACATGGTCGGATCTCCTCCTGCACCTTTTTGCGCTCGCCGCGACGCCGCTGTCTGCCGTTGTGAACATGCTGAACAAACGAGAGGAATCTGGAGAGGACTGTACGTGGAGAGACGGACAGTCGGGACCCACTAGGTCTATGGCCGTACGCAAGCAAGTGCCTCATCGAACAAAATACTTCCTCCTAATGCTATACTGACATTGGGGCCCACGGGTTTGTCAACATAGTTACATTTTTAGGTGCTTCAACGTAATTACTATATGAGATAAATTCACAACGAAGCCGGGGAGCTCGCATGTATCATTTATTATCACTCAGGCAACAAGTATCAGCTGGGTTTTTGGCTGCCCCGTCTAGGCTTTCTTTTTTAACATGCGCAGCCCACGACCTCGGATGGGAGGTCCATAGGGTTGTTTGTATTTTCTTGAGGGCCGTCATGTATCGACCGGCCTATGGACCTCCCATCCGAGGTTTTATTTTTCCTGAAACATCGACAACCCAATTTATGTATTTTTTTGAAGAAAATGCAGAGGTCTGTTCTATTTTTCTATATAAGAATAGGAATGCCTAGTCCAACTTATGTTTCCCTTCTAACTATATTATATATATTTAAATTATTTTATATGTTATTATATATTATTTTTATGGTCATCATATATTTAAAAGATACTTACATATGTAAAAAAACAATATCCCTCATCTTGTTAACTTATAAAAATAATTTCTTAACAATAAAATCCTGGATTTTTTTTGGCAACGAAAATCCTGGTGATTGTGTACAAAAGCTTGGTAAGATTTAAGGACCAATGTAATAATAAATCACTTATTATATATATATATATATATATATATATATATATATATATATATATATATATATATATATATATATATATAACAAAATGCTCAGCCCCTGTTTATTTTTTGATAACATTGCTGCGCCCACCCCAACATTATAATTAGAATCAGCCCAGCAAAATCGTGTATTTCGAGAAAGTGCAAATGGTCTGTAATTTTTTAGGAAAAACATAAATGGGACGCATGGACGCTACATTATTTGTTCACCCAGCCCAGCTAATGGACTATAATTCAAAAAAAGAAAGATCAAATGGACTGTAAATTCTACCCCGCAAAAAGAAGAATGTAAATTCTGAAAAAATGGGTTGAATACATGCCATATTTTTGGAGGCTGAAATGTGGGCCAATAGGCCGAAGCCAATGCAAGTCGTCCTAGTCAACAAACGATTCTGACATCGTTAGCCGTTGGATTTACATCCAACGACCGACATCCATCTTCAATCTCTCGTCTTCTTCCTCCAGCGCCGCCGGGACCACCTGCTTCCGCCTCCTGCTACTAGCAGCTCTGCTTAGCACGCTTCGCTGTGAAGCGCTACTCCACCGTTGGCCAGGCCATCCCTCCACCCCTCCACACCTCTTATTCTTCTCCACCGACTGCCGAACCACACCGCACCAGAACCAGTTAACCCTCGTACACCACTCCGTCTGCGACTCTACTCCCGCGTCTTCCCATCTCCGGCTCGTTGCTGTCCGGGGCCTCGCCGTTGTCCATGATGACCCACAAGTGTAGGGGATCTATCATATTCCTTTCGATAAGTAAGAGTGTCGAACCCAATGAGGAGCAGAAGGAAATGATAGGCAGTTTTCAGTAAGGTATTGTCTGCAAGCACTGAAATTATAGGTAAGAGATAGTTTTGTGATAAGGTAATTGGTAGCGAGCGACAAAAGGTAAAAGTAAATAAGGTGCAGCAAGGTGGACCAATCCTTTTTGTAGCAAAGGACAAGCTTGGACAAACTCTTATATAAAGGAAAGCGCTCCCGAGGACACATGGGAATTATCGTCAAGCTAGTTTTCATCACGATCATCTGATTCGCGTTCGGTACTTTGATAATTTGGTATGTGGGTGGACCGGCGCTTGGGTGTTGTCCCTACTTGGACAAGCTTCCCACTTATGATTAATCTCTAATGCAAGCATCTGCAACTACAAAAGAAGTATTAAGGTAAACCTAACCATAGCATGAAACAAGTGGATCCAAATCAGCCCCTTACGAAGCAACGCATAAACTAGGGTTTAAGCTTCTGTCACTCTAGCAACCCATCATCTACTTATTACTTCCCAATTCCTTCCTCTAGGCCCAAATAATGGTGAAGTGTCATGTAGTCGACGTTCACATGACACCACTAGAGGAGAGACAACATACATCTCATCAAAATATCGAACGGATACCAAATTCACATGACTACTAATAGCAAGATTTTCCCATGTCATCAGGAACAAAAATAACTACTCACAAGACATAATATTGTTCATGATCAGAGGGGTGTTAATATGCATAATGGATCTGAACATATGATCTTCCACCAAATAAACCAACTAGCATCAACTACAAAGAGTAATCAACACTACTAGCAACCCACAGGTACCAATCTGAGGTTTGGATACAAAGATTGGATACAAGAGATGAACTAGGGTTTGAGAGGAGATGGTGCTGGTGAAGATGTTGATGGAGATAGCCCTCCCCAAGATGGGAGAGTTCTTGGTGATGACGGCGGTGACGATTTCCCCCTCCCGGAGGGAAGTATCTCCGGCAGAGCAGCTCTGCCGGAGCCCTAGATTGGTTTCCGCCAAGGTTCCGCCTCGAGACGGCCCTCCACCGTCTACTGTTCATCCAGCCCTCCACCGTCTACTGTTCATCCAGCCCTCCACGGGGTGGTCCTGTTCATCCAGCCCTCCACGGGGTCCTGTTCATCCAGCCTCAACCGTCTCGATCGATCCGGGTCCTGTTCATCCAGAGGCAACACCACGGGATCTTGTTCATCCACCCCCACCAGGAACTGTTCATCCAAACCCCCCAGCAACGCTCACTGTTCATCCAGAGGCAGCATCGATCGGCTTCAGTTAGCAGCAGCAGCGAAGGAATCGCTCGATCGGGTTCAGTTAACAGCCATCGATCGATCGCTCGGGTTCAGTAACGCGTAGCCTGCAGTGCAATCGCTCGGGTTCAGTTAGAGCCCAACGCCTCGCACCCACGCGCATGCGTGTACGAGAGAAACGCCCATCGCTCAGCCCCGACCACCCACCGTAACTGGGAACACGCCGATATTTTCCTCGCCCTCGCTTCTACCATGGTTTTTTCCGTCATGGACGGCCCAAAGAATGTCATGCAGCTGCGTCTCCGGCCTGCCCAGGACGAAAAGCCCATTTTCTATCATGATTTTTTGTCATAGAAGTAGGACCCCACCACATCTATGATGATACCGGGTTTTGTCACAATTATCGTCATAGAAGTGTCATAAGTATGATAGAAAAAAAATCGTTCGGCCCAAAATGTCACGGATGTGTCTTTTTTTTGTAGTGTACCTTTGTCGTACTCTCGTGCAATGTTAAGAGTGAATAAACACTCATCGTGAGAATAACACATCCAGCATGGAAAATATTGTCCACCCCTCACTGCCTCGCGAGCGGTACAGGCACACAAAAGGGAAATTTATTTTGAAAATTAGAGATGGCACATACAAATTTGCTTAGAACGGCAAGGAAATACCGCATGTAGGTAGGTATGAATCATATGGAAAAATCGGGATAAAGGATTTCGGATGCACAAGTAGAGATCAAACTTAGTGCAAAATGAAGGCTAGCAAAAGACTAGGAAGCAACCAACCATGAAACAAATAATCTCGTAAGCAAACATTGAGCATAAATAACACCGAATAATGCACCACAAGTAGGATATAATTTCATTACATAATTATTGACTTTCGTGCTTGCATAGGGAATCACAAACTTTAACACTAGTATTCTTACTAAAGCACAATTACTCATCAACATGACTCACATATCATATCATCATATCTCAAAACTATTACTAAGAATCAAGTTTATTTTGTCCAATGATCTTCATTATTTACTTTATCCTTCTTGGATATCTATCACTTTGGGACTAATTTTCATGTGTTGCTTTCCATAAGCTCAAACAAATATAAGTGAAGATCATGAGCATAACAATTTCTTTCTTCTCTCAATATAATATAAGTGAATCAAGAGAGAATTTCTTTAAAATTTACTAACTCTCAAATAAATCTAAGTGAATCACAAGAGTATTTCTTCAAAAATACTAAGCACACCGTGCTCAAAAAGATATAAGTGAAGCACTAGAGCAAGTCCTAGCTCATAAAAATTTAAGTGAAGCATAGAGAGCTATTCTAGCAAGTCATGGCATAATTTTGGCTCTCTGAAATGGGTGTGTACAGCAAGGATTGATGACTTAAAAAGCAAAACAAAACAAGCAAAGACTCATAGCATACAAGACACTCCAAGCCAAACACATATCATGTGACGAATAAAAATATAGTTTCGAGTGAAATGCCGATAGTTGTTGGAAGAAAGCGGGGATGCCACTCGGAGGCATCCCCAAGCTTAGTTGGTTGCTCATTCTTCAATAATAGCTTGGGATGCAGGGGCGTCCCCAAGCTTAGGCTCTTCCATCCTTCCTTCCTCCATCATGAGATAACCCAAAACTTGAAAACTTCAATCACACAAAACTTCAACAAAACCTTCGTGAGATCCGTAGTGTAAGAAAGCAAACCACTACTATAAGTACTCTTCAAACCAATTCATATTTTGTTTTTGTATTATATCTACCGTATTCCAACTTTTCTATGGCAAAAACTCATCAAAGAAAACCATAGAGCCATCAAAATAAGCACACAACACAAAGAAAGCGGAATCTGTCAAAAACAGAACAGTCTGTAGTAATCTGGAAGTTTCGAAAACTTCTGGACCTCTAAAAATCTTGAAAAAAATAGGGCCACGTGGGAATTTTTTGTATTGATCTTCTGCAAAAAGAATAAACTAAAAAGCAGTTTTCTGTTAAAAATGAGACTTTTTCTCATGAGCGCAAAATTTTTGTCTTTTTCAGCAAGATCAGACAACTAGCACCCAAGATGATCCTATCGGTTCTACTTGGCACAAACACTAACTAAAACACAAAAAACACAATCATACTAGTAGCATAATTGTGTAAACACTCAGGAACATAAAACAAAAAGCAAAAATAAATTTTATTCATTGGATTGCCTCCCAACAAGCGCTATCGTTTTACGCCCTTAGCTAGGCATAATACCAAGATTTCAAGTGTTGTCATCCTTGTTGGATGTTCCATAGGTTGCCCTCATTGTAGATTCATAAGGCAATTTGATATTGGTTCTAGGGAAGTGTTCCATCCCCTTTCTCAAGGGAAATTTGAATTTAATATTCCCTTCTTTCATGTCAATCACCGCGCCAATAGTGCGCAAAAACGGTCTACCAAGTATAATAGGGCAAGACGGATTGCAATCGATATCAAGAACAATAAAGTCTATGGGTACATAGTTCCTATTTGCAATAATAAGAACATCATTGATCCTTCCCGAAGGCTTTTTAATAGTGGAATCCGCCAAATGCAAATTAAGAGAGAAATCTTCAATATTGGTAAGACCAAGAACATCGCAAAGAGATTTCGGAATAGTGGAAACACTAGCACCCAAATCACACAAAGCAAAACACTCATAATTTTTCATTTTGATTTTGATAGTGGGTTCCCATTCATCATGCAATTTCCTAGGAATTGAAACTTCCAATTCCAATTTATCTTCAAAAGCTTTCATCATAGCATCAACAATATGATTAGTGAAAGCTTTATTTTGTTCATAAGCATGGGGTGAATTACTCATGGATTGCGACAAAGAAATACAATCAATCAAGGAGCAACTATCATAATTAAAGTCTTTGTAATCCAAAATAGTGGGTGCATCACTAGTTAAAGTCTTGACCTCTCCAAACCCACTTTTATAAAAAAAATCAACTAGATTTTCACCCTCCGAAATATTGGGACGCCTTCTACCTAAAGTTGACTCTTCTTCAGTCCCTTTATCATCAAGTTGAACTTTACTAAACAAAGAATCAATGGAAGAAATACCAATCATTTTAATGTCTTCATCATTTTTATGAAAGAAATCACTAGAAAACGCCTTTTCTAAAATTCTCGTTTAGATCTAAGCATGGCGGTTCTTTTCTTACTTTCATCCATAGAAAGATTTAATCGATTCTTCAACTTTAGGCACAAAAATTTTCAACTTCAGATTTTCTACATCATGAGAAATCCTATCAATACTCCTAGACATATCATCGATCTTATTCAATTTTTCTTCTATGGAAGCATTGAAAACCTTTTGAGTATTGATAAATTCTTTAATCTTATTCTCTAGATCAGAAGTGTTCCTATTATTATTGGATGATTGATTTCCATAGGAATTACCATAATTATTAGAGGAATTACTAGGAAAGGGCCTAGGATTAAAATTACCTCTATAAGCATTGTTGTTAAAATTATTTCTAGAGATAAAGTTCACATCTATAGCATCACTACTTTGCTCAATCAAGGTAGACAAAGGCATATCATTAGGATGAATAGGAGCACTTTTACTAGCAACCATTTTCATAAGAGCATCAACTTTTTCATTCAAAGAATCAATCTCAACCGCATTAATCTTTTTGCTTGTAGGCGCCCTTTCGGTATGCCATTGTGAACAATTCACCATAATATTATCAAGAAATTTGGTGGCTTCACCCAAAGTAATTTCCATAAAAGTGCCACCAGCGGCGGAGTCCAAAAGATTTCGAGAAACAAAATTCAATCCCGCATAGAAATTTTGTATGATCATCCAAAGATTTAACCCATGAGTTGGGAAATTCCTTAGCATCATTTTCATCCTTTCCCAAGATTGTGCAACATGCTCATGTTTCAGTTGCTTGAAATTCATGATCTGGGTTCTGAGGGATATAATTTTTGCGGGCGGAAAATATTTAGTGATAAAAGCATCTTTGCATTTGTTCCAAGAATCAATGCTATTGCAAGGTAAAGAAGAAAACCAAATGTTTGCATGATCTCGCAAAGAAAACGGAAACAATTTCAATTTCACAATATCATTGTCCACATCTCTTTTCCTGTTGCATATCGCGTAATTCCACAAAGGTATTGAGATGGGACACGACATCCTCATTACGAGTGCCGGAAAATTGATCTTTCATGACAAGATTCAACAAAGCAGTATTAATATCACAAGTCTCCGCACTAGTGGCGGGAGGAGCAATCGGAGTGCCAGTAAAATCATTGTTGTTGGTATTGGAAAAATCACACAACTTAGTGTTCTCTTGCATCATTTTTGAGCAATTGTAAACAAGAACACAAGTGGCGATAGATCCGACCGGAAAAATGGCAAACGAAAAAGAGGGCGAATAAAACGGTAATTTTTTGTGAAGTGGGGGAGATGAAAATGAGAGGCAAATGGCTAATAATGTAAATAGCGAGGAGATGAGATTTGTGATTAGGAACCTAGTTATGTTGAAGATCCTCCCCGGCAACGGCGCCAGACATTCCTTTTGATGTCTGCTAGAGCTGCGTTGGTATTTCCCCAAAGAGGAAGGGATGGTGTAGTATAGCAGCAGTAGGTATTTCCCTCACTGCTGAAATCAAGGTTATCGAACCAGTAGGAGAACCAAGCAACATAACATAAACAACACCTACACACAAATAACAACACCTCGCAACCCGACGTGTAAAAGGGGTTGTCAATCCCTTTCGGGTAGCAGACGTGGGAGATATATAAATAATGATAGATAAATTGCAGAAAGGTATTTTTGGGCTTTTGGATTAATAGATCTGAAAATAAAAGCAAAGAAAAATAGATCGCAAAGGCAAATATATGAGAAAGAAGACCCGGGGGGCGTAGGTTTCACTAGTGGCTTCTCTCGAGAAAAGTAGCAAATGGTGGGTACACAAATTACTGTTGGGCAATTGATAGAACTTCAAATAATCATGACAATATCCATGCAATGATCATTACATAGGCATCACGTCCAAGATTAGTAGACCGACTCCTGCCTGCATCTACTACTATAACTCCACACATCGACCGCTATCCAGCATGCATCTAGTGTATTAAGTTCATGGAAAAACAGAGTAATGCATTAAGAACGATGACATGATGTAGACAAGATCCATTTATTTATGACGTTCGATATGGGTCTCGTCGTTTTATCTTTAGTGGCAACGATACATACGTGTCGGTTCCCCTTCTGTCACTCGGATCAAGCACCGTAAGATCGAACCCACTACCGAGCACCTCTTCCCATTGCAAGATAAAGAGATCAAGTTGGCCAAACAAAACCCAATATCAGAGAATAAATACGAGGCTATAAGCAATCATGCATATAAGAGATCAAAGAAAATCAAATAACTTTCATGGATATAAAAAGATAGATCTGATCATAAACTCAAAGTTCATCGGATCCCAACAAACACACCGCAAAAAGAGTTACATCATATGGATCTCGAAGAGACCATTGTATTGAGAATCAAAAGAGAGAGATGAAGCCATCTAGCTACTAACTACGGACCCGTAGGTCTATAAGGAACTAATCACGCATCATCGGAGAGGCACCAATGGAAGTGGTGAACCCCTCCGTGATGGTGTCTAGATTGGATCTGGTGTTTCTGGACTCTGCGGTGGGTGGATGAATATTTCGTCGATTCCTCTAGGGTTTTTGGAATATTGGGGTATTTATAGAGCAAAGAGGCGGTCCGGGGGCACCCGAGGTGGGCACAACCCACCAGGGCACTCCTGGGCCTCCTGGCAAGCCCTGGTGGGTTGTCCCCTCCTCGAGACTCCCCCCAGGTGCCACCAGGGCCCATAGTGTTCCTTATGGCCCAAAAAATTCTCCAAAAAGTTTCGTGGTGTTTGGGCTCCGTTTGATATTGATTTCTTTTGATGTAAAAAACATGCAGAAAACAACAACTGACACTTGGCACTATGTTTAATAGGTTAGTACCAAAAATGATATAAAATGACTATAAAATGATTATAAAACATCCAAGATTGATAATAAAACAGCATGGAACAATCAAAAATTATAGATACGTTGGAGACGTATCAACTCGCTCGCGGCTAAGCCCCCGAGTGAGAGGGATGCTCTCATTCGGAGTAGTTTTTAACTTAGGCGAGGACTAGCTCGCGGCTAAGCCCCCGAGTGAGAGGGATGCTCTCACTCGGAGTAGTTTTTAACTTAGGCGAGGACTGGCTCGCGGCTAAGCCACCCACTAGAGGGGATTGAAACACATGTTGATGCAAAAAGTAATCATTATGAGACTCTAGGGGTTGAGTCTTTATAACAATTGAAAAGGGTACTTTTATTACATCTTGGTTGTTCGAGTACTAAGTGAAAAATCGACGAAGGAGATCGGCATTCCATGCGCGCTGTTCGTCGATTCGCTTCTTCAAGTTGTAGAGGTGGTAATCCCCATTGTGTAACACCTTGGTGATGACGAAAGGGCCTTCGCATGTGGGGGCTAGCTTGTGGGGACGCTGTTGATCCACTCGGAGTACTAAATCTCCATCCTGAAAGGTTCGGCTTCTAACATTTCTCGCGTGGAATCGACGGAGGTCTTGCTAGTATATTGTCGACCGAATCAAAGCCATCTAGCGCTCTTCTTTAAGGAGGTCGACGGCATCCTGTCGCGCCTGTTCTGCCTCGGCTTCTAAGTAAAGTTCCACTCGGGGTGCATTGTGCAGGAGGTCGGTCGGCAAGACGGCTTCAGCTCCATACACCATGAAGAAAGGTGAGCGCTCGATGGATCGGTTCGGAGTTGTCCTTAGACCCCACAAAACAGACGGTAGTTCAATGACCCAGGCGCCAGCTGTGTGTTCAAGGTCACGCATGAGTCGAGGTTTTAGTCCTTGGAGAATAAGACCATTCGCTCATTCTACTTGACCATTCGACTGCGGGTGAGCGACGGACGCATAGTCCACCCGAGTGCCTTGGGAGGCGCAGAAATCTCTGAATTCTTCCGAGTCAAAATTAGAGCCATTGTCCGTGATGATGCTGTGCGGAACCCCGAACCTAAAGATCAACTGCCTCATGAAACTTGGAAAGTGAGTCTAGCTTCTTGATGGGCTTTGCTTCGATCCACTTGGTAAATTTGTCGCCTGCCACAAGCAAGTGAGTGAATCCGCTTATGCCAGTGCACAAGGGGGCCCGACCATGTCGAGGCCCCAAACAGCGAAGGGCCAGATGAGTAGGATTGTCTTCAGGGCAGACGCAGGCTTGTAAGACATGTTAGCATAGAATTGACACCCGTTGCAATGCTTGACGATCTCCTTGGCAGCTTCATTGGTGCGTGGCCAATAGAAACCGGTCTGGAATGCTTTAGCCACAACTGTTCGAGAGGATGCATGGTGACCACACATTCCCGAATGGATTTCTTCCAAAATCAGTTGACCTTCCTCTGGAGAAATGCAACGCTGAGCCACTCCAGTAATACTTTCCCTGTAAAGTTATCCATCCATGACTGTGAAAGCTTTGGACCCGCGAACAATCTGGCGCACCTCGACTTCATCTTCGGGAAGCACCTGCCTGAGCAGGTAAGCGATATACGACACAGTCCAGTCGGGTGTAATTACTAGGACCTCCATAACCAAATCAATGAAAGCTGGGATCTCAATTTCAGTCGGGTCAGAGGAGATTTTCGCTTGGGGAGGCTCTTCGGTGAACGGGTCTTCTTATACTGACGGGGAGTAGAGGTGTTCTAGGAACAATTGGCTGGGAATAGACTTCCGAGTGGAACCTATCTTTGCCAACTCATCGGCCTCCTGATTTTTGGCATGAGGGACATTATGGATTTCCAATCCTTCAAACTTTTTCTTTAACTTTCTCACTGCGTTGCAATATCCTATCATGGCAGGGCTTCTGATATCCCATTCTTTCATCACTTGGTTGACTACCAAATCCAAGTCACCAAAATCAGCGACGAACGCCGAGTGAGATGGCCATGCATAACCCATCGAGGAGTGCTTCATATTCAGCTTCATTGTTGGAAGAGTCAAAGTGGATCTGAAGAGTGTAGCTGAGTCGGTCATCTCTTGGTGACACGAGGACCACACCTACACCGGACCCATTGAGCATTTTGGATCCATCGAAGAACATGGTCCAGTGTTTCGAGTGAACTTTAGTCGGCTGCTGCTGCTCGATCCATTCGGCCAGCGCCTGGGATTTAATCGCTTTCTTCGCTTCGAGCTTGATGTCAAAGGGGAGAAGCTCAATTGCCCACTTGGCCACTCAACCCGTCCCATACCGATTGTTCATGATCTCAGACAGTGGGGATTTGCTAATGACTGAAACCGAGTGGTCTTGAAAATAATGGGTAACTTTCTTCGCAGTCAAGTAAATCCCATACACGAGTTTCTGGTAGTGCGGATACCTGATACGTCTCCAATGTATCTATAATTTTTGATTGTTCCATTCTATTATATATTCTGTTTTAGATGTTTAATGGGCTTTATTATACACTTTTATATTATTTTTGGGACTAACCTACTAACCCAAGGCCCAGTGCAAATTGCTATTTTTTTCCTATTTCAGTGTTTCACAGAAAAGGAATATCAAACGGAGTCCAAACGGAATGAAACCTTCGGGAGAGTTATTTTTGGAACGATATCAACACAGAAGACTTGGAGTACACGCCAGGAAGCAAGAGAGGCGGCCACGAGGGCAGGGGCGCGCCCAAGGGGGTAGGCGCGCCCCCACCCTCGTGGGCCCCCTGTGGCTCCCCTGACGTGCCTCTTCAGCCTATATATACACCCATACCCTGAAAACATCAAGGACAACAACGAAACCCTAATTCCACCGCCGTAATCTTCTGTACCCGTGAGATCCCATCTTGGGGCCTGTTCCAGAGCTCCGCCGGAGGGGGCATCAATCACGGAGGGCTTCTACATCAACACCATAGCCTCTCCGATGAGTTGTGATTAGTTTATTATAGACCTTCGGGTCCATAGTTATTATCTAGATGGCTTCTTCTGTCTCTTTGGATCTCAATACAAAGTTCTCCTCACTCTTCGAGGAGATCTATTTGATGTAATCTTTTTACGGTGTGTTTGTCGAGATCCGATGAATTGTGAGCTTATGATCAAGATTATCTATGAACAATATTGGATTCTTTCCTGAAATCTTATATGCATGATTTAAATATCCTTGCAAGTCTCTCCGAATTATCGGTTTGGTTTGGCCTACTAGATCTATAGTTCTTGCAATGGGAGAAGTACTTGGCTTTGGGTTCAACCTTGTGGTGTCCTTTCCTAGTGACAGTAGGGGAAGAAAGGCACTTATTGTATTTTTGCCATTGAGGATAAAAATATGGGGTTTATATCATATTGCTTGACTTTATCCATCTACATCATGTCATCTTGCTTGAGCGTTACTCTGTTCTTATGAACTTAATACTCTAGATGCATGCTAGATAGAGATCGATGTGTGGAGTAATAGTAGTAGATGTAGAATTGTTTCGGTCTACTTGTCACAGACATGATGCCTATATACAATGATCATGCCTAGATATTCTCATAACTATGCGCTCTTATATCAATTGCTCGACAGTAATTTGTTCACCCACCGTAGAATTCTGCTATCATGACAGAAGCCACTAGTGAAACCTATGCCCCCCCCCCCCGGGTCTATTCTCATCATATTAATCTTCCATCAACTATTTACTTTACTTTGCATTATTTACTTTCAATCTCTATATCAAAAATACCAAAAATATTATCTTATCATATCTATCAGATCTCACTTTTGTAAGTGACCGAGAAGGGATTGACAACCCCTTTTATTGCGCTGGCTGCAAGATTCTTATTTGTTTGTGCAGGTATGAGGGACTCGCGCGTAGTCTCCTACTGTATTGATACCTTGGTTCTCAGAAACTGAGGGAAATACTTATGCTACTTTGCTGCATTACCCTTTCCCCTTCGAGGGAATACAATGCAAGCTCGAGAAGTAGCAAGAAGAATTTCTGGAGCCGTTGCCGGGGAGATCTTCGCAAAAGTCATATTCCAAGTACCAATCACAAACACTTATCCCTCGCATTACATTATTTTCCATTTGCCTCTCATTTTCCTCTCTTCCACTTCACCTTTCCTGTTTTATTTGCCTTCGTTTTTGCTCCGTGTGCTTTATCGTTTGCCTTGCCGTCATGGCTAGTCCCTTATCTGCTCCTTTGTCTCCCGAATTTGAAGTTATTCACTTCAAATAAAAGCAAGGAGAAAACTTAAAAGATGCTCGGTATAGAATGATGGAATCTTATCGTAATTGCACCTTAGAGGTGAATTTTAGAATTTTACTTCGCAATTTTTATGTTGGACTAAATATGTCCCATAGACAACTCTTGGATTGCGTTGCCAAAGGAAATTTTATTGAAATTGATCCCAGTATTGCGCATGAAATTATAGAGGGAATAGTGGGAACACTACCTCAACAAAAGGGGTTACATTATGCCCAGGAAGAGACACAAGTTTTTGAGAAAATTTGTGAAGTAACGAAAATATTACAAAAGTCTCTTGAACCTCTTAAGAGTGTTAGTGGAAATCTCCACCGCATGAATATGTTGATCACCCTTTGCAATAAGTGGTTGGATTCGTTAGATCTAAAAAGTTCCTAATATGAAGGGAAACATAAAGAACCTCCCGGATTCGAGCTTGACGCCGCTAAAAGGATAAAAACCAAATATGGCAATACCTAGATCTATTCTTGTATCGTGCCTACCTAGGGGCGTTAAACGATAGCGTTTGTTGGGAGGCAACCCAATTTTATTTTCTTTGCTTTTGCTTCTGTTTAGGAATAAATATTACATCTAGCTTCTATTTAGATGTGGTTTTGTGTTTTAATTAGTGTTTGTGCCAAGTAGAACCTTTGGGAAGACTTGTGTGAAGTTTATGCGATCATGCTGTAAAAAACAGAAACTGTAGCGCTCACGAGATTAGCTACCATTTTTCACTGGAGAGTGCTTTTTAGTTGAATTTTTTTGCAGATGATTAATAGACCAATTCCTCACGTCCACTAATTTATTTCAATTTTTTTAGAGTTACATAAGTATTCGAAAGTTACAGATTGCTACAGACTGTTCTATTTTTGACACATTCTATTTTTCGTGTGTTGTTTGCTTATTTTGATGAATCTATGAGTAGTATCGGGGGGTATGAATCATAGAGAAATTGGAATACAGTAGGATTAACACCATTATAAACAAAGAATGAGTTCATTACATTACCTTTGAGTGGTGGTTTGTTTCTTATACTAACGGAGCTCACGAGATTTTTGGCTAAGTTTTGTGTTGTGAAGTTTTCAAGTTTTGGGTAAGGATTTGATGGACCATGGAACAAAGAGTGGCAAGAGCCTAAGCTTGGGGATTCCCAAGGCACCCCAAGGTAAAATTCAAGGACAACCAAAAGCCTAAGCTTGGGGATGCCCCGGGAAGGCATCCCCTCTTTCGTCTTCATCTATCGGTAACTTTACTTGAGACTATATTTTTATTTACCACATGATATGTGTTTTGCTTGGAGCGTCATGTATGCTTTGAGTCTTTGCTTTTTAGTTTACCACAATCATCCTTGTTGTACACACCGTTTGAGAGAGATACACATGAATCGGAATTTATTAGAATATTCTATGTGCTTCACTTATATCTTTTGAGCTAGATAGTTTTGCTCTAGTGCTTCACTTATATCTTTTAGAGAACGGTGGTGGTCTTATTTTGTAGAAATTATTTATCTCTCATGCTTCACTTATATTATTTTGAGAGTCTATTGGAACAGCATGGTATTGTGCTTGGGTTATAAAACTAGTCCTAATATGATAGGCATCCAAGACGGGTATAGTAACAACTTTCATAAAAGTGCATTGAATATTATGAGAAGTTTGATACTTGATGGTTGTTTTGAGATATGAGGATGGTGATATTAGAGTCATGCTAGTAGAGTAGTTGTGAATTTGAGAAATAGTTTTGTTGAGATTTGCAAGTCTCGTAGCATGCACGTATGGTAACCGTTGTGTGACAAATTTGAAGCATCAGGTATTTCATTGAGTGTCATCCTTTGTGTGGAGGTCGGGATCGCGCGATGCTTAACTCCTACCAACCCTTCCCCTAGGAGCATGCTTGTAGTACTTTCTTTTGATGACTTGTAGATTTTTGCAATAAGTATGTGAGTTCTTTATGACTAATGTTGAGTCCATAGATTATCCGCACTCTCACCCTTCCACCATTGCTAGCCTCTCTTGTACCGCGCAACTCTTGCCGGTACCATACACCCACCATATACCTTCCTCAAAACAGCCACCATACCTACCTATCATGGCATTTCCATAGCCATTCCGAGATATATTGCCATGCAACTTTCCATCGTTCCGTTTACTATGACACGCTTCATCATTGTCATATTGCCATGCATGATCATGTAGTTGACATCGTATTTGTGGCTAGGCCACCATGCATAGTTTTTCATACATGTCACTCTTGATTCATTGCACATCCCGGTACACCGCCGGAGGCATTCATATAGAGTCATATTTTGTTCTAGTATCGAGTTGTAATATTGAGTTGTAAATCAATAGAAGTGTGATGATCATCATTACTAGAGCATTGTCCCAAAGAAAAAAAGAAAAAAAGGAAGAAAGGCCAAAGAAAAAAAGAAAGGCCCAAAAAAAGAAAAAGAAAAAAACAGAAAAAAGGGACAATGCTACTATCTTTTTCCACACTTGTGCTTCAAAGTAGCACCACGATCTTCATGATAGAGAGTCTCTTGTTTAGACACTTTCATATACTAGTGGGAAATTTTCATTATAGAACTTGGCTTGTATATTCCAACGATGGGCTTCCTCAAATGCCCTAGGTCTTCGTGAGCAAGCAAGTTGGATGCACACCCACTTAGTTTCTTTTGTTGAGCTTTCATACATTTATAGCTCTAGTGCATCCGTTGCATGGCAATCCCTACTCACTCACATTGATATCTATTGATGGGCATCTCCATAGCCCGTTGATACACCTAGTCGATGTGATACCATCTTCCTCTTTTGTCTTCTCCAAACCACCACTCTATTCCACCAATAGTGCTATATTCATGGCTCACGCTCATGTATTGCGTGAAAGTTGAAAAAGTTAAAAAAATAAGTATGAAATAATTGCTTGGCTGAAATCGGGGTTGTGCATGATTTGAGTATTTTGTGTGACGAAGATGGAGCATAGCCTAACTATATGATTTTGTAGCGATGAACTTTCTTTGGCCATGTTATTTTGAGAAGACATGATTGCTTTGATAGTATGCTTGAAGTATTATTATTCTTATGTCAATATAGACTTTTGTCTTGAATCTTTCGAATCTGAACATTCATGCCAAAATAAAGAAAATTACATTGAGAATTATGTTGGTTAGCATTCCACATCAAAATTTCTGTTTTTATCATTTACCTACTCGAGGACGAGCAGGAATTAAGCTTGGGGATGCTTGATACGTCTCCAACGTATCTATAATTTTTGATTGTTCCATGCTATTATATATTCTGTTTTGCATGTTTAATGGGCTTTATTATACACTTTTATATTATTTTTGGGACTAACCAACTAACCCAAGGCCCAGTGCAAATTGCTATTTTTTTTGCCTATTTCAGTGTTTCGCAGAAAAGGAATATCAAACGGAGTCCAAACGGAATGAAACCTTCGGGAGAGATATTTTTGTAACGATATCAACACAGAAGACTTGGAGTACACACCAGGAAGTGAGAGAGGTGGCCACGAGGTCAGGGGCGCGCCTAGGGGGTAGGCGCGCCCCACCCCCGTGGGCCCCCTGTGGCTCCCCTGACATGCCTCTTCAGCCTATATATACTCCCCATACCGTGAAAACATCGAGGACAACAACGAAACCCTAATTCCACAGCCGTAACCTTCTGTACCCGTGAGATCCCATCTTGGGGCCTGTTCCGGAGCTCCGCCGGAGGGGGCATCAATCACGGAGGGCTTCTACATCAACACCATAGCCTCTCTGATGAGTTGTGAGTAGTTTACTACAGACCTTCGGGTACATAGTTATTAGCTAGATGGCTTCTTCTCACTCTTTGGATCTCAATACAAAGTTCTCCTCAATCTTCGAGGAGATCTATTCGATGTAATCTTTTTGCGGTGTGTTTGTCGAGATCCGATGAATTGTGGGTTTATGATCAAGATTATCTATGAACAATATTGGATTCTTTTCTGAAATCTTTTATGAATGATTTAAATATCCTTTCAAGTCTCTTCGAATTATCGGTTTGGTTTGGCCTACTAGACCTATAGTTCTTGCAGTGGGAGAAGTGCTTGGCTTTGGGTTCAATCTTGCGGTGTCCTTTCCCAGTGATAGCTGGGGCAGCAAAGCACGTATTGTATTGTTACCATCGAGGATAAAAAGATGGGGTTTATATCATATTGCTTGAGTTTATCCCTCTACATCATGTCATCTTGCTTAAGGCGTTACTCTGTTCTTATGAACTTAATACTCTAGATGCATGCTGGATAGCGGTCGATGTGTGGAGTAATAGTAGTAGATGCAGAATCGTTTTGGTCTACTTGTCACGTACGTGATGCCTATATATAATGATCATGCCTAGATATTCTCGTAACTATGCGCTCTTCTATCAATTGCTCGACATTAATTTGTTCGCCCACCATAGAATTCTGCAATCATGAGAGAAGGCACTAGTGAAACCTATGGCCCCCGGGTCTATTCTCATCATATTAATCTTCCATCAACTATTTACTTTTCTTTGCATTATTTACTTTCAATCTCTATATCAAAAATACAAAAAATATTATCTTATCATATCTATCAGATCTCACTTTTGTAAGTGACCGAGAAGGGATTGGCAACCCCTTTTATCGCGTTGACTGCAAGGTTCTTATTTGTTTGTGCAGGTACGAGGGACTCGCGCATGGTCTCCTACTGGATTGATACCTTGGTTCTCAAAAATTGAGGGAAATAGTTACGCTACTGTGCTGGATCACCCTTTCCTCTTCGAGGGGATACAAAGCAAGCTCGAGAAGTAGCAATACCTCTGCTTGGATGGGGTCAAGACCTCAGAAATATAGTACACAGGGCGTTGCACTTTATAAGCGTTGCCTTCTTCCTCTCGCTCGACTGTAAGCACTGTGCTGATAACTTGACCAGTAGCTACTATGTACAAGAACAGTGGTTATTTGTTGTTCGGGGCAGCAAGCACCGGCTAGGTGGAAAGCAGGGCTTTGAGTTCCACAAACGATGCTTCTGCTTCTGGAGTCCACTCGAACTTATCTGACTTCTTCATCAGCCGGTAAAGGTGCGCTGCCTTCTCACCGAGGCGGGAAATGAATCGACTCAACGCTCCTAGGCAACCTATGAGCCTCTGGACGTCATGCACTCGTTCTGGGTGTTTCATTCTAACTATCACATTGATCTTCTCGGGATTAACGTGAATTCCACGTGCGGAAATGATAAAACCGAGTAATTTACCTCCTGGCACTCCGAATGTGCATTTGGACGGATTCAATTTGATGTCATACCTCCTTAGGTTAGCAAAGGTTTCAGCGAGATCAGTCAGCAGGTCGGAACCCTTCATGACTTGACCACGATATCATCCATATATGCTTCTACATTCCGACTAATCTGAGTGAGCAAGCACTTCTGGATCATGCACATGAACGTGGCGCCTGCATTTTTGAGACCGAATGGCATAGTGATATAGCAAAAGCACCCGAATGGGGTGATGAAGGCTGTTTTTATTTCATTTGGCCCAAACAGTCAAATCTGATGGTATCCGGAATACGCGTCGAAAAAAGGCAATCGCTCACACCCCGCAACCGAGTCAACAATCTGATCGATGCGGGGGAGCGGGAAATGATCCTTCGGGCAGGCCCGATTGAGATGTTTGAAGTCAATACACATGCGGAGTGAATTATCCTTCTTAGGCACCATGACTAAGTTTGCAAGCCACTCGGAGTGGTAAATCTTGTGTATAAACTCAGCTGGCAGGAGCCGAGCCACTTCTTCACCAATCGCCTTCCTTTTTCCGCGGTGGACCGACGGAGATGTTCTTTGAGGGGTTTAACCTTTGAGTCGACACGCAAACGGTGCTCGGCCAGTGCCCTAGGCACACCTGGCATGTCTGATGGTTTCCATGCAAAGATGTCCCAGTTCTCACGAGGAACTGGATGAGCGCGGCTTCCTATTTGCCGTCGAGTGTCGTTGAAATGTGAGTCGGAGCGGCGTTGGGGTCTTCCGGGTGAACATGGACTGGTTTCGTTTCTCCCGCCGACTGAAATGCGGACTCTGAAGCAGGCTTCTTGGCTCGGAGTAACTCACTCGGATCGGCACTTTTCTTGTATTCCTCTAGCTCTACCACTGCCATCTGCTCGTCAGCAATCTTGCAGCATTTCTGGAGGCACTCCTTTGCCCTCTGTCTGTTGCCAGTGACTATGATCACTCCCCTAGGTCCGGGCATCTTCAACTTGAGGTATACATAACACGGGCGGGCCATGAAGCACACGTACGCGGGCCTACCCAGAATAGCGTGATAGGCACTGCAAAAATCTACCACCTCGAGAGTCAGCTTCTCCTTTCGGAAATTCTTCGAGTCACCAAAGGTCACATCCAAGGTGATCTGGCCGAGTGAATTTGCTTTCTTTCCCGGGATGACTCCGTGAAACGTCATGTTGCTTTCACTGAGCCTGGACATCGGGATGCCCATTCCCTGAAGGGTTTCAGCATATTAAATGTTCAGGCCACTGCCGCCATCCATGAGGACCTTGCGTAGTTGAGTGCCTTCGATAACTGGGTCGACCACCAGAGCTTGTCATCCTGGAGTTGCACGTGAGCAGGGTGATCCGATTGATCAAAAGTGATTGCAGTTTGAGACCACTTAAGATATGCAGGGGTCGTCGGAGCAACCACATTGACCTCGCGGTTGATAACTTTCAGTCGACTCTTGCTTTCGACATCAGCAACAACCATTAAAGTGGCATTGACCTTCGGGAAGTTATATGTCTTCTCTTCATCCTCTTCTTTGTCCGAGCCTTTTTCACTCGACTTACCTTCTCAAAACTGTTGTATAAGAAACATGCACTACCGAGTGGTGTGCTTGGGGTAAACCAGGTTACCTTCTTCGTCCTTCTTAGTATGAATGGGGCATGGGCGATCTAGGATGTCTTGACCCGACTGATCTTTCATTTTCTTGGGTATCCATGGCCCTTTAGGCTTTCCCTTGCCTTTGTTCTGAGGTGCAACAACCGCTGTCTCAGTCTGAACATTGGCTTCAGCCTTGCGCTTTTGCTTCAGACCGGTGTTCCCGCGTACGGTTTCTAGGTCGACTGCCTTCCCTTTCCCACTACGGAGGCGATCTTCTTCTTCACCATTGGCGTACCGAGTGGCAATCTCCATCATACGATTCAGAGTCATGTCGCCCGAACAGCCAAACTTCAAAATGAGTTCTCTGTATCTAACGCCTTCCTTGAGGGCACACACACAGCCTGATGCTCAGAAACATTCTCCACCGTATGGTGCAGAGTGGTCCAATGTTGGATATAATTCCTCAGGGTTTCATTTGGCTTCTGGATGCAGTGTTGCAATTTAGTCAGCCCAGTTGGCCGCTTGCAAGTTCCTTCGAAAGTCCTGATAAACACTCGGGCCAGGTCGTCCCAGCAGTGTATGCTGGAAGGTGCCAACTGGTTGAGCCACGCCCTGGCTTAGCCCTCAAGCATCAAGGGCAAATGCTTCATAGCCACCTCATTGTTGCCTCCACCGATCTGAATAGCCACTCGGTAATCTTCCAACCACGTGACTGGCTTTGACTCGCCAGTGAACTTGCTAACTCCCGCCGCCAACCTGAAGTTGGGGGAATCACAGCCGCTCAAATAGCACGACTGAAGCACTTGGGATCAGAGAGGAATGCCCCACTTCCACTCAGGCGATCTCTGACCGAGCCGTCTCTATTAGCTCTTCCTCTATCGACCAAACCTTTTACGATGAGAGATCTTGCACCGAAACCAGGCTCACGGGGGTCGACTGGAATCCTTCGCCCGTCGCCATGCGGGTGTCTGTCATCATACCACTGGGGCGCGTACAAACCACCCCTCGGTCATCAGTTACACAAGGGTTCAATGCGAGTTATGTCTTAGACGTTACTGATAACACATGCACTAAATGATCTTTATGACTACAGAGTGAATGCTCGACCGTTGCCATCCTGGAGTGACTTTTGGTGTTCTGTCTGTCGAGTGAGTTCTTGTATCATCGAGTGGAAATGAGTTATCCAAGTGACTCTCCCTGTCGAGTGTATTATGCTTCCGAGTATTTCAGTCGGTACTTTCCGTGGAGTTCTTCTAAGTCCTCGTATGATGCCCTTGGGTAGGTCGTATAGGTCAGGTCTAAGACCCTACCCTAGGTATATGTCTTCATCACCGGCAGCGATAAGGATATCCGTGGCAAGTAGTGCGAACACCGCGAAGCGCCCATCGTTAGGCGCACCTCCTCCTCCTTAATCTCCGGCAAGGACGCCATCGTCATGCGAACCTCGTCCTCCTTAATCTCCGACAAGGACGCGTCGGACCCGAGAAATAGGTAGTCGTGTGGGAGGGGGAGGGAGCAACCATCACCGCCGACCATGGGCAGAGAAGATGGAACAAGTAGGCGTGGAGTTATAGTACTTACCAATCATGGACGTCGAAGGCGCGGCGAGCCCCGGCAGCGGGAAGGATGCCCGTGACAAGTAGTGCGAACACCGTGAAGTGCCCA
>LR738710.1:687392004-687463835 GCA_902687465.1 Secale cereale | reverse complement strand
GGAGGGGGAGGAAGCAACCATCGTCGTCAGCCATGAGGACGTGCGGGTGTGTGTGGATTTTGATGACGAAGGGGAGACAAGTGGAGCAAGCAAAAAAAGACGCCACCGTCATGCGAACCTCCTCCTTAATCTCCGGCAAGGACGGCACCGTCAAACCTAAGGAATAGGGAGTCGTCTGGGAGGGAGAGGGGGAGGGAGAAACCATCGCCGTCGGCCGTCTGGGAGGGGGAGGGGAGGGAGCAACCATCGCCGTCGGCCATGAGGAGACAAGTGGAGCAAGCAAAAAAAAATGCTTTCATTGAGAGTTGAACTCAAGACCTCCCGCTTACTAAACGGGTGCTCTAACCAACTGAGCTATGAAAGCTTCTTGTTTTGGATTCCTTCATGCACTATAATATATCTTCCATGCTCGTTGTACGTGCAAAATGAACCAGACAGCAACAAACATAGGGCTGCATCTCAACCAAAAATAAAGTGTTGTACATTCCAGTTTTTTTTCTCTTTGCGAATCCTGTACATTCCAGTTATTGGAACGTCTAACGTTTCACTAGATCTGAATCATGAAATATACAAGACAACATGCATAACTAGAACGACAAAAGCATCATCTACCATATCACCAAGCGAACAGAAACAACCAGGACCAAAGCACTTCTATTTTCATCTAGCATATTGGTGTTCCCAATATATTCACGAATGCCATTCTTGTTCCTCGGGTTATATGGCAAGAGTTCAGGAAAATATTAGGTTCACATACAACACAGGATGGATCACTAAGATCAACATATGCGTTCAAAACATACAAACAAGTTCTTTTTTTTTCCCGGCGCTCATATTGATCTCTCTCAAAAAATGTGTTAGCTTGTTACAGCTCATAAAGTTCAGATTTGCACAGATGAATGGAGAACAAATGTTGAACCAAAACAATGCAACTGAAGGAAAAATTAAACAGAATATATCTGAGAGGCTCCTTCCCCTGGTGTGCATATGCCATCAGATTTTTCACTCACGACTGCTTGACAGCATGGGAACCACGCGAATCCCCATGAGAATTCCACTGAAGCAGCATCCATACAATTGATGTCCCTGGGTAAACATGAACAAGCGAGTCACTCAGAAAGGTTAAACAAATAATCTAAACTTAGGAATGCGTTATCTGTTCTCCATCAGTCATTAACATATCAGACTGCAATATCACCTTAGAGCCCATTTGGCCATTTGAACCGAATTGAATTGAAAGTACATGCTCAAATAACGTAGAAAAACTAGTTACATGCAAGCATACAAAACTAGCTCTTACATGGCAGAACTTGTAGCATCATTCTCTAGATTGGGTGCTTTACAGTAGCACCAGGTTACTTATCTAACTGTTATAAGTGCCAGTAGCTAATACTCAAATCTAATAATGTTACAGACGAACTAGTAGGTGACAGAGGTATTCAAATAAAGATACAGTACCTGCAAAGAAGCCAACGGTGCTAAGATTTGCTGCAGCCATGGTCTGATATATCAAGTACTCCGTGAGAAAGTGACCGAGAGCATAGATGAATGACAGGAAGGTGGCTATATACAGAGGCTTGTTTTCTAGGTTGAATGCACACAGAAAACACAGTGTGCAGGTCAGGAGTGTCCAGACCCCAAAAGTACGACCGTGTATTTCAGTCACTGCATGCAAAAGAACAAATGAATGTTATTAGCTTCATGATGATCATAGTAAGGTTAAGATATTATTCCCTCCAATCCAAAATAAGTGTCGTGGTTTTAGTTCAAACCACGACACTTATTTTGGATCAGAGGGAGTATCTCATATGAACAACTCTTGACAACAAATGACAGAAGATAACAACATATTATCAATTTATCATGTGGGCTGTCTTAGCCACAGCAAGTCATTTATATAGCTGTTATGGTTCATAATTGTCAAAGATCCACCCACTTAATACTAATTCTTCTTGAGGCACAACCAATCAGCAATTTACTATGCATCCACTTTCTGACTTGCATCGTCATCATGAAGATGACTTTTATTCAGGATATAACCACAGGACGTCATCTATATAGGTCAACCCTCTTTTACCTCTACTATTGCACGTGTCTCTTCAAATCACCAAATTCCCAGCCAAACATAGATGCAGCTCCTCCAGACCCAAACTCCGAACTTTGAGGCCACTAAACAGTCACAATTCCCACCTACAAAATGCTAATTCCGCAACAAGGAGCCCTAAACAGATAAATTCCCGGTAAACTCGTAGCAGTAATCGATCTAATACCACCCTAAGACGCACAAATCCACACAGACCTACGAGATGCAACCATAGGCTCGGCGAATCCGGGCAAGCGAGGGGGAGGGAGGGGTCACTCACTCTCTGTCTGGGAGAAGACGGCGACGCGGAGCGCCCAGATGTTGAAGAAGCCGAACCATACGGAGGCGAGGCGGAGGGAGCCGACCAGCATTAGCCACCAGCCGAGCGCCGGCACGCTCTTCCTCCCGCCCTTCTCCGCCATGCTCTCCAAATCCTCCTGCTCCGCGATCTGCTGCTTTTTGTTTCCGCGATCTGCTGCTGCTGCCGCCCTCTTCTCTCCGGGCGTGAATACCCAAGAGTCAACTGGTCAAAATCACTTCCTCTTTCTACATTTTTTTAGGACCACTTACTCTTTCTACAAAGGCAGCCTGTTAATGCACAGCGACAATCGCGGCCCATATTAGTCCTGTTTGCTCATGAGCACGGGCCTGGCTAAAGCCCAACTGAGTATCAACACGAGGCCCTAGTCTACAACAGTCGTAAAATTCGATAAAAAATACAACAGACCTAAAAAATGGTTGTTGTTTTTACTGTTGTTGTTACTACAAAGAAAAAAAAAACTGACACAATACAAACTAAACGCTCATACAACAGACGCATCGGTTTTTTGGTCCACACTTCCAGGAATGTGTTTCTTAACGAAATTTTGCACGCATGCAAAAAAAATCTCAATGCTTGTTGCACTTTTTTTCTTCAGATTTCACTGTTCATTCATGCTCATTTAAACTCGAGCTCGGCTAGTCTGCGTCCCAACAAGGTTGACACATGTCTTGGGTACACAGAGTACGAATCTTGACTAGAGCAAAGCAAACCTATCATGAAGTATGTATGCTGTGTATTGACTGTTGGGTTCCAGACTTTCGGTGCATGTACTGTATTCTCAATGTGTATTTTCCAGTTATGGTTGAGTCCCTTAGACACAACTGCTTAGCCCGACATAAGGAAACATCTCTCCAGGAAAAGGAAACTGTGTTAGCCAGCGGCGGCTTCAGGAATTTGCTTTTGGGTATTCATGTGTATTCATTTTGCTAAAATCAATGATTTTTTCTGAAAATTGTCACTGTTTTACCAAAATCAACACTATTATGTACAAATCATGGTTCACGTGAATACCCAAAAATACCCCTAGCGCCGCCCCTGGTGTTAGCTCAAAAAAACGTTCTTATATTATGGGAAGGAGGGAGTACATGGGACACATGTATTGATTCCTTGTGCTGTTGTTCAACTTTCTGTAATCCCCTTGGTTCTGAATTCGTGTTACTTAGTCCCTAGAAAAGAACTGTATATACTTAAAGAATGTTTCGGTGATGTGTGGTGTGTGTGCTACCTCTCGACTAAACACCAATTTCTTCCGAGAAATCCTGACCAAGTCCTTCGAAGCGAAGGCACCTTTCTCTGTATGGAAAAATGAAGAAGATGCTGATTGGGCTTCCGTTCTCTAGCTCTGCTTGAGTCGCTTCGTATGTTTCTCCATTGTGGATGTCGGTGGGTCGGATCTCTTCTCTCACTTTTGGAGTCAGCCAATCATAAGAGCATCTCCAATAACTTGTCTATATAGATGTTTATACTCATTTTTCACGATGTGAGCCCAAAACAGGCGTCCAACAGGTTGTCTGTATGGTCGTCCAAATATACACATCCTCTAAATCGTCCTCGACAATGTCCACGCCTGGACTGTTGGGTTTAGTCTCACATCGGTTGTGGGAGGAGACATAACACGATTTATAAGGGTGAGGGTGTCCCCTCCTAACAGGCTAGTCTTTTGGGGGAGAGGGCCCAAGGCCTCTCATAAGTCGGTGTTGCTCTCCGGTTGGGTCTGGTGACGCAGGTGGGTCGGAAACGCTGGTGCTAGCGGACCCGGGATTGCGTAACAATTGGTATCAGAGCCCAGGTGCCCGGAATAAATCTCGGTGAACTCACTGGTGGTCGGTCATGGTTGGTGGGCTGGAAACGCTGGTGTTAGCGGGCCCATGGGTGACCGATGAAAATAATAGTTCAGGAAACAGTATGCCTCGGATTTATTCTAACAAGTGGTATCATGAGCAAGGTTCGCAGAGGCCATGGAAAATTGATCTGGAGGTGGATGCGTCGTGGAGCTTCGGTGACGACATGCGGAAGAATTAATGGTTGAAGCCTAGGCTGATCGACGGAGAAAATTCCTTCGGCGGAAGTCGTGGAGCACGGAAGCTATCGACGAAATCGAAAAAGTAGCAATCGGAAGCAGCGGCAGTGCACAACAGGGCGTCGGCCAGATCGGATGGATAGCGCGTGCGGTGACGGCGTATCGGATCGATCTGTTCACGATGGTGGCGGCAAAGTTACGCCGGGATGCAACCAAGCGTAGCGTACGGAAGTGGCACAAGCCGTCCAGCAGCCAGGCAGGGCCAGCGGGGCGGCCGAGGCGGCGCTGGCTGCCAAGGCCCAGCAGGGAAAGGCCGAGGCGGAGCCGGCTGATGGCAAGTGCTACGAGATGCGTGAACAAGCGGGTTGCATGCGGAAACCAGGAGCGATCGTGAGTTTGACTCGTGGCTGTGTGAGATTTGTGAAGGGAAAAAAAGATGTCGTTCTGCTGAAATCAAAGGGTGTCGCTTGGTGTTGTCTTGTCACTAAGGCGTGAACATTGATGGCCATGGATCGATTGAGTACGTGTGTGAAGATGAAAATAATAGTTCAGGAAACTTATGTGTGGTGAGTGGTGACTTGCTACGGTCAAACAAGAAGGCTCTGGGTGCTATTTCTTTTGGGATTCTTTGCTTTGTACGTGGGTTGATGGCAGCAATGCAGCGACGGCATTGTTCAGCATGGTGCTCGAATGGAAATCAAGACAGATGACGTGCGTATAAGGCTCGTGTAGTCTGGATCACGTCATCGCAGGGATCATGCATACACAGGGCGTTAAGCAATGCATGAAGAGATGTGCAGGAAGGACACGGCGCAGGGTGGAGCATGGTCGTAGTCGGATACTTTCGGCTGGGTCGGACTGGACACTCTGATGGATCGACGGGGATGTTGGTCAAAGCAGAAGACAGTGGTTGATTTCAGCGACGACGGCATATGAGCGTGATGTTGATGGTGGCCGACTTCTAGGGCGTGGAAACACATGGTGCAGGCCTGAGGGCTTGTGCAGCTTCGACAGACTATGACGCAGGGTTGATTCAAGGCAGTGCACACATGAGAACTTGAAGTCGACAGGGCGTAGGGTAGCATAGCGCAGCTACATGGAGTCATGTTGAAGGTGGAGCTGGGGTCTGATGGACGACTTCACTCTGAGCTGATGGAGGGGCTACGGCGTAAGTATACGGAGAGTCGAAGCCTATTTCAGCGAGGATAGCGAGAAACACGTGGATCGGACTGGGTACCAGTGGTCTGATGGAGGCGTGATACTCGGCATCGGTCGGTGATGATCGGTGGTTCTCTGCAGTGGGGGTAGAGGCAGTGAGGGCTAGCTACCCGGGAGACTCGACCAAGACAGCAGAGGCTCGACGCGATGATAGCGGCGAGGCGTGCGGTAAGCACGGGACACAGCGACAGGCCAAGGCATTGGTGGTCAGACATGTGGTCATACAAATTGTGCAGGGGATGCTGAAGCAGTGTTGACGAGTACCAGATTCAAGTTGGTGACTGGGTCTATCGGTGCTAGTTGATGGACAAGAGTTGACCACGAAGAATCTGAGAAAGTGGCGGAAAGTCTGAAATTATCAACGAGAGAGTACATGGCCATATATTCTGTGGTGATTGCTTGGTCCTCGGCAGATCAACAGTATGCCGGATTTATTCTAACATGGACAATGTGAAGGCGTTGTTTAAACTCAGTTGTAGTCGTGATTTCTTCCTCTCCCCGGCGATGGTCCACCTGTCATGGTCCCTGTATATAGACGTTCTGATGCAAAACTGGATGTGTATATGAAGGAATCTTTTTAGACCATTGTCTATATGAATACATAGACATCCAAATATACACATGCTATTGGAGATGCTCTAAGCAGTGAGAAATACTCTTTCTGTTTCTAAATGTATGACGTTTTGGCAGTTCAAAGAGAGAGTAGTAGCCGGCCAGTCATTTCACTGTTTTTCTCAAGTTGTTGATTCACGTTGTTGAAGGCTGCAACGAAGGAAATGGAGTGGTAGAGAACCCGACGGCACACGCTCGAAGGATCGATCGGTAGCTGTCCCATGCCACTGATGAACGGCGCAGTGTGTTTGTCTCGTTCCGACTGATTTCCCGTGAAACCAATTGAATGCAAGCAAATCGTCAGTTCATTCACTTCGTTTCTCCCCCATCCCGTGACCAACATTTAATCATCACCCAGCATTTAATCTGCCCCTCTGACACTATAAAACCTGCGCAGCCTGCCACCTCATTCCCTCCATTTTCCAACGATCGTGCCATTTCTTCCCCGGTGGAGAGAGTGAACCTGCAAAGATGGCTTCGGTGCTGTCCGCGCTGACGTTGGTCGCCGTAGTGGTGGTGGCCAGCGTCGGCCGGCCGTGCCGGGGCGAGTTCACGGTGGTGGTGCCGGACGCGGGGGCGCTGGTGGACGCGCCGCAGCCGGGGTTCTCGGACCGGGCGCGCACGGACCCGGCGGAGCAGCGCGCCGTGCTGGAGATCATGGCGGCCACGGGCAACGGCTGGGCGTCGGGCATCGCGGACGTGTGCCGCGGCCGGTGGCACGGCATCGAGTGCGTGCCCGACCGCGCCGACGTCTACCACGTCGTCTCCCTCTCCTTCGGCGCGCTCTCTGACGACACCGCCTTCCCGGCCTGCGACCCGGCCCGCGCCACGCTCTCCCCCGCCGTGCTCGCGCTCCCGCACCTCCGCTCCCTCTTCTTCTACCGCTGCTTCACCGCCAACCCGCAGCCCGTCCCGCCCTTCCTCGGCCGCCTCGGCCCCGCCTTCCGCTCCCTCGTGCTGCGCCAGAACGGCCACGTCGGCCCCATACCGGCCGAGCTCGGGAGCCTCTCCGGGCTGCGCGTGCTCGACCTCCACGGCAACCGCCTCTCCTCCGCCATCCCGGCCACCGTCCAGTCGTTGGTCCACCTCCAGCTGCTCGACCTCAGCTACAACCGGCTCGCCGGCCAGGTGCCAAACCTCAGGTTCCAGCAGCTCAGCATCCTGGACCTCAGCCACAACGCCCTGCAGGGCCGCGTCCCGGCGAGCCTCGGGCAATGCCGGTCGCTGCTGAAGATCGACCTCAGCCAGAACCGCCTCGCCGGCACGATCCCGGACGCTCTGGGCGACCTGCCCGACCTCATACTGCTCGACCTGAGCCACAACGCGCTGTCCGGGCCGATCCCGGCGGCGATCGGCAGGCTGTCGACGCTGCGGTCGCTCATCCTCGGCGACAACCCGATGCAGCTCTCGACGATCCCCGGCGACTTCTTCACGGGGCTCAGGGCGCTGACCACGCTGGTCCTCTCGGGCATGGGGCTGCAAGGGTCGCTGCCGGAGTCCATCGGGGGCCTGAGCCAGCTCCGCGTGCTGCGCCTGGACAGCAACGGCTTCACCGGCGTGATACCGGTTAGCTTCCGGCGGCTGGAGAAGGCGAGCGAGCTCCGCGTGGACGGCAACCGGCTCGTGGGGCCGATCCCGTTCGGCAAGCAGATGATATGGAGGCTGGGCAAGAAGCTGCGCGTCGGCGGCAACGAGGGGCTCTGCTACGACGCCAAGCAGCAAGGGCTGGAGGGCGCCATGGCGCTGGCCGGCGTCGCGGACTGCGGCGGCGTGGGGAGCGGCACGACGACGCAACACTTGAGCTGGAAGAATAGCGGCGGCGCGACGGCGACCGCGACGGCTAACGTGACGTCGTCAGACGCAAATTCAAATTCTGGCCGGGGTGGCGGGCACTTTTTCTTGGTCGTTTTGGTGTGTTTGCAGCTTGCGTTGTTGTAGGTAGAAGAGCTGCGGCGGTTGATTGGTGGTGCAGGGTTTTTTTACACCGGGAAGAATAAGGAACTGTACAAAGCGTTCTTGCTGATTGCGGCTTTTGCCCGCTGTGGCCAGGTGAAAAAGAATTGTTTCCATAGATTTTTGAATAAACATGTCTGTTTTCGGCTAAGTCACTTTTTTCTTTTGAAAACTTGGAACATCTCATTCCATTAACCACTGTGCCGCGCCAGATCGCCGGCAACCAAATCATGGATGAAGGTAGGTAGGTGCATCACCCGGCCAAACGGCTTGGGGCTCATACACCATCTTCGAACCATACGTCGCCAATGCGTCCGCAACATTATTACATGTTCGACGGCAATAACCAACAGAAAAATTAAAGTGCAGCATAGCCAGGGCTTTAATCTCCTTAAACAGGGCACCATTGGGCGCAAGATCGAAACTCTTCGAATTGTTGACGACTTGGACCAGCAGCTTTGCATCTGTTTCGACCATGACATTGGTCATCCCCCATTGTATGGCCTGATTCATAGCCTGGACACAGGCCACTGCCTCCCTGTACGTCTCTTGTCAAAAAGCCCCAGCCTCCTCTCTTCAGATTAGCCACAAAGCTACCATCAATGGCCCTGTTTGGATACTCTAACTCATTTTGAGGTTAGAGTTAGATTTTAACCCTAAACTAACCCTGAACTACTCCCTCCATTTTTGTATACAAGTCCACAAACCCATATTATAGGTATCAAGGTAAAAATCAATGTATGTTTAAGTCAATGTTGCAAGCTAGCTTGTCATCTTGTTTGTCGTGTTAATTAATGTGCTTTCTCTCTCTCGCGCACAACAAGCCAACCCTCTTACTCCTCATTGGTTGATTAATGTTGGGAATGCAAGTCAACCTTCTCACACCCGCATGCATGCGAGAGATATTAATGTCCTTGGGTGCTAGTAGGATGTAAACACCATCAATTTTGCCTCGATTAATGTTAATGGTCTTGTATAGTTGCATATTGTAAGTTTGATGGTGGCCTTATATACAAAAATGGAGGGAGTAACTCTAACCAAAAAGGTGTTTGGATGGCAGGGTTAGATTGACAATAAATGCTCTTTCGCAATCATTTGCTTTTTTTCTTGGAGAACTAACCCAAATAAGCACCTCTTGGGTGGGTTAGAGGGTGCTTGGATACGTTTTAGTCCCATGACTAAAAGTAGTAGGACTAAAACTTGCTAGCCTCACCCATGCTTGGATCCAAAATACTAAAGAGACTAAAATAAGCATTTAATGAGTATTTATAAGCCTGCAGGTGATGGTGAGCATTTAATGAGTATTTATATGCCTGCTGGGTTACTTGTTTCTACTTTATGATTATAGGCTCCAGTGACCTGGCCGAGGCTGCAGCCAAGGCGCCGGCAAGTCCAAATCCTTCACGAGCCTGGCCAAGACTTGTGATACGGGTTGAAAGTGAAGTGCCATAGAAGAACATTTTTTGCAGAGGAATTTGCATCTGGATTATGACAGATTGACAGGAGCGTGGAGTGAGGGCAAAATGTGGCGCACTTCACCGGGAGAGGATGCTGGTTTCCTGGTTAGGTACATCTAACATGAGAAATCATATGATTCAATCTTATTATTTGCTGATAAGATTTCTATATCATTTAGAAACATTATAAATAGCCTTGAATTGCTGACAAGTCAATACACAAAGATTGTCCATACATAAAGAAATTAGTATTGTCCATACACATGAAAATAAGTAACATGACAATTATCTCAATGGCCCTGGAACAAACCATCAGCAATTCTATCTCTCAATTGATTCATGTCGACCGAATCTTGCTCCATTTCTAGATCCCTCCTGTTACGACGTGTCCTCCTTGTTTCCTCAAGGAGAGGTTGATAATTCTCATCTCTATCACACCTGTCGAATTCCGTATCCGCCAACTGACTTTCGCGGATAAAATTGTGCAAGGCCATACATGCAACAATAATTTTTGTTTGCTTGGGTAGAGGATAACTTTGTATTTTAAAAAGGATCCTCCATTTATTTTTCAAGACTCCAAAAGAACGCTCAATGACATTGCGTAGTCTAGAATGAGTGTAGTTGAAGTGCTCTTTTTTACCTCTCGGCATGGTGCCTTGATGGAACTCTTGGAAATGGTACTTCTGTCCCCTATATGGTGCAAGATAACCCGCCTTGTTGGGGTAGCCCGAGTCAACAAGATAAAATTTTCCTATTGATGGCAATGCATTTCAGTGAAAGTCAATATCAATGTATACACAATTTAATCATGTACTGAATGTGAAGTATGGTACCTGGAGGTGGATGAGGAAACTTGTGACTAAACCGGCTAAGGGCATCCTTGAAGGGCCTCATATCATGAACCGATCCAGGCCACCCGGCAAGAACGAAAGTGAATCTCATGTCGAAATCACGTACTCCCTCCGTTCCTCTATGTAATGCGCATAGATTTTTTGGCCTTATTCCGAAATGTAGTGCGCATTAGCATCTTTGGGCTACTTTGGACGAAAATAACCCCGCAGCAGCACACCCGCACATGCAACGTTTGCCTTTATCCCCTTGCTCCAGGACAAACGGATTGGATGGGTGGCAGCGGGATGGTCTTGTGGTGGCGTGCTGGTTCTGCTTTCCACTGACAACAAAGTACACCCACACGCTCACACACATGGGCTGGAGGAAAGACGAGCGGGGGTAACAGAGTCCAAAACTAAGTGCCAGGTCACTGATTGGTATATGTGCCTGAAACAATGCGCACTATATAGTGGAACGGAGGGAGTACAACCATAACATTCTGACTACAGTGGCCATGCCTGTTTAAGTACTGCGGAATCTTGGTAGGTGCCACCACAACTTGCACATGAGTCCCATCTATTGCCCCAATGCTGTCATTGAACCATGGATGCCACTGAGCATTTCTTAACCTTTCATGCACAACTCTAAATTCAGGATCTCGTGGCTTAATTATGTCAACCGAAAGCTTAACCACACAATTCAATACTTTGTCAAACTTCCTAACAACTGTCTCCATGGACTTGACAAAACGATTCTCACTCTGCCTAATGGACTGGCCATCTCCCACCATCCATAAAAACATAGCTAGAGCCTCAACTGATGACATCTTCTTAGTAGACTTCAGCCCATAAGAATCCACTAGCAAATTATGTAGTTTATGAAACACAGGTGGATACATCCTAAACATTTTATAGCAGTCTGTTCTGTGTCCCAGAGTTCTTAGTACCCATTCATAGCCGGACTCTTTAGCTTTTAAAATCCTCCTTTCCCCCTTATCCATGAAACGCTCAATGTAATATGAACCAAACATTTGGACGATCATACCTATATTGTTGAGCCTTTTCCGCCTCAACTGGAGTAGTGCTAGCACTCTATTTCTCCTTGCATCTTCCTCTTCCTCATCACTAGAGTCCTTATCAATACTTTCCTCTTCACTGGGCTCATCAATACTATCACCATCGATAGAGTCATCCTGCAACACATGAATTATGTTCAACACATAGTAATTAGGTGCACATAGCAATTCAAAACATAAAGGTGCACATAGTAATTAGGTGCACACAGCAATTCAACACATAGTAATTAGATGCACATAGCAATTCAACACATAGTAATTAGGAGCACATAGCAATTCAACACATTATCCCAACTCTTCATAGGAAACATGACACAATAGGAGACATTGGATACATGACAACCTAGCTAAGACTCATCTTCGTCATACATCTTCTTTGCTTTGCACCATCTCTTCAACCATATGAGCCTAGCTTGAGGAGTCTTCATGTTCTGGAAGACAAACCTATTGTGTTTGTCCTTGAATAAGTCACAGGCTACAAAGTACTCAATTGACTCCTCCGCTGCCCCACACTCAATGGCAAGTTGCTGACATGTAGCTACTGCTACCTTACGCTCCTCACTTCTCTTTGCCTTTTCTTTGCCTTGGTCCACAATTGCCTGCAATATAGTGTTTGATGTCTCAGCTTCCTTGTCCATTCTGGTGGTGATCTCGTTTAAAGTCCTCAAAAATGGACCCTTAGTTTTGCCATTCTCCATGTTCATTTTCTTTAAAGGACTACTTGTTGTACTCCTAAAATCAACTGAGCTGGTACCCCTCTTGCGGGTATTGATACTCATTGGGCTGCCATCCGCATCATCGTCGTTTGCCTCTGTATCATCTTCTGGCCCAGGTACGTAAGCAGAATTACCATCCACAGCTACCTCATGAAACATCTCATGCAACAGTCCAATGTATTCAGGGTTACCCTTTCTAAATTTCTTGAGATTTGGTCTACTCTGCAAAATAGTATTTTTACAACATTAGCATATGTCTCAATGTACTCAGGGCTACATTTGATAATGAAAAAGCTTTAGTTGTCGTACCTTGATCTCCCTCTCCCACCAAGCTTTAGTTGCCGTAACTTCTCCATGTTCGCCACGGCCGCATCCGGTTTGCTGCTGCAACCAGACCCAATCATTGTACACACCTTTCAGGTTCTGGATTTTGTTCTTCACTTCCCTCCCTGGATGCCACAATTTTGTCTTTTGATAATATTTCTCCCTCATATTTTTGTAACCCTGACTGGTCCAAACTTTAGCAGTAAAATTGCCATCCTCTATCTCCTCACAAGCTAACTCACACAAAATGTATGTATTTTCGTCGGTCCAATTAGCCTTGCTTTTTGGCCTCTAAAAGAAATATGCACAAGTAAACAGCCTACATCTCTCTGTTTCAAATAAATGGTTGAGCAGAATTTCATACCTTCCTGTGCTGGTTCAGCGTGTTATCATCTTCATCTTCGTCTTCTTCGATGCCGTCATCATCATCCACCGGAATCGACGCTACCTGCGGCTGCCTGCTGCTGCCCGCGCCATTTGAACCCCCACGACGTGCAGCAACTCCCATGGCAGCAGCATCACCTCCCCCCGACACAACGACGGCCTTGCCGCGAGCACCTGGTGCCCTCGCTATGGACAGACCTTGGCGAGGTGGACGACCTCGCAGCGGCAAGCCATCTGATCTTGCCCTCTGAGGGGTGAAACCTTGACCGGAGCCGCTGTCCCGTTGAAGAATATGCGTGTACATGGGCATGTCGGGGTACGAGGCGGTGGCGCAGTCTGCGTTGAGGTCAAGGTTCCTCACGTCCATGCGCGGCGCGGCGACATTCCCGGCCCTCGGAACGCGGCTGCCGGAACTATCACGTCGGAGACGAGGGGGCGTCAAGCCCCACCCTTTGCCGTCCATGGCCTCCGCCGCAGCACCGGATGATTCCGTTTGAGACAAGAAATCAAACGGGGCGCCGTCCATGGCGGATGTATCTGACACAATACTCTCATCCGATTAATGGATAAACAAGAAAAAACTGAAGAAATCGAACTGAAGAAATCGAACTGAAGAAATCCTCTCTTACCTGAAGAAATCGAACAGCAGAGGGGGAGTCGCGGCTGTAGGCCGCCAGCGCGTCCTGCGGAGGTGGAGGCGCGGTGGTAGGCCGCCGACGCGTCCTGCGGAGGTGGAGGCGCGGTGGTGGGCCGAGCCGGCGCGTCCTGCGGAGGTGGAGCCGGCGCATCTTGCGTGTCCTGCGAGGCGGAGGTGGAGGCGCCGAGCCGGCGAGGCGGCTACCAGCGGAGGTGGAGGCGCGGTGGTGGGCCGAGCCGGCGCGTCCTGCGGAGGTGGAGCCGGCGCGTCCTGCGTGTCCTGCGGAGAAGGAGGTGGAGGCGCCGAGCCGGCGCGGCGGCTCCCAGCGGAGGTGGAGGCGGCCGACGGCGCGTCCTGCGGGGGCCCTGCGGCTCGTCCCGCTCCTTCCTTCCTCGGCACCAATAGAGGAGCACTCCACCGCGCTGTGTTAAAGAAGGGAGATGAGCACTCGAGGTAGGGGAAAAGACGAAGGATAGCTCGAGAATGCAACCGGCTGTGTTAAAGTAAAGAGTAAAACGAGGAGAGATTAAATGAGGAGAGAGAGGACTAAAAGATTTTAGTAGGGGTTGCTGTGACTAAAAGATTTTAGTCTCTAGACTAGTTTTAGCCTCTCTTTAGTCAGGGGTGCTTGAAACTTTAGCCTCTCAAAGAGGCTAGTTTTAGTCAGACTAATTTTAGTCCCTTGGATCCAAGCACCCTCTTAGTTTTTTGGGGTTGGTTAGATGCATCTAACCCAAACTAACCCTCCTGTTTGGATATTTTCGGGTTAGTTGAGTCCAAACTAATCCAAACCAACTCTAACCCATGGCTTCAAACAGGGCCAATGTTAATCTTCAGGACATCCTGTGGAGGGGGCTCCTCCCAGCGTTGAGCAGGTTTCAGGCTTACCTTGGCTTGCTTGCCAAAAAAATCGAGAAACTCGGCAGCGTCGCATCGAGCCTGAAGAAGTACAGCGACAATGTTCAGAGATTTCTTCTCTTGGCTTACCTTGTTTCTGCTCTTCCACCAGTTCCATAGTAGGGCGATACATTTTGATTTGAGCTCTTCTGGATGGCCTAGAATCCGGTGCACAACAATAATTGGTTCAGACAGATCCTTGCGCTGTTGCCGGACCTCCTCATGGCCCAACTCTTGCCAAATATTTTGCACCGGCTTGCATTTGAAGAACAAGTGTCCACCATCCTCATCAAAATGGTTACACAGATGGCATATTTGATCCAACTCCACTCCTCTTCTTTTCAGATTGCATCGCAGGGGTAGGCTAAGTCACTATGATTATATTACGATCATATGACATTATAATCTGACAATTCCCGTTCCGCCCCCACCTTGAGTATACAAGTCTTGAGCACACCTTTTTTGCGAAATTATAAAAAGTGATTTTACACGTAATGTGGCAGCTATAACATTCCAACCTTGTGACCTCCATCGAAAACTAGATGGTAAGAGCATCTCCAGCCGTTGGCCCCCCGGGGGGCGCCTAAAAGCGCCGCCTGGGGTGAGCCGGCGCAAAAATTGGGCCTGGGGGCGAGTTGGTCCCCAGCCGCCGGCCCCAGGGTCGCCTCCAGGCGCGTTTAAAAAAAGTATAGCGAAGTTCGGATAAAAGCACGTTAAATTTCGGCCAAACACGATAAATTTCGGCGAAGTTCGCGGATTTTCATTACATTAAACTAATCTAAAAAAAACTGGCTGAAGTTGTCGTCGCCGTCGCCGCCTTCGTCGTCGGCGGCCTTCTCCTCCTTGATGCGGGCGCACCTGCTGGATCCCTGCCCGGCGTCGCCATGGCGGACTGGTGGCGGCGCGTCGTCGTCGTCGCCGTCGCTGTCGTAGATGACGACGACTTCGCCTTCGTCGCGGCCGCGTCGGCGCTCCGCGAAGCGGCGCAGGGCGGCGCACTGGCGCTCCTTCTCCTTCTTCCGCCGCTCATTCTCCATCGCTATGGAGTCCCTGCGCGCCCATTCTAGGGCTGCGTCGTCGTCGTCGAACTCCGTCTTCATCGGCGCGGCCGGCTCCTTCTTAACCGGCGCCAGCCCCGGCTCCATCTTCACCAGCGAGAGCCCCGACTCCGTCTTTGGCTTGATGAAGCGCGGAGGAGGAGCCGACGAGGAGGCACGCCGGCCGCCCTCGTTGATGACGATGCCGGCGCTGCGAGTGCGCCGGCCGAGCGGCGTCTCCGCCGCGGGCTCGGCCTTGACAACGAGCAGGACCGGAGTGCCGGAGGAGTGCGATGAAGATCGCGAGGAGGAAGAAGAGGAGGAGGACCCGAACCTCCGTGGCGCCCATGGCCCGGCGCGTCGGTGCTGCGACGGGGCAGCCATCCTCGCCGGGTACGCCAACGGCGGGTCGTTGCCGCCGTCGAGGTACGTCAGCATGCCCTCCAGTGTGCGGCCGCGGACGCCCCACCACAGGTGGCGCCCCTCGCTGTTCTTCACGCCGCCGACCACCGGCGCGCCGTTGGTGGACGCCAGGCGCTGCTGCTGGCGGCGCTCGAAGTACGCCGCCCATGCCGCGTGGTTGTCGGCGGCGTACTGGGGGAGGGAGAGCTCGGCGTCGGTCAGGGAGGCGCGCACGACCTTAACCTCCTCGGCGAAGTACTTGGGCTTCGCCACGGCGTCGGGCAACGAGGGAATGGGCACTCCCCTTCGCATGTCCGGCGGCGCCGGGATGTTCGCCTGGAACAGGAGTCAGGACTCCTGTTCGCGGAGCGAACGGCGGCCGGAGTCGTTGGCCGCCGCCTCGTCTCCGGGGAAACGCTCTGCCATGGCGACGGGCTCGGGAGAGGTAGATAAGGAGAGCGAGGGGCTGGGCGGCCGCGCTCGGGAGAGGTAGACGGAGAGGGAGGGGCTGGGCGACGGCGTGCGGCGAGGCTGGTGTGGGCACAGGCGAGTGAGGCCACCGACTTTATAGCCGCTCCGCGCCTGTGTGTACGCGTGCGAGGGAGGGGAGGCGTCGGCGCGCGCCGTCCCGTGACGCGCCGCCCGTGAGGAATCAATGGCAAGGCTGACCGGCGCCAGCCTTGCCATTGATTCCCCGCGGGAACCGAGGCAGTTGGGGGAAGATGAGCCGCCGTGTCGCTGACGCGGCTGGCCCGCGGCTTTTTCGCGCCAAAACTGTTCACCCTGGCGCCCCCCAGCGCGCCCGGTTCTGCCTGGGTCCGCCGACGCTGTTTTTGGCCCAGACCGGCGAAAATCGGGCTCCTGGGGACGCGACTGGGTCATTTTTTCGGCGCCGGCGCGAAAAAATCGCCTGGGGAGGCCTTCCTGGGGGCGCGGCTGGAGATGCCCTAAGGGGCAACCCACTGCGCTGACTATAGTTACTTTTGGCAACACGCAATCGTGTGTGTTTTAACATGGACATGGTCGCGATCTGCACCGACGCCGTCCTCGACCGCGACCGTGGACGATGTACACACGGCTTCGTAATGAGGGCATCCCAGAATGGTTCCCAAGGACACAAACGTCTACGCGGACACAACTTACAAGTCCCTGCATTGAGATTGAGAGAGAAGGCTCACAAGGATCACCAAAGTGTTGAGTGTCATGTTGACCAACACTAGCTAGCCTCATGGATCATGATGCCAAGATGTGGTTCACCAACATGCACAAAGGCATCAACGAGCGCAACAAAAACACTTGGTTTATTGATTTTATAGGCTATGTATGGATTGTTAAATTTTATTTGTCATGGATCACATTGGCTTGTTTGAATCGCTAAATTGTTGTGTGCTATATTTATTGTTGAATGATCTACGTGCATGTCTTGCAAGGATTTGGAGAGGGGGGATGCGGGGTGTCGTTGCCCTGCTGACAAATGGGGCTCGGTACGCTGTTGTTCATGGACAAATGGGGCCAATTTGATGTTTACGGTTGGAGATGGTCTTATGTAGTCACAGATAAATATTGCCACAACATAATTTAGTGAGTACTTTTAATGATCTAAATGCTCTTATATTTCTTTAAGAAGGGAGTACTAAGGATAACCAATTACCAATCGTAATAGGAAGCTCAGCTGATGAATAATGGGTTAAATCCTCTATCTTGTAGAACTCTATTTGGTTGTTGATTAAAGCATTATCATACTTTACCAGCCTTGTTCGCCTCGTCTTCCTATAAGACATTCTATAATGCCTGGAAACAGCGAAGCTCACACTTTTCCTCCACGAGAATTTATAACATAACAGCGTATATAGAATCAGAAAATAACAGGCCAAAATCCAGATAAGAGTAGACTTAAATTGTTAGAGTAAGAATATGACGTAGCTTGGATTTTAATGCAACAGATAGAGCATAAGTGACAATGGCAATTGGCAACAAGCAAACTTACCTTATAATGGCATACATAAATGTTCTTTGTGTACAGAGTACATTTACGACTAGTAGTAGACAGAGCTCAATGAGAGAATGGGATGTTTATCGCTCTAATAGCTGATAAGGATCCCATCAATCCAGAGTAAACATCGCACATTAGTAAAAAGCCGATGAAGTGATAGTACTGGAACCTGTTTGAGGAAAATATCAGAAGGGATTTAGTTGAGGCAAAAGATGTTGAAGCAATCTTGTCCGTTGCGCAAACATAATGATTAAATAGTTAAGTGCAACAAATCATATTCAGAAACAAATGAAGTAGATAATGAAACGCTATAGATCAGAAGGTACTTTTAAGATAAATTATGTATCAAAAACAAACAATGATTTAGATAGTAAAGAGATCAAGCCATGCTCATATGTTGGGCAACATGGGTTATCGGCAATTAAGAAAACCAAGTAAAGGAGTTGGTGTAAGGGCGTGTTCGGAAGCTCTCTCGCTTCTGAAATCCTCGACTCCGCGCATGGAGTCCAGCCGAACGCATCCACTCCTGGCTTTTGAACTGAGAAGCCGGCTAATATTCCAGTGCAAATTGTTCGAAGTTGTGGAGTTGAGAAAACCTAGCTCTACGAAAACCGGGAAGCAGGAGTTCGACATAATTTACGCCCATGTGCCACCGCCAACTGACAGAACGACCCGCGCATCAGCCCTCCCCTCGAGTCGCCTCTCCACCCCGACTCCTTTTCCCCTTCTCGAAACCTAGCAGCCGCACGCAAGAGGCGATGACGCAGAGCATCGCGCCCGCCGGCGGCCGCGCTCTTCCCCGCCAGTAGTACAGGATGTGACCCACCCTTTCCCGCCCTGCTCGCCCTCGTCCGTCGCCGTCCCCAACCAGCTCCTCCATCCCGTCAGCGACCAGCTCGTCCGCCGCTGTCAGTGACCACCTTCAGTACCGTGAATCGAGCTCCTCCGCCGCGATTCGAGCACTATTCTCTGCCTCCACGACCACCTCTTCCGATTTTTGGAAGGTTGTGACGCCCGGATAGTTAGGCCACAGTAATCCCATGTTAATGATGCCACGTCACCACGGTTACTGTTGTTAATCTCACGCTGTTCAAAACCAGTTCAAATTCTAATTCAAAATCAAGTCAAACAATTAAATTTTCAATTGTCAAAACAAAAAAGTCCTAGATGTGCAATATAATCCATAAATAGTTTTGGTGGTGAAACCAACATTTTCTTAAATGCTTAAATTCCATAAGATAATAGAAACATGGGCTAAAACAATTATTTAAATGTTTTTTTAAAATTATATAAGTAATAAATAAATTATTTAAGTGCTAAACTGAAATGTGGCAGATGACTAATTTGTGACACTAATTTAGGTGCAAGAATTATATTTTTGTAAAGCTAAAACAATATGAAAAGGAATTAGAAAACAGAAAAGAATAAAAAAGTAATACAAAAGAAAAGGGAAAGAAAGGCAGGACCCCCCCCCCTAGCTGGGCCTCGGCCTAGCCGGCCGGCCCAGTCGCCCCGTCCTATATGGTCTCCCCACTCCGTACCCTAACCCAACTACCCACGCCCCCACTACCCCCACCCCGTCGCTCTCCCTCTTCCCCCGATCTGGATCGGGGGCATCTAGTCCGACGCCGCCCGACGCCACCGCCGTCCTCACCGTCGCCAGAGCGCCTCCGCCGGTCTGCCATCTCGCCGGAGCCACCCCGTCGTCCCCGACCTCCTCCCAGCGCCCCACTGCCCATTCCCTACGGCCCACGTGAGCCCCCTCTCCTCCTCTCTCCCTCGCGTGACCCCGCCTGCTCCTGGCCGTGCCACAGCACGCGTGCGTCCCGTGCACGCACTCCGCCCAGCCCGCGTCCCGCGCGCGCGCCCGCTGCGCTCGCCACGGTTCGGCCGCGCCCAGCCATCGCCGGGCTCCGCTCGTCGCTCCCTGTGCGCGGGCTCCGCCCCTGCCACTCCCCTGCACCGTCCGGCCGCCGGCGCCAGCCGCGCGCCCACGTCCCTCACCACGGCTCCGGTTAGCCGCGCCGGCGCCGTCCCTTGCCGCGGCCCTGCGGCACTCCTCCCGCACCTCCGCCCCGTCCTCCGGCCTCGCTCACCCCGGCTGGCACCCGCCGCCCCCGCACCCGCCGTAGGCCCGAGCTCCACCCGCCGTTGCTAGGCCCCCGTCTCACCCCCTACCCCGTAGCTAGCCGTCGCCCCGACCGGCCGGCTCCCGGGTGCAGCGCCCCGGGGCTTCGTCCGTGCGCCTGCGCCCGATAACCCGTCAGGCCCCTCTGGGCCAATGACACGTGGGGCCCAGCCCCTGAACGTTTCAAATAAATAAATAAATAATTAGATTAAAAAAATATAAATAAAAAGTTAATTAATTAATTAATTAATAACTTAATTAATCCTGATAGTTAAACCTAATTAATTAATTTTAATTAACATAATTACATATTAGACTAATTAAACATGCATAAATAAACTAGTCTATGACAGTGGGCCCCACTGCCCCTTTTGACCAGTCAACCAGTCAAAGTTGAATGTTGACCCTGCTGACATCAGCACGATGTCATGCTGATGCAATAAGTCCTTTTAAATTAATAACAATTTCAGAATATTGCTAAAACTTTAGAAAATCATATAAAATAATCTGTAACTTGGATGAAAATGTTTTATATATGAAAATCACTCAGAACGACGAGACGAATCCGAATACGTGGCCCGTTCGTCTGCCACATGCTCCTAGCATAGCAAACATGTAACTTTCCCCCTCCGATTCATCTGCCCGAAAACACGAAACACCGGGGATACTTTCCCGGATGTTATTCCCCTCCGCTGGTATCGTGCAGCACCGCGTTAGAGCACACTAGCACTGCGTGTTGACATGTCGTGCTTCTCTGTATGCTTTGTATTTATTGTTTCTTCCCCCTCTTCTCTTCGATAGACCGCGAGACTGATGCTACCGGTGATCGACTACGGTGTTGACGACCCCTCCTTCTTGCCAGAGCAACCAGGACAACCAACCCCCCTTGATCATTCTGATATCGCCCACTCTCTTCTCTCTTATGCTTGCATTAGATCTGCTACTGCTATTTGTATGATCCTATTCTGATGCATAGCCAGTTGTTGATACCTGCTTTCATACCTTACATGTTTATACTAAACTGCTTAGTATAGGCTGGTTAGAGATCCATCAGTGACCCCCACATTGTCCCGACTGCCCCGTTGGATTATCAGAAGACCCGATCAACAGGATCGAAGACCAGGACCCGACACCGCACATCACTTTCCCCTTAGTTGCTCGACACTACTGGGTTACTATCGAGTGCCGAGGGTGAGACCTCATCAGCACTTCCGATGTTAACCTTGTAGGTTAGTTCATCGGTTATGGTCATCGAGGGTGATTCCTATTTCTCCACTCCCGATAACGACACTATCGTGCAACTCCTCAAGAGTGGACCTCGAGGGTGACTCCTCTTTCGTTCACCTTGACGATAAACATCAGGTGGAATTCCATCGAGGGTGATTTCCTCAGGTCTTCCCTTTGGTGTTAGACACACAGTTACTATGGTTACTATGACTTTACACTGAACCTTGTTACTAAAGACGGGTCGACCCTGAGGGGTACCCGCGCGAGCTTAATTGCGAGTGATGTGTAGACGGGTTGACCTAGAAGGTGCCCGTGAGATAAATACGAGGCATGGCCGGGCACTCGCCCTTGCCGCAAGTTCTCGAGACGGGGCGATGGGGTCACATGATCGTGAGTCTCTGCTCGTTACCGCGCGTTCCCAAGACACTAAACGATTTGGATATTTGATCCAAGGGGCCTCTGGCCTGATAGCACTAACCATCACGTGGGCATAGTATGGGCATTCTGAGTCGTATGCATCAGCCAAAGCTTAACTGACGTCATTGCGACTGAGCGGCGCGCGTCGGGTTGGACCGCGTAAGCACCTACCTTTTTAAGGAGGTTGCCCAGGTCTGCTCACCGGCCGCGTACGCAACGTGCCGGAGTTCCCGGGGTGATTGGCCCATGACCCCTGGGGGCATAGGGTTTAGTCCGGCGTGCATGACCTCTCTATTAAGCCTAGGTCGGGTTGCGGCATATTGTTTGGCCGAGGGCGGGCATGACCTGATGGTGTGTCCGGTCGAAGTTAAGCAAGCGTGATGGGTAAGTTGGTGCACCCCTGCAGGGAAGGAAACATCTATCGGTAGCCTGTCCTACGGTAACGGACACTTGGAGTTGTATCCCGATCGCTACAAATAGAACTGGATGCTGAGGCATTGTTTGGATATGTTGCTTCGGGAGTCGAGAAAGGATCCCAGAGCGTTGATACAACAACATAAATATGACTTATATTACACTACTCTACTCCCCCCTCTTGCTGCAAGACGGTGGTTTCCATAAGATGCTAGTCTTCGATAGGACTAGCTTCTCCCCCTCTTATCCTGGCATTTTGCAGCTTAGTCCACAGATACTACCCTTTTCATTGATACCGATGCATATGTAGTGTAGATCCTTGCTTGCGAGTACTTTGGATGAGTACTCACGGTTGCTTTGCTCCCCCTTCTTTCTTCTTGCTGGTTGATGCAACTAGACAGTGGAGTCCAGGAGCCAGATGCCACATTTGACGACTGCTGCTACCCCGATGGAGGCTACTACTACGTGAAGACCGCCGACGACCAGAAGTAGTTAGGAGGTCCCAGGCAGGAGGCCTTGCCTTTTCGATCGTTGATGTTTTGTGCTAGCCTTCTTAAGGCAAACTTGTTTAACTTATGTCTGTACTCATATATTATTGCTTCCGCTGACTCTTGTGTATTCGAGCTTATGTATTCGAGCCCTTGAGGCCTATGGCTTGTAATATAAAGCTTGTATTATTTTAATTTGTGTCTAGAGTTGTGTTGTGATATCTTCCAGTGAGTCCATGATCTTGGTCATACACATTTGCGTGCATGATTAGTGTACGGTCAAATCGGGGGCGTCACAAAGGTGGTGCCCGATTTGCCGCCCTTCCACCTCTTCCTGTACGTGCTAATGGTGGATTTGTGATGTGTATGGTGATTAGTTGTAGGATTTGGTTATGTGATTTGGTAATTACTAATAGGTGATGTGCTATGATGATTTGCAGACCGTAGATTATAGGAAGGGGACACAGAAAATATGTAGATGTTCTGTACATTTTGTGCCGCTGCATGTTCAGTACATGCTCATGAATATTCTGCTGCTACATGTTCAACCATCGCTCTAAGCGGAGCCTTTACGGGTTCGAGAGTTCTCCGTTTGGGGGCCGGGCCGCGATTTGGGGAGAGACGAGCGGGTTGGTAGAATGCAAGCGCAGTTCTAAAAAAAATTAAAAAATGTCAATTGGAACCCAATTTTTTTAAATGCGCATCTAGGTCCTAATTCTTTCTAAGTTGTTCATCCAAGGTCCTAATTCTTTCGAAGTTGTTCATCCAGGGTCCTATTTTCATCCGACCGCCGCTCACCAGTTCGCGTGGCGCTTTGACCTTCGCCACGTCGACAGCCGAGCCTAGGCGGGAGATTTCCCGCGGCTGGCAGTTGGTCTATTTTTCAATTCGGCCCTTGGAGCTTCTAGTTATCTCATTCCCCCGTTCCTAGGTCATATTGCTCGCTCACTCCCTTTCTCTGGCACCATCGTCGTCGTTGCTGCTAGCTCTTCTGCCATGAAGCGCAACGGGGAGAAGGTCGCCCAAGCATCTCTTCCACCTCCGGCATTAGCCCTCTTCTCGCCGCCATGCTCATCGCCGGCACCAGTGGGCATGCTGCCGTTGGTACGATGCCCTAGTTGCCCCATTCAATCTACCATTCATCTCATGTCAAAATCGGAAACAAATCCTGGCAGGATTTTCTAGAAGTGCCCCAATCACCGTGTAAGATTGCATATTTGCTCTCTTTTTTGTTTCCTCGATTTGATGTTTCTTGTGTGTTTCTTTTTTGCTGATTTTTTACTCAATTTCTCACAAATTCCACTAAATCCTTGCCAACACTATTACTGGGAAGATGGACCAGACAACTATGAGAATTTTCTGGTCAAAGCTGGGTACCTTAGTCGTGGATTGAGCAGTTTTGATTCAGCTGGTGTCATTGCAAGTGAAGAAACAGAGATGGAAGAGGAATATGCAGGATAAATGCAATGCAGATGTACTAAAGAAGATGAACGAGCTCATTTTTCTTTGTAGTAGTATTCTCAGTGCATTTGTTGTATTGATTGCAATACTGGTGTATGTGGGCTTTAAGAAGTGATGTGGTAGTATGATGTATCCGGTGTTCAATGCTTGTTGACGTATCCAGATCTTGATCATGTACTGTGGTAATGGAATGGAAGTAAAATTTGGAAGCATTTTGTTTGTTTCTCTGTACTTTGGTAGAATTTATTTTACTAGCATTGACAGCACAAATAAACAGTAATATACAAGGCATTTCTCTCACTAGTAATTGAATTTAAAAGGGGTACTAATTTAAAAGCAGTCTCAAAGATAGATAGATGTGTTCAACATTTCAAGGTCTTGAAGTTGTGCAACATAAGAAGGAAGTATCATTGCATTTCCATGGTTTGTGTGAAACCCAAAGCAACATCCAACAACTAGGTTTTATTACAAACGATCCGGCTTCCTAACCGAAAAAAGGAAAACATTCTACATTGCTTCTTTCCAGAATATGTCCAGATATTTTCTTCTATCCAAAATATGTCCAAAATGTGCCACTTTTGTGGCTCGGTACTGTCACCTCTTCACTTTTGAATTCTTGGGGCTTTGTTCTCCTTAGTTCACCTTCATTAATTTTCTTTAGTGCAATCCTGCTTGCTCTAGATAGCTTAATTCTAGTAGGTAGCATGTTGTAGTCCAACTGAACAAGTCTGGCAAAGTTGTGCAATGACATCTTCTCATGTGCTCTAAATGTTTCCATATACTTGCTAGCCAAATATCTTGCTGTAAATTGCTTGATTGCCCACTCTCTTTCACATGTATGTTCACCCACATACTTCTTCACAGCCCATGCTTTGGTCCTGCTGTCAGGTGCAGAAAACAGGAACCAGGGACAATCTCGAACACAACCTGCCCTTATCCTCTGCCTATCATTCTTTATGTACTGAATTTGCACTCTTTGCTTCATAATGTACTGTTAAATTGTTGCTCTCAGTTCAATGATAGACAAGAACACCATGCCTATGTGAAAACTAACTTCTTTCATGTTCTCGGGCCTCCACCTTTTCAGCTTCACTTTGTCTTCATTTTCTTCCTTCCTTGTGCATCAACTACTTCCACTTCCTTTGCCGAATCACTATCTTCAAGCTTTGAATCTTGTAGGTCTTGCAATTCATCTATATCATAGTCATTGTCCCGCTCCCATTCAGATTTCTTCTTTTTCTTCATATTAAATTTTTCATCAACCCATTATTCATATAGATCATCATCATCTTTGCCTCCTTAATTGTCAGAGTCAAACCAGTCTGAATCCCATTCACTGTCATCACTGTCACTGCCATTTTCATTGGGGATTTCTTCTTCTACCACAAGTTTCCTCCTGCTTCTTCTAAGATCAAGTCCAACATTTTGTCCCACTGGTGGAACACTGCTACTCCCTTCATTGTTGATGCCTACATTACATTGATTCGGTCTGCCTTTCTGAGCTTTAATCTTAAATCCGGGTCTTCCCCTTATCCCACTTCATACCCAGGAGATTTAGGGCTTAGAACAGGAGGTAGCTCAGGTGTGCCACTAACATGAATATCCTCAGTTACTCCCTCCGGTCCTTTTTACTCTGCATATTAGGTTTGTCTGCAATCTCATCCAACTTTGACCAAGTTTATACAAAAAATTATTAACATTCACATAACAACACCAATATCATTAGATCCATCTTGGAATATATTTTCATATTATATTTATTAGATATTATAGATGCTAATAATTTTCAATATAAAGTTGGTCAAACTTAGCAAAATTTGACTTTCGGCAAATCCAATGTGCAGAGTAAAAGGACCGGAGGGAGTACATTGTCAATTATCATGTCTTTGTGATCAACAAACAACTGAAAGTGCTAGAATTTTGTAACAATTTATGTCATGTGCAAAGTATCAGTGTCACAGTTCAGAATCCGCGGTACATCATCTAAATTCTTTCTAGGCAGTAACCAGTAAATAACATGCTTGGATTGGTCACTATAACCCAGTTTCTACATAATACCATTGATCTAGATAGGAGACCATGTATCTACTTTGCAACCATCGAACAAAGCAACTTTCCCATCAACATACGTCTTCGATCGACAAAATCTGCAAAGAAATCTAGCATATTTGATTTCTATGGTAAAAACCTACTCTTGTGGTCCTATATATCGAGGGATTCGGTCAAATACTACCATCAATTTGAGCTAAATCATAATCCGCAAAGAAAGAGGATCAAGGGTTAGGGTTACGGGCACGACACTGACTGTATTGCGGAGGAGGATCTCCGGGTCGCCACAACACGGACGCCATCCTAGAGGCGGCGTCGTTGGGCAAACGCCTATGATTGCCGTCTCTTCTTGCCGGACCAACGCCACCGTCGTCAATCACCTCTATGTCGTCAGAGAGAAGGGGATAAGAGGAAAGGACCACGGTTGGGAATAAATTAGGTTGGGGGCTTCTTTTACAAAAACGCACGGTCGATCGTTATCCCACCTTGGCCCGGGTGTCGATATAGCAGCCGTCAAAGCGCCACGCGAGCTGGTCAGCGGCGGTCAGACGAAAATAGGACCTCAGGTGAACAACTTAGAAAGAATTAGGACCTCGATGTGCATTTTGAAAGAATTGGGACTCAATCAATACTTTTGGGAAAGAATTAGGACCGCACTTGCATTTTCTCTACTCCTATAAAAATCTGAGTTGGTGATGATGGTGTGTCTGCCATCCGTCGTTTAGGATCGTCGGATCGGCATCTAACGCACACGAATCAATCTGCCACTCATTTGCACATAACCCCTCTCAACCCCATCTTTTGTGTTCAGGCTTCTCTCTCCCAACTCCTCGAACTATCTCGAAACAAACCGAATCACCGACGGACATCACCGGAATCGATCTGGTGGGGCGGCCACTGCCGGCGCCGTCCACCTCCAGCACCTCTCACGCTTCTCAGCCCCACCGCCCACCACCATGACGCACCTCCACCTCGACGTCCTCTTTGCCCCATTGCACGTCTCCTCCAACGCCGACCTAGGCAAGCATGCCGTCGATGTCGTACGTCTACGGACGCTTCTCCCGCCTCCTCCTCTAACACCGCAGTTCAAGCGCTCCCATCACCACCACCTCCCCATGCTCCTCGTCATCCCCTCCACCCCTCCCCATTTCCTTTGTTACCAGCCACCACAAGTACGTCGTCGGCGTAGTCCATGCCACAACGCCTCTCCTACCTCCAACTTTTATTGATCCAGCAGCCGTACTTCCCACTACCACCACCTCTACTTCCTCATCGTTGTCTCCTCCGACGCTGACCTCCGCAGGTATCCTGCCGGCTATGCTCTGCTCATCCTCGGTGTCGGCCCAACTATTGCATAAGAAGTTTAACATGCTTCATATTTCACAGTTTTGAACATGTTGTTAGTGTCTTTTCTTCTCCCATTGTAATCTGCAAGTTGTGAAGCTCATTATTAGGCCTCTGCTTGTTGTAATAGGCTCTTGTGAAATGCCTTTTGTATTTTAAGGTTTTTATTTTTTTGCTAACCCTCCCTAATTTTTTGGGGGAAAGCATGTAGGTCTTACGACAAAATGTTACAGGCACCGAATGCGAGGTGATCATTGCTTTCACTTGATTAGTGTGTTCTTTGGTCATTTTTGTGTTCATACTGAAGTGATTTGGTGGCTGGTTTGCAGGATATTTTAACTTGCGTGAAGGTATTATCTTTGCAATGTGGTTGTCAATGAATATCATCATTCCTTCATACTTTAGAAATTTACACGTGCATAACTATTGTGCATTCTGGCTATGGGGTAAAACTACTAATTATTTCTTCCTTTACGCACATGTGGCGATGGCCATGAGGCTTAATGTTTCATCTCACATAGAAACCGACCAAGTACTTAGTTACTCGTTGGATTTCAAGCTGACCGTATGGAGCTAGCCACCTTTTAAAGAGTAGTGGAAATTATTTGCATGAGTGGAAGGTTCAAGTGGCAAAATTTTGCAGGACGGTTTACTTATGCAAAGCTACTTTTTAGTCAGGGTTAGTGCCAACCTTTGAGCATTCTTCATATGTCTGATTTGGTGACTGTAAACTTCTGAATTTTCTCAAGGAAATTTGCATTGTTGGGCTCAGCTACTTTTTAATTTCAGGGTTGTTGCAGCAAGGGCGAGGCACATGATAGTGACACAAAGATGGGCGGTCATGGGAATGTAGGAACCTGCAAGGTGTTGTGTCGCGGTTACTGCTGCAAGGATGACTATGGCGACAATTGTTTGCACAATAACTAATTCATGGCATATGTGAGGAACTGAGGATGATATTTTTTCTTTATCAGTAGTCATATTTGTCAGATTAAGATCCACACATAATCATCCCAGCACCTTGTATCATAAGAACTAGCCTAAAGTTATTATGCTTGATCTTTTAAGCCAGTTAGTATTTTTCTACATAAAGTTTTTTTCAGGAAGGAAGGTAATTATAATAAGCATCAGCGTCAGCGTGATTTTTTTAAAGATCAACTGAAGTATGGTAAAATATAGTCGGGAGATCCTGATCTTACTAAGTGTAGAGTTGCCCAAGAATATAGTTAGGACATTATTTTTATGTTTTGCTCAAGTAGCAAGCAGTAGGTGACTTTGGTTTTCATCGTTTTACAGTCAATTCCTACATTATCTAAGAAGCGGGTGAAAGTTTGTTCAACTAAGTAGTACTCCAATTTCCTGCCAGGATCATTGCCTCCAGTTTCTTGATGTACATTGACCATTTATTTCTAAGGTGTAACATATACCAAGGCACCTATCTGATACACTGAGAGCGTGAGGTGAGTGGAGTGGAGGTGTGTAATGCACTGAGAGGGTGAAGCAGAGCCTGAAAGTTTGTCCGATTTCTTGCGCTTGGGGACGCACTGCTTTGTAGAAAAGTTGGGTACTATGATTTTGTATAGTGATGGGAGATAGTCTTTGATACTCTACTTTGTGGCGGGGGAGATACGTCGTGTTACTGTTGTCATATTCTTGTGTGTCCAAGCTTAGTAACAATTGATTAGACTATTAATTTTCAACGCGTTTCTCGTGTCGAGGCATGTATGCTTCATGAGACTATTGGTCTTAAGAAACAAAATCATGTGCTATTTTTCATTGGTAATGTCGCGCACAATAAAGACCTGATTTTAATTTGTACCACTCTATTTGTGCGTTAGATCTAGTAAGGCTCACCTTGTGTTATTTTTACCCTTTCTTCTTTTGGTCCCCAAAGGAAACATTACTAGGTCCCTTGTTTTTTTTAAATAAAAAACACCTCTTTATTCATTCGTATACATCATTATAGTGTTTCTAAAGAGATAGAATTGATGGTGGTCGTACTTCAATCCAACAGACCTGTTCATGGGCAATAGCATTTGCCTCTCGGTACTCATATTCAAATACCACTTTGGCAAACTCTGAAGACAAGAAATAACTATCATTGGCCACTGCTGCAGCACTGCCTGCCGCGTGCAAGCCGCTATTCATGACTTTGATGACTTGGCTGTTGTCTGAGCAAATAATCAATCTACCGTCGAAAGTAAAAAATTAAGCATACAAGGATAGGAAGAAAAGTAGAAAATTAAGCTGGTTAGTGTCTGTCTCAGTTGTCACATGTATGTGGACGGATTTTCTATTTGTTGCATGATCTTTGTCACCACCTCGATATAGGATAGAGCGAGCAATGAGATGAGCATGTAGAAGAACAAGTCTACTCGTGAGGCAAAGATGAAGAAGAAAATGTTTGGCTTGGACGAAGAGGTTTATCAATTGGAAACCATATGTTTGACTGTGCTCGATGTGTACCTATCAATAATATATTGTCACTTTGATCAGTGTCTTGGTACATTATTATTGACATTAGTAGCATATACTACCTCTTGACTATAACTTAAGTCCACCTGATCATTTTGATCCCATAGCATAGCACGGGGCGTCTTGCTAGTACTAATTTCAAAATTCCAATCTCTCAAATTTATGTCATCTAAATATATTTTTCAATCTATTCGTCACATTAAAAAACATCTGAAGTAACAAAAATTGCATCCAAATTCGTAGACACCTAGCGACGACTACAATCAATGAAGCAAGTTGAAAACGCACAACTTTAAAAGGTCGAAAAGTCATCGTGCTATGTCTATGTGTATCTCGAACAGTTCCCATGTCTTAAAAATAACCATATTTAGGAGAGGGTTGGGCCAAAAACCTCTCCAACAGTTTCCGTAAACGTGCATTTTTTTACATGATCCCATAAATTCTCCCCAACTTTCCATTTTGTCTAGAGCGGAAGATGAGCATTCACGTAAACTTTGGCAACCATTAAAGTTTTAGGGCCACGACGAGTCGCCTGCTGCCCCACAGCCATGCATGTGCCATTTGTATGCTTGTTTAATGGAAAATAGAAAAAAGTAATGAATTTTGGTGAAGATGTTTATATGGATTGAAGAAAAGACATCACAAGACAGCTTACCCTCAATTATATGGACACCCCATAAAATCACTTTTACCGGGAGTTTTTTATGGGAACTGTCGGAGATGCTCTAAGGCCCCACAAGACTCGCTCATGAGGATAGCAATTGTCATCGACGAGGAGAAGCATAGATTGAAAGGATCCAACATGTAAAGATGAATGAAGACCCGATCCAAGCAAATCCATAGTAGACAAATACCGACAGAATCCTATGAGATCCCGTCGGAGACACACTACCCGGGACGCCGTAGCCCCGCCTTCGGCCTTCCTGGGGAGGGCAAAAATCCTAACTAGACTAAAAAACACCTAAAACTATTTAGGAGCCCTTCTATCGATAGGGGCCATGATCCACCTCGCCTTCATGGCCCTGAGACCAAGAAGACGGAGCAGACTGGTGGCGGTGTCGGCAGGAGTCAAGGGGAACCCTAATTGCATGTGTGCCTGGGAGCCACGAGATAAAGGGGTACATCCTTGGTTCGGGTGGGTTTGTCGTGTAAATCATGTATGTGCCTTTCCCTTAGTCGCAGGCCATAGGTTCATGGTCATACTGTTTGTTTTAGATTTTAGAAAAAAACCAACCCGAAGCGCAAAAGTCTTCTCGAGTGAGTCATCCTTGAGTACACTCACCGTCGATCCGTTACTTCCACCGACCTCAATCGCTCAAATTTCTGAGCTACCTTCTAGTTAATGTAAGATTTTCTAAACACTACTTATTACTTTGGCCTTCCAACAAGTTAAGTATCTTGAAGGCGGTACTAGTTTCAAACACCATCTGAAAGTTTCTCTACTATCCAAAACCTAGAACAAATCTTCTTACGTGGCGGCAGCGCCGTCACGACTTGGTGAATAAAATTTTGTTAAAATCCTCATGACGAAGATTTTTGGCTATGGTGCATCAATGTCGCGCTGGCGTAGATTTCTGGCAGCCACTATAGCCACCGATGTTAAAATTTGTAGGGTTTTGTCGACGTGGTCAAAGCGACTTCCCTGTGTAGTTTAGTCCCCTGGCCTCCTCACTGTCACATTAGTGCGGCCTCAGTGCCAATCATGATGCCTATGAGATTTTTTGTACATTGAAGTCTTTGATTTGAGAATCATCTAGCGGTGATGACTTTGAGAGGTTCTTCTCCATGGTGCTAGTCCGGCACGACCATGGCCTCGATTCTTCTTCTTGATCAACAATGATTGGGTGATTCTGATGGAGAGACTGCCGTCGTGGCATGCCATTGGCCCATTCTGGGGAAAGAACTTGATTGGTCCCCTGGTACCTCGATGTATTTTTCTTCTAATTTTAGGAATTGCATGTACTGCTGATGTGATGGATAGAGTTGGGTCCTTCAAAAAATAAACAAGGTAACACCTCCTCCTCTCCCCTTCTTTTTTCATAACTATCAAGGTAGCATCTTGTTGCCATCATTTTGCTTTTATTGGTTTAGATGTACATTTTAACAATAAAGTCCCATATATTTTAAAAATACGAGTGAACCATGTGGACACACATAAGGCTTCAGGAAAATAAAATACAACCCAATAATAGACACAAAGGAAGAAGAAACACATTAACCCTTGTGAGGGCTTTATGAGGGCACGTGCACACACCATCGATTAAGACAAACCTACACGTCACATTGCATGTCAATAGTGGTATCAAAAGATTCAAAGTGTCGTCAATGCTGACCAACATGTGACTTGCCACTAGCGGGACAAGACACCGGGGGCCACTAGCTACATAGCCTTGCCTGAAGAATCAACCTCCAAACAACTCACAAAAGTGACATAGATAAATAATACATCGTCCTAGAAGATCTCAAGGGAGCCAACATTGCCAACAAATCGAAGGAGAACCAACACCATGAAGGAAGTACAACCATACGAGGTAGCCAACAGATCATTTCCTGAGAAGGTGTGTTAAAAAAGCAAAAAGGTTGACCACCCAATAAAGCCTTTGAGATGGGCAAAAGCTTTTATAGTAAGGACTCGAGTATTCCTCTTTGTTTTCCGGGGAACCATCTTCACCGAATCTTCTAAGAAGCTCTGGATGCCGAGGATGGGAATAATGTCATCTCAAAAGGTGAATGGTAGAAAAATACGTATCTCGCACGAGGAAATGGAGGAAAGAAGTGTACACCAAAGAATGATAGGAATGAAGCCTATAAATAGGAAAATGAGAATGTGCTTTGCTCCTATGGCTAACCACCAAGACCAATATAGGAGTAAAACTAAAGATTTCCGACAAGCTCGCCGCAGGGGAAAGGCGAGTACAAAGAAGAAACAAGCATAAGGTACAGAAATAGTTTCTTTGATCTTTTCTATAATTGAACTCACTTAGAAGTGTTAATGACACTTTGAAAAAAGCAGGTGGAGAGCTAAGATTGCGATAGTTCATCTTCTTTCGTCGATTCCACATAGTTAGTAATTTTCATGGATTGTGTTCAAACCATTTTCGAGTCCCTAAGACCCTATGTGCAGTGATGGACAGAGAATGCATCATGAAAACAATGTGTTTGGTGAGCTCCATCTGCCAAATACCTACTCTCTCCTTTCTAAAATATTAGGCGCGCTTTACTTTTTCCGATCTTCATCGCGCAAGTTTTGACTATGATTTTCACGTATTGTCTGTATACATAATTAGTATAAATACACACACAATATTTTTTTTTGCAAGACAAAATACGGTGATACAATTTATATATGTTGACTCCATGTACTTCGGTATATATTAATGCCGTGCAAAGTCAAACGCATCTTACATTTTGGGAAGGAGGGAGTTTCATTATCTGTTGAGGAAAATTAGTTTTTTAGGGTGAATTGATGAAAAGTAGTTTGATGCTCCTTCAGTTGTCGTGGGGTTGAAAAAAAGGTAGGCGTAAGCGAGGTGGTTGGCCTTGGCCTAGTGCCTAGGCGTTGCTTAAGCGCCCTAGGCCAGTCCTAGGCGGTAATATAGTTTTTACTGTTAAGGTGTATTTGTGATTGTTATATGTGTGTTCATATTAATTTAGGGTATATAAATAAGTTAATCACCAGCTTCTGCGATTGTAATATGACCCGTTTGGAATATTAGTGCAATATGGCATGATTTCTTGCTTGGATAGAAAAATCCTTCCTTGCCCTGCCTAGACTTCCATTTATGCCCTAGGTGAGGCGTTTGGCGATCGCCTAGAGCCTAGGCGTGCCTAACCGCCTCCTAGGTACTGCCCTTACCAACATGGACCCACATCCATATGGCTATATGCTAGTAGTTGTCTTGTGATTCGATGTCATGACAAATAGGGATGTAAAGCTGGTCATGTTTAATCCCATTTAACCACCTATCGGTCTGATAGTTCAATAAAGTTTTTTTCTTCAGAAAATGAACTACCGAGCTAACTAAACAGGATTTGCGCGCGCTGTTTATTGCATCATTTACATGATAGAGAATAAAATAAACCTACGCTTTCTGTGCGTTTTTTTTGCTAATTAATCACTTCCTTTTAATAAATCCAGATCCTTCGGGCAGACTTATAGAAAAGAAAAGCCCGAGTTTATGGTTGGTTGCTGGTTTCTCGGGTGACAGCAGCAACGACACTGCCAAGCTTGCCGTAGCAACATACTCGCTCCGTCTCATAATGTAAGACGTTTTTTAACACTAGTGTAGTATCAAAAAATGTCTTACATTATGGGACGGAGGGAGTAATAAATAATAGAATATCCGACTTGGTAGATACTCCCTTCAACTTTGCCATTTCATGGCCAGCTGGCTGGAAGCCTGGAAAACCTTGATGATGTATCAGCTTTGTTTTCTGGATGGAAATGAACGGCCGTGATCTAGCGTTGACATCTATATTCCCGGCACTCCGTGCGCAGCACGCATGGGTCTAGACTAGAGGAATGTGCACGCTTTGCTGCGCCGGGGAAACACACATTTGATATGCACTGGAATGGCTGCTTCATCCACAATATGTTGGTATCTTACACATGGCTTAGCTTATTGGAAGTACGGCTTAGGAGACACACATGTACATCCAGGAGAAGCGCTAACTTGTTCTGAGAATTCCACCTATCCATTCACAATAAAAATATGATAGATGCAACCTTGTTGATGATGTATGAGAAAACAACATAGTTTTGTTGTAAGCTAATACACATGAGAGAGCAGAGGTAAAAGCAATAATTTAGTGGTGGAAAAGCATTGACGGTACATTGTTTTCCATCAAGAAAACAAATGCATCACTCTTTCCTGGCATACATGCTAATTAATTATTAGAATCATTATATAATAAGATGCTTAAAAGACTAGTAAAACTTTCTAGAGACACTTCACTCTGCCCATTTGTCCATTCCTTCTTCATTGCATGATTATGCTCGCAAACTCTTGCTCTCTTTCCTGTGAACAAACATAATTAAAAACCTTAATTTTTTTTCCTTTATGGTACATTCAACATATGTAAATTCATTTGCTTAGATACGACAAACATCTTCACACCAAGAGAATTAATAAATACTCACGTCAAGAGCAACCAACCGAGCTAACTATTTACCAGAGTCATGTCAACATATACAGAAAATGGATACATCACATATTATAAATAGTGCGACAAAGAACCTCTACTGCCAGCCAGTCAGAGCTCTTCGTTATCCAGAAAAAGGGCCAATAGAAAATTGTATCACCTAGTAGCATGACTATATTACTCAACTGATTGATTAAGAAATGGATATAGATCATATATATGTTAAACAACCTGAACCTGTCATGTTACATACATTGAGCAGGAGTCCAAGATATTGGTAGAGATAAGCTAGGTAACACTATAAAAAAATCACTTCCGTGATAATACGTGTTTGTCACAGTAGATCATGTTTTCTGTTATGCATGTACATCCATGACGATTTTATGACAAAATCAAGATAGTCATACATGTGCTGTCGTAGAAGTGTTCCATGATAATAACAAAATTACATCACGGAAGTGTTCACTTCCATGACGATAAATGACGCATCATGGAAGTGCTTTCTTCAAGGGTAACCGACACGTGGCATCCATCGTAACGGGTCGCCTTTAAGCTATCGGGTCCGGTTTTGGATCCGATAACCCGTTAACAGCCCAGATCAATGGGGATTTTCCACGTGTAAAATTCTCATTCGCCAGATGATCCACGTGTCAGCTCGTCACTGGGTCAGATAGGCGCCTATGATATGTCGACACGTGTGACGGCCCAACATTGGCCCATTTAGCTTACAGAGGCCGACCCGTTTGACTTGGTCAAAAGCTAGCAGGCCGGCCCATGAAAAGCCTGTTAATGGCATGTTCGCATTTAGCCCATTTTACGTCCCGGTAACTCATGCTCGTTAGGGCCTTCCCGAAATCGGCCCAATAGCGTCATGTGGGTCGTCCAATATAACACCAGTCCGTTTCACTTTGGCCCATGTATGGCCCAGGATAGCTTTCAGCCCATATGAGGCCTTCCGTATCTTTGGGCCCTTTAGTGGCCAACGGTGACTCTCGCCCATAAAGAACAGTAAATTTTCTTTGTACCCATTAGCGGCCCATGATTCACATGGACCGTTTCCAGCCCGTGTTAGCTTTCGGCCTACTGACGGCCGATACGTTCTTGGGCTCCTTTCCGGCCCTCGATTACTTCTGGCCCCTTACTGGCATGTTCCCCTAACGGGCCAAACTCGTCCCATGGTTAGAATAGGCTCGTTCGTGGCTTGTTAACCCGTTGTGCCATTTCCAGCCCGTCCTATATTCTGGCCCATTAACAACCCGTTATGCATGGCAAACAAAATTAGATTCTACTCCGTAAGATTTTGTAATATATGATCATAAGGATGGCTGGTAAATGCACGTACACCTCCAGCACACCACCACATGTGGTCCTATCAAAATAACAGTTGACTTAAAATAAATAGGTCAGTCGATTTTTTTATGAACTGTCCGATCTAGAAGGAACGGGCACATGGCCTTCGCCTACCTCCCGCTACTCACTGTTGATGATCTTTCTCGAACCGCCAGCGGCCACCGGCCCAGACCCCTGCCTCCGCTGCCTCGCCCTCCCCTCGACCTCACACTACCGCCGTGCTTTGCAGCGACCTCCAGATCAGGCGCCAGCAGCTCCTAGGCCCCACACATCCCTAAGATAAACACCGATGCGCTGCTTCCTTGGCATAATAGGCGGACTAGCGCCTGTTTACTCCGGGGAATGCTTCCTTTAATTGGGAATCAACTGACCAGGAATTGAAATCCAGGGGGGCGACGGAACTCTAGCAGAGGTGAAATAGTATATTACGAGAAACCTTGTGCATCGCGAGTTACTAGGAACATCTAGTGTTAGGAAGAAGGTGTAGGAAGAAGCGGTCAACTAGTGTCTTCTGTGGGATGAATACCGTTCAAGCAGACACGTAAGATTTACACGAATAAGGGAAGAGGAGTACCAATTCTGGTTGTCGGTCCTGTGCCCTCCTTATTTCGCGACGATGTTCTTCTTTTTACCGGGGGAACCTATGTTTTGGAGGAGGGTGAGCCTTGGATGAACCTATGGCAAAATTGTTGATTGTGTTGCGGTGGCCATATGTCGGTGGAGCAGAAGCAGATCCGAGCGGCGAAGGACGGCGTAGCAGGAACAGCTCTGGTGCGATGGATGGTGGCGACGTTGGAGCGGCAACGGTGAGGCGCAGGACGGCGTGGTTGAACCGGCTCAGGTACGGCACACGTCGGCGTCCTAGAGGCAGCTCGGCCTAGGCTTCAATTACTAACAGTGGAGGGCATTGCGGTTGCGGTTGCGGTGGACGATGACATCAGGGTATCGACTTTGGCGTGATGAAGGAGGGCGGCAGTTGATGGGTGGGATGGGGTGGCGGACGGAGGATGCCGGGGTTTCGTGGCTGGTGGAGAGGTATTTTTGGCGCCCATGGAGTACGAATGGGGAATCAGACGGGGGCGGGGTGAGCTAAGGGGGAAAGTACAAACTTTGCACCCTCTTAAATTCCGAACCTACTGCGGGTCGGGGGTAGGACGGTAATCCCAGGTGTCCCAAATAGTGGGCGGGAGCGATTTCGGCTGATCACATGTGTGTTTAGGGATCCACGGTGTATGAATGTTTTTCGGAGGAGGTTGCGTGGCGTCTAGATGAAGATACAAACCTACCCCGATTTAGACCTTTGGATGTCGGACCGTAGGTTTCATGGGTCAGAGTTAGACAAGTAATTTCCTTCTACCAAACATTGGTCTCACGCAATTTCGGGCGAGCAGAGGATCTTTTGGCGCTTTGTTCAATTTTTTTTGCAACAGAAGCATGTTTAGAGTACTCTTGAACTTTGAGGATTTACCTAAATAGACAACATTAAATTTGACCATGTATGCTTGAAAACCTCATTAAATTATGCACTTCTTTTAGAAAAATTGACACTTGAAAATCCTATAACTACGATTAGTTTGGAATGGAGGAGGTAAATTTGAATCTATTTGGTACGCGGCTATATATGCTATATGTACAAAAGTGATACGTCTCCAATGTATCTATAATTTTTGATTGTTCCATACTATTATTTATGATGCTTTGGATGTTTAATGGGCCTTGTTATACACTTTTATATTATTTTTGGGACTAACCTACTAACCCAAAGGCCCAGTCCAGATTGCTGTTTTTTGCCTATCTCAGGGTTTTACAAAAAAAGAATATCGAACGGAGTCCAAACGACATGAAACCTTCCGGAGAGATATTTTTGGAGAAAATCACGCACGGGAGACTTGAGAACCACAGAGTAGGGCACACGTGGCGTCCACGAAGGTGGGGGGCGCCCCTCCCCCCTATAGGGCGCGCCCCCCTATATGTACAAAAGTGATACGTCTCCAACGTATCTATAATTTTTTATTGTTCCATGCTATTATTTATGATGTTTTGGATGTTTAATGGGCTTTGTTATACACTTTTATATTATTTTTGAGACTAACCTACTAACCCAAAGGCCCAGTCCAGATTGCTGTTTTTTTGCCTATTTCTGGGTTTTAGAGAAAAGGAATATCAAACGGAGTCCAAACGGAATGAAACCTTCTGGAGAGATATTTTTGGAGAAAATCACGCACGGGAGACTTGAGAACCACGGAGTAGGGCACATGTGGCATCCACGAGGGTGGGGGCGCCCCTCCTCCCTATAGGGCACGCCCCCCTGCCTCGTGGGCCCCACGTTTGGCCCCCGGTGCCCTCCTTCCTCCTATATATACCTACGTACCCCGAAACTATCAGAACAACAGAGAAATCCCTAGTTCCACAGCCGCAACCTTCTGTTCCCATGAGATCCCATCTTGGGGCCTGTTCCGGAGCTCCGCCGGAGGGGGGGGGGATCTTCCACGGAGTTCTTCTACATCATCATCATCATCATCGCTTCACCATGAGTTGTGAGTAGTTTACCACAGACCTTCAGGTCCGTAGCTAGTATCTAGATGGCTTCTTCTCTCTCTTTGGATCTCAATACAAAGTTCTCCTCGGTCTTCGAGGTGATCTATCTCTTTTTGCGGTGTGTTTGTCGAGATCTGATGAATTGTGGGTTTATGATCAAGATTATCTATGAGAAATATTTGGTTCTTCTCTGAACTCTTTATGTATGATTATAATATCCTTGCAAGTCTCTTCGAATTATTGGTTTGGTTTGGCCTACTAGATCTATAGTTCTTGCAATGGGAGAAGTGTTTGGCTTTGCTTTCAATCTTGCGGTGTCCTTTCCCAGTGATAGTAGGGGCAACAAGGCACGTATTGTATTGTTGCCAACGAGGATAAAAAAATGGGGTTTATATCACTAAGTTTGAGTTTATCCCTCTACATCATGTCATCTTGCTTAAGGCGTTACTCCGTTCTTATGAGCTTAATACACTAGATGCATGCTGGATAGCGGTCGATGTGTGGAGTAATAGTAGTAGATGCAGAATCGTTTCGGTCTACTTGTCTCGGACGTGATGCCTATATATAATGATCATGCCTAGATAGTCTCATAATTATTCGCTTTTCTATCAATTGCTCGACAGTAATTTGTTTACCCGTCGTAGAATATCACTATCATGAGAGAAGCCACTAGAGAACACTATGCCCCCCGGGTCTATTCTCAACATATCAATCTACAATCAACTTTACTTTTCCGCTTTTACTTTCTGTTCTTATAATAAAAAAATATCAAACTATCATCTCTATCAGATCTCACTTTTGTAAGTGACCGTAAAGGGATTGACAACCCTTTATTGTGTTGGCCGTGAAGTTCTTATTTGTTTGTGTAGGTGCGAGGGACTTGCGCATAGTCTCCTACTAGATTGATACCTTGGTTCTCAAAAACTGAGGGAAATACTTACGCTACTGTGCTGCATCTCCCTTTCCTCTTCGAGGGAATACAACGCAAGCTCGAGAAGTAGCAAGAAGAATATCTGGTGCCGTTGCCGGGGAGGCTTACGCGAAAGTCTTATACCAAGTACCTATCACAAACCCTTATCCTTCGCATTACATTTATTTGCCTCTCGTTTTCCTCTCCCCCACTTCACCCTTGCCGTTTTATTTGCCCTTCTTCTGTCGTGTGTTTATCATTCGCTTGCTTCTTGTTTGCTTGTGTGTTGCTTGCTTGCTTGTCGTCATGGCTAGCCCCTTATCCGCTCCTTTGTCTCCCGAGTTTGAAGTTCTTCACTTCAAACAAAAACATGGAGAAAATTTAAAAGATGCTTGGTTTAGAATGATGGAATCTTATCGTAAGTGCACCTTATAGGTGAATTTTAGAATCCTGCTTCGCAATTTTTATGTTGGTTTGAATATGTCTCATAGACAACTCTTGGATTGCGTTGCCAAAGGGAATTTTATCGAAATTGATCCTAGTATTGCGCATGAAACCATAGAGGGAATAGTGGGAACACTACCTCCCCAAAATGGGTCACATCCAACCCAGGAAGGGACGCAAGTTTTTGAGAAAATTTGCGAAGTAACAAAAATACTACAAAAGTCTCTTGAACCTCTAAGAGTGTTAGTGGGAATCTCCACCACATGAATATGTTGATTACCCTTTGTAATAAGTGGTTGGATTCTTTAGATCTAAAGATTTCTGAATATGAAGGGAAATGTAAAGAACCTCCCGGATTCGAGCTTGACCCCATTAAAAGGGTGAAGATCAAAGATGACAATACCTAGATCTATCCATGTATCATGCCTTGCTAGGGGCGTAAAACGATAGCACTTGTTGGGAGGCAACCCAATTTTATATTTTTTGTTTTTGCTTCTGTTTAGAAATAAATATTGCATCTAGCTTATGTTTAGATGTGGTTTTGTGTTTTATTTAGTGTTTGTGCCAAGTAGAACCTTTGGGAAGACTTGTGTGAAGTTTATATGATCTTGCTGTGAAAAACAGAATCGTTAGCGCTCACTAGAATGATCACCAGATTTTACTGGAGCGTGCTATTTAGTTGATTCTTTTTACAGATGATTAATAGACAAATTCCTCACGTTTAACAATTTAGTTTGAATTTTTTGGAGTTACAGAAGTATGTGAAAACTGCAGATTACTACAGATTGTTCTGTTTTTGACAGATTCTGTTTTTCGTGTGTTGTTCGCTTATTTCAATGCATCTATGAGTAGTATTGTGAAGTATGAACCATAGAGAAGTTGGAATACAGTATGTTTAACACCAATCTAAACAAATAATGAGTTCATGGCAGTACCTTTGAGTAGTGGTTTGTTTTCTTATACTAACGGAGCTCATGGGATTTTTGTCTAAGTTTTGTGTTGTGAAGTTTTCAAGTTTTGAGTATTGCTTTGATGGACTATGGAACAAAGAGTGGCAGGAGTCTAAGCTTGGGGATGCCCAAGGCACCCCAAGGTAAAATTCATGGACAACCAAAAGCCTAAGCTTGGGGATGCCCCGGGAAGGCATCCCCTCTTTCGTCTTCATCCATCGGTAACTATACTCGGAGCTATATTTTTATTTATCACATGATATGTGTTTTACTTGGAGCGTCTAGTATAGTTTGAGTCTTTGCTTGTTAGTTTTCCACAATTATCCTTGCTGGACACACCTATTTGAGAGAGTTAAATATGGCCTAGTAATTTATAGAACACTATATGTGCTTCACTTATATCTTTTGAGTTGAATAGTTTTTGCTCTAGTGCTTCACTTATATCTTTTAGAGCACGATGGTGATTATATTTTGAAGAAATTGTTGATCTATCATGCTTCACTTATATCCTTTTGAGAGTCTATTAAAACAGCATGGTAATGTGTTTAGGCTATAAAACTAGTCTTCACATGATAGACATCCGATATCAATGTAGTAAAAACTTTCACACTAAGTGCATTGAATATGATGAGAAGTTGGATGCTTGATAATTGTTTTGAGATATGAGGATAGTGATATTAGAGTCATGCTAATGGAGTATTTATGAAATCGAGAAATTCTTGTGTTAAGGTTAGTGATTCCTGTAGCATGCACGTATGGTGAACCGCTATGTGACGAAGTTAGAGCATGATGTATTTGTAAAGTGTCAACCTTTGTGTGGAGTTCAGGGGCGCGCGATGGTTAACTCCTACCAACCTCCCCCCTAGGAGCATGCGTTGATTGCTTTGTTTTTATGACTCGTAGATTTTTGCAATAAGTATATGAGTTCTTATGACTAATGTTGAGTCCATGGATTATACGCACTCTCACCCTTCCACCATTGCTAGCCTCTCTTGTACCGCGCAACTTTCGCCGGTACCATACACCCACTATATATCCTTCCTCAAAACAACCACCATATATTATTCCTCAAAACAGCCACCATATCTACCTATCATGGCATTTCCATAGCCATTCTGAGATATATTGCCATGCAACTTTCCACCGTTCCGTTCATATGACACGCATCATATTGTCATAATGCCATGCATGATCATGTAGTTGACATCGTATTTGTGGAAAAGCCACCATGCATAATTTTTCATACATGTCACTCTTGATTCATTGCACATCCCGGTACACGGCCGGAGGCATTCATATAGAGTCATACTTTGTTCTAGCATCGAGTTGTAATTCAATGAAAGTGCGATGATCATCATTATTAGAGCATTGTCCCATGTGAGAAAAGGCTAAATCAATAAAGCCCCTCCAAAAAAAGAAAAAAAAGAAAGGTCAAAGAAAAAAAGAAAGGCCCAAAAAAGGAAAAAAAAGAATAAAAGAAAAAGGGACATTTGCTACTATCTTTTTCCACACTTGTGCTTCAAAGTAGCACCATGTTCTTCATGATAGAGAGTCTCATGTTTAGTCACTTTCACATACTAGTGGGAATTTTCATAATAGAACTTGGCTTGTATATTCCAACGATGGGCTTCCTCAAATGCCCTAGGTCTTCATGAGCAACCAAGTTGGATGCACACCCACTAGTTTCTTTTGTTGAGCTTTCATACATCTTCATCTCTAGTGCATCCGTTGCATGGCAATCCCTACTCACTCACATTGATATCTATTGATGGGCATCTCCATAGCCCGTTGATACGCCTAGTCGATGTGAGACTATCTCCCTCCTTTTTGTCTTCTCCACAACCACCTCTGTCGTGGAATTAACACGGCAGATGTCCGGTTTAGCGGACTTGATGATGAAACCATCGCACGGGTTAGCTTGAAAGGGTTCATGGCACACAAAGGACGCAAAGGATTTATACTAGTTCGGCCCCTTCGAGAAGGTAAAAGCCTACGTCTAGTTGGTTTGGTATTGCTTGGTCGTCGGTTTACAGGGAGCGGATTCGCTTGCCTGCGTCTCGACGGATTGATTGTTTCTTGTCCTTGAACCGGTGCTGGGTCGTCCCTTTATATAGAGGTGACGCCTGGTCCGGTTTACAGAGTCCCGAGGCCGGCTCATAATCGTGTCCGCCTCGGTCTCTGCCCTTTCTTTCTTATCTCTCAAGTTACATCTCTTTGGCGGATTACAAACTGTATTTCTATACATGGGCCTTGAAATCTCACGGGCCGTAATCTCTATTGAAATGGTAAAACCAAGTACGATATAACTAAGCCGGTTTACAATATCCGGTTTATACCTACTAACTATATCCCTGACATTAGGCCCCAGAATGATTTGAACTTGTTCATATCAGTCTCCGTCGTCTCCTGCAATTTTCTTCTGTCTTCATCCTTTGTAAACCGGCTCTGACGTCATCCTCCGAAATCATTAAAGTCTGACAATGACATCATCTCCGCATTTAATGCTGCGAGCTGTACTGTAGCGTATTTTAAGGGTTATCCCGAAGATCGAGGCGTTTAAAGGATCTTTATCCGATTTTGCTCCCTTGATTACCGCACCTGTCGCTTCGCATCTGCCTCTCTGCCTATAAATAATACCGCCCTCTTTCATTCTTCGTTCTCGCGTCTTCTTCCTCCTTCCGCTTCCTGACCCGCAAGAACTCCATTAGAGCCCGAGCTCGGAGCGCCGCCATCATCTCGTCGGATCAAGAGCTCTCAGGCCGCTGCATCAACCTGATTTGTCCAGAGAAACTCCGTTGCTGCCCTCCATTTTTCAGGTATGTTTTTCTTTCCTCGTTTTCGATCTGCATCTGCCCGTGCTCCTCCTAGTCCTTCCGCCATTAGGGCTCCTAGCAAAGCTTTCCTTCTGTTCTTGTAGATTCGTTCCTTCTGTAAGATCCGTAACTTTTAGGCCTGGCCAATAAACCTTCCGCTCACTACTAGCCTTAGATCTTGTCTTTTATAATGCTACAATTTTATCTGTTCCGCCATTAGAACTTCTGCCATTAGAACTCCGCCATTAGAACTCCGCCATTAGAACCTTTAGCACCAGTTCCGCGGATTTAACTTTTGCGCCTTGCCCTTTAGATCTTGCTGTTTTATTTCTGCAGTTGCCTGCCTTAGGTCTCGTTTTTTTATGCACATCCTGTAAACTCGTCTGCTCCGAATTGGACCTCTGTAGATTTTCCCGTGTAATTTTCGTTTCTTTTATCTCAGTATGCTCAGATCTATTCCTCCTTAGCAATGCGTTGGAAACCTGTTTTTCTCTTCGATAGATCCGCTAAGTATGTTCCGGTTTAAATTGTCATGTCATAAACCGGAAATGATATAGACTGATGCAATGACTTAAACTATTCCTCTTCAACTGCCATTTTAAACCGGAAATGATATAACTTATATTATGATTGCCGGTTTTAACCTTGCCAGCTAGTTCTCCGTTTCCACCATTGTACAATATGTATAGGTCGCGGATCATTTGTATGTTCATAATCCGGTTTATGTACTTTTCTCTTCTTCAGCAGTTTGCTCGAATGGCTAAGCAGTACGTTTCGTGCGATTGGGTCCGTTCTGTCGTGACTGAGGAAGACTTAGTCAAATTGTCGAGCATCGGCACCTTAGGGCCTCGGGCCGAGCTAAAATGGCGTGCTCCGGGTAACGAGTGCCCTCCTACTCCTAGATCCGGAGAAGTCATCGTATTTCTGGACCATATTTCCAGAGGCTTCTCTCCCCCCGGTTCAAAATTTTTCCGGGATGTTCTTGCTACCTTCCAGCTGCACCCGCAGGACATCGGACCAAACTCTGTTTCCAACATTTGCGATTTCCAAGTATTTTCTGAAGCATATCTGCAAGAAGAACCTTCAGTTGATTTATTCCGGGATTTCTTCCATGCAAACCGGCGCACTGAATTCACCAGCGGGCCTCACCAGGAGCTTGGGGGGATTAGCATTCAGAAAAGGAGGGATGCAGTTTTTCCTCACGCCTCTTTACACACTCACCCTAAGGACTGGAACAAGTCCTGGTTTTATTGTATAGATACATCTCCTGAAGGTGAAAATCCTTTGCCGGGTTATCGTGAAACTCGTATCCCGGCAAATCACCCCTTGCCACAACGGTTAAGTGCTGCTGAACGGATCCAGTTTTCACCACAGCTTTCCAAGCTGAGAGCTTTCATGGCCAATGGCCTGATTGGTACTGATTTCCTTCGCTGCTGGTTATCTTGGAGCATCCTTCCCTTAAGCCGGCGCCCTGATTTGATGTGTAATTACTCCGGTAAATCGGATGATCCTCAGAGGTTCTCTAAGGAGAAGCTTTCTGAATCGGAAGTAATTGAGTCAGCCAAGAAAATTGTCAATCCTGCTTTAACAGACTGCACTAAAGTTGGCTTGGCCCCGTACTTCAAGAAGAATAAGCTGCCTGAAGTGAGTTTGTCTTTAACTTGTACTTTATAAACCGTCCTCTTTGAACCGTCTTTTACTTGCTTTTGCTTTTTTCATTTAGGCTGATGACCCTTTCTGGAGGAGGAAACCTCAGGAAAAACCTGTAAGGCAAGCTCGCCGAAAAACCCCTGCAAACAAGAAAAGGAAAGCAGCCGTTGATGCCGGTTCTCCTTCTGAGGATGATGATCCGGACTCCGAGGTATGCCTTGCTCCGGTTTACATTTTGCTCTTATGTACTTGTTAACATATCTAATGATACCCTTTCACAGGATCCACTTGAAGGTGATAACCCGGCTGAGATTGAGGTAACCCTTATTTCTTCTGATTCAGAACCTCCTCCTCAAAAGAGCCGTCGGACTGTTAGAAAATATCAATTTTCTCATCCTTATGCTAAGTTGGATCCTAATTTTACTTTGAAGAAGCAACAACACGAAGCTTTGCGCCGGACCACTCGCCATAGTGGCTTAGCAGTGGAATCCTCTGGAATCTCATTAACTCCGGTTCGAAAGCGCCGCGCTGAGGTGATACTCTCTCCAACCCTTCTTCACCCCAAGGCCGATCTTATCAGAAAACCACTTAAACCGACTGATCCTGATTATCAGGAAACTCCACTGTCTTCTTCTGGCGAATCAACCGCTACACAGCTTCCTCCTTTGAAGACCGTCCCGGGGTAATTCTCTTTACTTCTTCCGGTTTATGATACCCCCTTCCTTTATAATGTTAACTTATTTTTGCTTGTTTTTCCAGCAAACCGAAACCTAGCAAAAGAGCCAAGGCGAAAAAGCCTGTTGCTGATCCTTCTACTGATGAACCGGTGATTGATCCGTCTACCGCCGTTCCTCCTAAAGGTACTCCTGCCGCTCCGGTTGACGAACCCGCTCTTGAAACACCTGCTGCTGAAGATGTCGAAGACCCACCAAGTCCGGCCCGGGTTAACTCTCCTCAAGTTAACCCGGCGTCTCCTGATCCGGCTCAAACTGAAGTTTCTCCTCCCAATGCACCCACTTCCCCTAATGTCGTGGTTACTGGCACTGCTTATGTTGCGCCAGCCGAACCCACCGTTTTAGCAAAACATACAGCTAAAGCGGAAAAGATGACTCAGGAGAAGGGGAAGTGGAGTACTGATATCTCCAGTCTCTCAAGTATGAGTGCTCAAGACATCTATTCCGGATATCTGAACCGGCTCCATAGTAGCCGGGATTATGAAGCCAGCCTAGTAAACCTGATGAGGGAAAAATATGAAGTAAGTTTTCCTCTTCTGACTTTGCCTTTTTCAACTCCTCTTTATCTTATAACAGCCCCCAAGTTCCGGTTTATCTGCTTTATTGAAGGTAATCCGGAACTTTTGTAGTTTTGAACTGCTGATCCATACATTAGCCCCCAAGTATCGAGTAGATAACTTGGTTATGTAGTTGATACTTGTAATTTCAAAAATTGTTTCTGATGCATTGCTTCAACTGCCATTAGCCCCCAAGTGTCAAGTATACAACTTGGTTGTGTGCTTGAGACTTGCATTTTCAAATTGTCTTTGCTGTATTACTTCAACTGCCATTAGCCCCCAAGTGTCAAGTAGACAACTTGGTTGTGTGCTTGAGACTTGTAATTTCTAACCTTACTTTTGAACTTTTTGTCTTCAGGCTGAGCTGAACCGGAACGCTGTAGAAATTAGTGAACTTCGAAGCCGGCTTATAGAGACTGAGTCAGCCGCTTCAAAGGCGAAGAAAGAACTTCAAGTGAGTTTAAAGACTGCTGAAGATTTGAAGAAGTTCTTTGATGAGGAACGGACTACTTTTGAAGTCCAGAAAAAGGATCTTGAAAAACGTGTTCAGGATGCCGAAGGAGCACTTAACCCGGTTACTGAAGAATTGACCGGGTTAAAGTGCCAAATTGATTTGATGACTTCTGCTATCTTTGGTAAGCATAACCTGAACTCTTGTCCGTTATCTTTGCAACCGGTGACCTGTACCGGTTTAACTTTCATTGTTGTATGTAGGACGTCGTGTCTCCCATCTTGGGGATGATGTACGGAAGAAACTGAAGGCCTGCTATACCTTGGTTGAACAACTATACTCAGGAGCACAAAGGATTATCAGCGCCACTTCCTTTGGTAAACCGGCTCCTTCAACTATTAAATCTACCTTGAACAGTTTGTCCATTCTGCCGGCTCGTCTTGAAGAGGTGAAGAAATCGGCTGCTCGAGGAGGTGCTCTTCTGGCCCTTACGAGGGCTAAAGCTTGGGTCCCAGACCTTGATCCGGAAGAAGTATTAACCGGATTTCCTGATACCAAAGAGGACGGTTCAACCTTTGATGAAAAGGATCTTTATGCTCTGACCAAGGAAGTGCGTCCCCTTGCCAGCAAGATTGCGATGGAATCTGACTTGTCTCGATATCATCCAGCATACAACCTGCAGAACGAGCGGGTGGAACGACCGGTTTACGATGTTGCAAACTTAACTCCGCCGGTTCGTCCTCACACCTTTGCTCCTGATATTGATCCTGCTGAGCTGATCAACGATGAAGTATATTTCCGTGCCTTGGCCAAGATTGATTGGCGTGCACCAGATTTCCCGCCGCTTCACGAGGAGGAAGATGTTCCGGAACAAGACGGTGGCCAATCATCCCGGCAAGGAGAAGCACAATCTTGAATGCTACTATTGTAATCATGATTGTTATTCCGTAAACAATGCTTTCAACTATTTGGCTTTTTATGCCTTGTAATAAGTTTAGCTGAAACTTAAAGCGTTGTCATCTGACATTGGTCTTTCTGAAGTATCCGCTCGTTGACTTGTTGATTTATACGGATGCCTTGCTCTGTCCATAAAAAAGATCAAAAATATGTCCTAGTGGCTTTACCACTGGACGGATTAACTTGTTCTCTTGGTATAACTAATAAGCATATCTTTAACAAATAACTGTGATACCTGAATTGTATGTAGCCAAAATACCTTAAACCGGTCAGGATGTTTAAAATTACCTTAATCAGTCTTCATCAATTCTAATAAACCCTTGAAACTCTTCGGTTCATCTTGTCGATAAATCTTTCTCTTCTCGGTTCAGAAATTTGTAACTTGTATCTGATGTGTGCTGCCAACTGTCAGCTCATCATGAGGTCGAGCCGGGTTACAATGAACGCCGGTTTAACTCTCGCTGGTGTTCATGACCCAGACTTGTAACACTATAGATAGGTGGTCAACTTCTGGAGCTGTTCCCCTTGGTTAAAAAAGGTTATGAAATACAAAAAACATCAAGAAACACACAATTCTTGTAAATCAAACTATGTAATCGAGGCTTTTTCAAAGAGCTGCCAGGCTCAAAACAAGGTCTAGCCAATCATGGGGACGTGGGCAAACCGGACTGTCCCCAGGGGCCGGGTCATCATTTGAACGTGGGCGTACCAACTGTTCAGGGAACCCAAATAATCCTAACATAGCCAATCATGGGGATGTGGGCGAACCCGACTGTCCCCAGGGGCCGGGTCATCATTTGAACGTGGGCGTACCAACTGTTCAGGGAGCCCAAATAATCCTAACATAGCCAATCATGGGGATGTGGGCGAACCCGACTGTCCCCAGGGGCCGGGTCATCATTTGAACGTGGGCGTACCAACTGTTCAGGGAGCCCAAATATTCATAACATAGCCAATCATGGGGATGTGGGCGAACCCGACTGTCCCCAGGGGCCGGGTCATCATTTGAACGTGGGCGTACCAACTGTTCAGGGAGCCCAAATATTCATAACATAGCCAATCATGGGGATGTGGGCGAACCCGACTGTCCCCAGGGGCCTCTGACGTTCATCCTGACCCTGCAGGTTTTTCCTTTTTCTTTTATGGGGTTTTTCTCTTCCTGAACCGGACATAATCTCTTGTTCCAGTGAGTTCTACCGCTCCTTCACACACCCTGCAAAGATTAGTTTCTAAAAACCAGCCAACATTGAAATATGATTTTTTGATGACAAACTGACATGGATATTTGCCGCAAAATTTATGTATGTGGAAAAAAGGCTGAGCCCCCGGTTTACCGAGGGTGCCGGTTTATTCATTATTCATAATATATACATAGGATACATGGAAGCCTACGGCTCAAGTGTAATATGGCCGTAGATGAGCAATGTTCCACGGCCTTTTCGTCTCCTCTTCTGATGTCCGTGAATCTTTGTGCTCTCGAATGTCCACCAAATAATATGACCCGTTGTGTAAATTTTTGCTGATCACAAAGGGCCCTTCCCATGGCGGGGATAGCTTGTGCATATCTGTTTGATCTTGGATAAGCCGGAGTACCAAGTCACCCTCCTGGAATGTCCTGGTTCTGATCCGGCGGCTGTGATATCTGCGCAGATCTTGCTGATAAATCGCCGACCGTGCTGCAGCTATGTCACGCTCTTCATCCAACCGATCCAAACCGTCTTGTCTTGACTCCTCATTGATGGCTTCTACATAGGCCGCTACCCTTGGTGAATCATGGCGTATGTCACTTGGAAGAACTGCTTCTGCGCCGTAAACCATGAAGAAAGGTGTATAACCTGTAGACCGGTTGGGTGTAGTGTTAATGCTCCAAAGGACAGACGGTAATTCTTCAGCCCAACATCCTGGGGTTCTCTGCAAAGGTGTCATAAGCGGGGGCTTGATTCCACGCAAAATCTCCTGATTTGCCCTTTCTGCTTGACCATTGGATTGGGGGTGAGCCACAGAAGATACGTCCAAACGAATATGCTCTCGTTGACAGAACTCTTCCATCTCACCCTGAGATAAGTTGGTGCCATTATCTGTGATGATGCTGTGTGGAAAACCAAACCGGAATATTACTTTTTTGGTGAACTTAACCGCTGTTGCCGCATCACACTTGCTTATAGGCTCCGCTTCAATCCACTTCGTAAATTTGTCTACTGCTACTAGTAGATGAGTTTTCTGATCTTGGGATCTCTTGAAAGGACCAACCATGTCAAGCCCCCAAGTTGCAAAAGGCCACGTTATTGGTATCATCCGGAGTTCTTGTGCCGGAACAAGGGCACGTCTTGAGAACTTCTGACAAGCGTCACACTTGCGGACCAGGTCTGCCGCATCTGCATGTGCGGTTAACCAATAAAAACCATGTCGGAAAGCTTTAGCCACTAAAGATTTTGATCCGGCATGATGACCACAATCCCCTTCATGAATCTCCCTTAGAATCTCACAACCTTCCTCAGCTGAGACACACCGTTGAAATACTCCAGAGGTGCTACGATGGTGCAGCTCCCCGTTGGCAATTGTCATAGATTTGGAACGCCGGATGACCTGCCGGGCTTCATCTTCGTCCTCTGGTAACTCCTCCCGGCTTAAATATGCCAAATAGGGTAACATCCAATCCGGAATAACATGGGTTCCTGCAACCAACTGTGCCTCTGGATCCGGAACGGCTAGGTCGTCCTCTGAAGGTACTTGAACCGAAGGATTGTGCAATTCGTCCAAAAAGGTGTTAGGTGGTACCGGTTTACGTTGCGACCGTAGCCGACTTAAAGCATCGGCTGCTTCGTTCTTCCGCCGGTCTATATGCTCCACCTGATATCCTTTGAAATGTCCTGCGACCGCTTCAACCTCCCGTCGATAAGCCGCCATCAGGGGATCCCTTGAATCCCACTTGCCCGAAACCTGCTGTGCCACTAGGTCTGAATCACCCAGGCACTTAACCCGGCTCAAATTCATCTCTTTTGCCAATCTCAAACCGTGAAGCAGCGCCTCATATTCCGCTGCATTATTAGTACAAGGAAATAACAACCGGAGTACATAACAAAATTTATCACCTCTGGGGGAAGTTAAGACAACTCCGGCCCCCGAGCCCTCCAACTGCTTTGAACCGTCGAAGTGGATCGTCCAATAAGTAAGATCCGGCTTCTCCTCAGGAGTCTGTAATCCCGTCCAGTCATTGATGAAGTCGACCAATGCCTGAGATTTTATAGCAGTACGTGGTACATACTTCAACTCATGTGGACTGAGCTTAATGGCCCATTTGGCTATTCTGCATGTTGCTTCTCTATTCTGGATTATATCTCCCAACGGAGCTGAACTAACCACAGTTATTGGATGCCCTTGGAAATAATGCTTCAATTTCCGGTTTGCCATGAACACCCCATATACCAATTTCTGCCAATGAGGGTATCTCTGCTTAGACTCGATGAGTACTTCACTCACATAGTAAACCGGGCGCTGAACCGGATGTTCCTTCCCTGCTTCCTTGCGCTCAACCACAATCGCAACGCTGACTGCCCGTGTGTTTGCAGCAACATATAACAGCAAAGGCTCTTTATCGATAGGAGCAGCTAAAACCGGCGGTTTCGCTAGTTGCTGTTTCAGATTCTCAAACGCTGTATTCGCTTCATCACTCCACATGAACCGGTCCGTTTTCTTCAACATTTGATAAAGCGGGATCGCCTTTTCTCCTAAGCGACTGATAAACCGGCTCAACGCCGTGATCCGGCCAGCTATGCGCTGAACATCATTAATGCAAGCCGGTTTCGCCAAAGATGTGATGGCCTTGATCTTCTCCGGGTTGGCTTCTATTCCTCTATTCGAGACCAGGAATCCCAAAAGCTTACCAGCCGGGACACCAAAAGCACATTTCTCCGGATTAAGCATCATCCTGTAAGCCCGTAGGTTATCAAAGGTTTCTCTGAGGTCTTCTATCATTGTCCTTTCCTCCTTTGACTTAACCACGATGTCATCCACGTAAGCATGTACGTTCCTTCCTATCCGCCCCTTCAAACAATTCTGAACACAACGCTGATAAGTTGCCTGTGCACACTTGAGCCCAAAGGGCATAGACACATAGCAAAAAGCACCAAAAGGAGTTATGAACGCTGTCTTCTCTTGATCTTCAACTGCCATCTTGATCTGGTGATACCCTGAGTATGCATCCAGAAAACTCAGCCGCTCATACCCTGCTGTAGCATCAATAATCTGATCAATGCGAGGTAGAGCAAAAGGATCAGTTGGGCAAGCTTTATTGAGGTCTGTGTAGTCCACACACATCCTCCACTTCCCATTCTTCTTTAGAACTAGTACCGGATTAGCCAACCATTCCGGATGAAACACTTCCACTATGAACCCTGCCGCCAAAAGCCTGGCCACTTCTTCTCCTATAGCCTTGCGCCTCTCTTCGTTAAAGCGGCGCAGATACTGTTTTACCGGTTTAAACTTCGGATCAATATTTAACTTGTGCTCAGCGAGTTCCCTCGGTATACCTGGCATGTCAGAAGGTTTCCATGCAAAGATATCCCGGTTCTCACGGATGAACTCGATGAGCGCGCTTTCCTATTTAGGATCCAGGTTAGCACTGATGGTAAATTGCTTAGACGAATCTCCAGGCACAAAATCGACCTGCTTAGTCTCTTCCGCTGATTTGAACTTCAAAGCCGGATCATGCTCGGTGGTTGGCTTCTTCAGCGGAGTCATATCTGCCGGATCAACATTATCCTTATAAAATTTTAACTCTTCCGTGGCACATACCGCTTCCGCATAAGCTGCATCACCTTCCTCACATTCCACTGCTATCTTACGACTGCCATGCACCGTAATTGTGCCTTTATGGCCCGGCATCTTGAGCTGCAGGTAAACATAACATGGCCTAGCCATAAATTTAGCATAAACCGTCCTCCCAAACAAAGCATGATACGGACTTTTAATTTTGACAACTTCAAAGGTGATCATCTCCGATCTGGAATCATGCTCATCCCCAAAGGTAACTTCTAAGTCAATCTTACCAACTGGATAAGCTGACTTACCTGGGACCACCCCGTGAAACACTGTGTTTGATGTCCTTAACTGTTTATCTGTCAGACCCATACGGCGAAAAGTCTCGTAATATAATATATTGATACTGCTACCTCCATCCATGAGGAATTTAGTGAACCTGTATCCTCCCACCTGAGGTGCCACCACCAAGGCTAAATGTCCCGGATTATCTACCCGTAACGGGTGGTCCTCTCTGCTCCAAACAATGGGCTGCTCTGACCATCGTAGAAACTGTGGCGTCGCCGGTTCTACCGCATTAACAGCCCGCTTTAAAACCTTCTGGTCTCTCTTGCATAAACTCGTGGTGAAAACATGATATTGACCGCTGCTCAACTCCTTCGGATTACTCTGGTATCCGGATTGCTGCTGTTGCTGCGGACGCTGCTGCTGCTGATTTCCTTGGTTATTGTGACTCCCTTGGCCCTGCTGCTGATTATTCTGATTGTTGTAACCGCCTTGATGATACGATTGATTTCCCTGACCATGATAACCACCTTGATAATGTGATTGATTTCCCTGACCATTGTAGTTTCCTTGACTACCTTGGCCGCCTGGCCGGGATTGATAACCACCGTTATTCCCTTGATAACCGCTGTTGCCCCTATATCCTGAACCGGAGTTGTTCCCTTGGTAACCCGGACCATAAAACCCGGGCCCTGAACCGCCGTTCGGGGGCCGGCTAAGAGGATTAAAACGGCCGTTCCCTGCTATCATAGGGGACAGGCATTCTCTTGCAGTGTGCCGTGCAGGCCCCCTTTTTCCGCTATGCTTTAGACAGGGTTGATCCAAATCCTGCTCCCAACCCGGGTTTCCTCCACCGGTTTGGCGAGTGGGACCTTGCTGACTAACCTGAAAACCGCCTTGAACCTGTGTATTAGCCACAAAATCGGAGCTATTTTCCGGTTTCCGTTTGCCCAAAAAACTTGAAGTAACTGGATTAACCGGCGCCGGTTTGCCAGTCTTGCTGGCCTTTCCTGCTTTATCTCCTTCTGGCTCCGGATACTTGGTATTATCTGAGTCTCCGTACTTCACCAAGGCGCTCATCAAAGTCCCCATGTCATTGCACTCCCGTTTGAGCCGTCCGAGTTTTAATTTCAAAGATTCAAACCGGCAATTGTTCTCCAATGTTACAATTGCTGTGCTCGGATTAATGCCGTTTGAGGAGTGCAAGATCTCTGCCACTCTGCGTACCCAAGCTGCTGTAGACTCCTGCTCTCCTTGCACACATGCTGCTAAATCTATCACCGACATAGGTTGCTTGCACGTATCCTTAAAGTTTTTGATGAACTGACTGCGCAGCTCCCCCCATGATCCGATAGAATTCGGAGGTAATGCCTTTAGCCAAGTCCGGGCCGTGCCTTCAAGCATCATAGTGAAATATTTAGCACAAGCCGATTCATCCACGCCCAGCATCTCCATGGCCATCTCGTAACTTTCCACCCAAGCTTCGGGCGGTAAATCGGCTGTGTAATTAGGCACCTTGCGAGGTCCTTTGAAATCCTTGGGCAACTTAACGCTCCGTAGGGCGGGGACGAGACATTGTATCCCAAAACCGCTCGCTGTCGCTCCTGTCCCTGTAGTGCCTGTGTGAACCGGCGTCGACTGACGAACTTCCTCCCTGGCCTCCGATCTAGGCCGGTTTCGATCCGGGGCTGGCATCTCTGTCCTTGCTGGATTATCTTGCCTGTGCTGATGTCTCCTACGTTCACTGCTAGACACTTCGGGCTCCTCCCAGTGTCTAGAGTAACTTCGGTTGGGACGTGGTGTTGAATGTAACCTTTCCCTGCTATGAGAGTACGCTTGCTGCTGTATTAACGCCGTATTGAGTAGCTTCTGGGCCCTGCGCGCCTCTATCGCCACCGGGGATGTTTCTTCCACAGGTAAAGCGGCCAACCGTGCTGCCGCTGCAGCAATATTTGTTGGGGAACGTTGCATGGGAAACAAAAATTTTCCTACGCTCACCAAGATCAATCTAGGAGATGCATCTACGAGAGGAGAGTTGGATCCACATACCCTTGTAGATCGCTAAGCGGAAGCGTTCAAGAACGCGGTTGATGGAGTCGTACTCGCCGCGATTCAGATCGCCGAAGATCCTAGCACCGAAGCAACGGTGCCTCCGCGTTCAACACACGTGCAGCCCGGTGACGTCTCCCACGCCTTGATCCAGCAAGGAGAGAGGGAGAGGTTGGGGAAGACTCCCTCCAACAGCAACACGACGGCGTGGTGGTGGTGGAGGAGCGCGGGACTCCAGCAGGGCTTCGCCAAGCGCTGCAAGAGACGAGGAGGGAGAGGGGTAGGGCTGCGCCAAGAGGGAGATGTTCTCATGTCTCTAGCAGCCCCAAAACCCCTCATATATATAGGGGGAAGGGAGGGCTGCGCCCCCCCTTTAGGGTTTCCCTCCCCTAGGGTGCGGCCAGCCCTAGATCCATCTAGGGGGGGCGGCCAAAGGGGGAGAGAGGGGGAGGCGCACCACTATTGGGCCTTAGGGCCCAACTGCATTAGGGTTTGCCCCCCTTCCCCTCTTGGGGCGCCCTGGGACTTGGTGGGGGGGCGCACCAGCCCCCTTGGGGCTGGTCCCCTCCCACACTTAGTCCACGTAGCCTTCTGGGGCTGGTGGCCCCACCTGGTGGACCCCCGGGACCCTCCCGGTGGTCCCGGTACATTACCGATATCGCCCGAAACTTTTCCGGTGACCAAAACAGGACTTCCCATATATGAATCTTTACCTCCGGACCATTCCGGAACTCCTCGTGACGTCCGGGATCTCATCCGGGACTCCGAACAACATTCGGTAACCGCGTACATACTTTCCCTATAACCCTAGCGTCATCGAACCTTAAGTGTGTAGACCCTACGGGCTCGGGAACCATGTAGACATGACCGAGACAACTCCCCGGCCAATAACCAACAGCGGGATCTGGATACCCATGTTGGCTCCCACATGTTCCACGATGATCTCATCGGATGAACCACGATGTCAAGGATTCAATCAATCCCGTATACGATTCCCTTTGTCTATCGGTATAGCACTTGCCCGAGATTCGATCGTCGGTATACCGATACCTTGCTCAATCTCGTTACCGGCAAGTCTCTTTACTCGTTCCGTAACACATCATCCCGTGATCAACTCCTTGATCACATATTGTGCACATTATGATGATGTCCTACCGAGTGGGCCCAGAGATACCTTTCCGTCATACGGAGTGACAAATCCCAGTCTCGATTCGTGCCAACCCAACAGACACTTTCGGAGATACCTGTAGTACACCTTTATAGCCACCCAGTTACGTTGTGACGTTTGGTACACCCAAAGCATTCCTACGGTATCCGGGAGTTGCACAATCTCATGGTCTAAGGAAAAGATACTTGACATATAGAAAAGCTTTAGCATACGAACTACACGATCTGTGCTAGGCTTAGGATTGGGTCTTGTCCATCACATCATTCTCCTAATGATGTGATCCCGTTATCAACGACATCCAATGTCCATGGTCAGGAAACCGTAACCATTTATTGATCAACGAGCTAGTCATCTAGAGGCTTACTAGGGACATGGTGTTTGTCTATGTATCCACACATGTATCTGAGTTTCCTATCAATACAATTCTAGCATGGATAATAAACGATTATCGTGAACAAGGAAATATAATAATAACCAATTTATTATTGCCTCTAGGGCATATTTCCAACAGTCTCCCACTTGCACTAGAGTCAATAATCTAGTTCACATCGCCATGTGATTAACACTCACAGGTCACATCGCCATGTGACTAGCATCCAAAGAGTTCACTAGAGTCAGTAATCTAGTTCACATCAATATGTGATTAATACTCAATGAGTTCTGGGTTTGATCATGTTATGCTTGTGAGAGAGGTTGTAGTCAACGGGTCTGCAATATTCAGATCCCTATGTTCTTCGCAAAACCTTATGTCATATCGTAGATGCTGCTATCACGTTCCACTTGGAGCTATTCCAAACTGTTGCTCCATTATACGTATCCGGTATCTCCATTTAGAGTTATCCGGATAGGTGTTAAGCTTGCATCGACGTAACTCTTTACGTCGAACTCTTTATCACCTCCATAACCGAGAAACATTTCCTTACTCCTCTAAGGATAATTTTGACCACTATCTAGTAATCCACTCCTGGATCACCTTTGTACCCTCTTGCCAGACATGTGGCAAGGCACACATCAGGTGCGGTACTTAGCATGGCATACTGTACAGAGCCTATGACAAAAGCATAGGGGACGACCTTCGTCCTTCCTCTTCCTTCTGCCATGGTCAAGTTTTGAGTCTTACTCAACTTCACACCTTACAACTCAGGTAAGAACTCCTTCTTTGACTGATCTATTTTGAACTCCTTCAAAATCATGTCAAAGGTGTGTGTTCTTTTGAAAGTATCATCAGGCGTCTTGATCTATCTGTATAGATCTTGATGCCCAATATGTAAGCAGCTTTATCCATGTCTTCCTTTGAAAAACTCATTTCAAACAACCCTTTATGCTTTCCAGAAATTCTACATCATTTCGGATCAACAATATGTCATTCACATATACTTATCAGAAATGTTGTAGTGCTCCCACTCACTTTATTGCAAATACAAGTTTCCAACAAACTTTGTATACCCAAAAACTTTGATCACTCCATCAAAGTGTATATTCCGACTCCGAGATGCTTGCTCTAGTCCATGGAAGGATCGCTGGAGCTAGCATATCTTTTAGCATCCTTAGGATCGACAAAACCTTTCTGATTGTATCACATACAACCTTTCCTTACGAAAACTGGTAAGGAAACTTGTTTTGTCATCCATCTGCCAGATTTCATAAATGCAGCTAATGCTAACATGATTCCGACGGACTTAAGCATCGCTACGGGTGAGAAAATCTCATCGTAGTCAACTCCTTGAACTTGTGGAAAACTCTTCGCCACAAGTCGAGCTTCATAGACGGTGACATTACCGTCCACATCCGTCTTAGTCTTAAAGATCCATTTGTCTCAATGGCTTGTCGATCACAGGGCAAGTCCACCAAAGTCCATACTTTGTTTTGATACATGGATCCTATCTCGGATTTATCGGCTTTTAACCATTTGTCGGAATATGGGCCCACCATTGCTTCTCCATAGTTCGTAGGTTCATCGTTGTCCAACAGCATGACCTCTAAGACAGGATCAACGTACCACTCAGGAGTAGTACATATCCTTGTCAACCTACGAGGCTCGATAGCATCTTGATCTGGAGCTTCATGATCACTATCATTAGTTTCCTCTTCAACTGTCGTAGATTCCACAGAAACATCTTTCTGTGTTGCACTACTCTCCGGTTGAAGTGAGGGTTCGACAACCTCATCAAGTTCTATCTTCCTCCCACTCAATTCTTTCGAGAGAAACTCCTTCTCGAGAAAGGACCCGTTCTTAGCGACAAACATTTTTGTCCTTGGATCTGAGATAGAAGGTATACCCAACTGTTACCTTTGGGTATCCTATGAAGATGTATTTGTCCGCTTTGGGTTCGAGCTTTTCCTGGCTGAAGCCATAAGCATCGCAGCCCCAAACATTTAAGAAAACGACAACTTTGGTTTCTCGCCAAACCATACGATGTCGTCTCAACGGACTTAGATGGTGCCCTATATAAAGTGAATGCAGCTGTCTCTAATGCATAACCTCAAAATAATAGCGGTAGATCGGTAAGACACACCATAGATCGCACCATATCTCATAAGGTTCGATTACGATGTCCGGACACACCATTACGCTATGGTGTTCCAGGGGACTTCAACTGCGGAACAATTCCACAATGTCTTAAGTGATTGCCAAACTCATAATTAAGATAATATCCCCTTGATCAGATCGTAGGAACATGATCTTCTTGTTATGATGATTCTTAATCTTCACTCTGAAATTTTTGAACCTTTCAAACGTTTCAGACTTTTGCTTCATTAAGTAAATATACCATATCTACTCAAATCGTCAGTGAAGATGAGAAAATAACGATATCCACCACACGCCTTAATTCTCATTGGATCATATACATCAGCATGTATGATTTCCAATAAGTCACTTACCCGTTTCATTGTACCTGAAAACGAGATCTCAGTCATCCTGCCCATGAGGCATGGCTCGCATGTGTCAAGCGATTCAAAATCAAGTGACTCCAAACGTCCATCAGCATGGAGTTTCTTCATGCATTTTATGCCAAAATGACCTAAGCGGCAGTGCCACAAGAAAGTGGTACTATCATTATTAACTCTACATCTTTTGGCATTAATATTATCATTATGTGTATTACCATGATCGAGATTCAACGAACCATTGGGTGCATGACCATAAAGGTATTATTCATGTAAACAGAATAACCATTATTCTCTAACTTAAATGAATAACCGTATTGCGATGAACATGATCTAATCATTTTCATGCTCAACGTAGACACCTGATAACATTTATCTAGGTTCAACACTAATCTCGAAAATAGAGGAAGTGTGCGATGGTGATATCATCAACCTTGGAAACACTTCCAAAACACATCGTCACCTCGTCCTTAGCTAGTCTCCGTTCAGTCCGTAGCTTTTGCTTCAAGTCACTAATAATAGCAACTGAACCGGTATCCAATACCCAGGTGCTACAAGGAGTACTACTAAGGTACACATCAATAACACGTATATCAAATATACTCTGTTGAAGTTGCCAGCTATCATATCTACCATGTATTTGGGGTGGTTCCGCTACCATGTGACCGTTACCCTTACAATCGAAGCACTTAGTCTCGAGGTTTGGGTGCAACCTTAGGTTCCCTCATTAGAGCGACAACTGGTTTGCCATTCATGAAGTTTCCCTTCTAGCCCTTGCCCCTTTTGAAACCAGTGGTCTTGCTAAACCATCAACACTTGATGCTCCTTCTTGATTTCTACTTTTGCGGTACTAAGAACCGCTAACAGTACCGGGATCATCTCCATCCTTTGCATGTCATAGTTCATCACGAAGTTCTAGTAGCTTGGTGATAGTGTCTAGAGAATTCTGTCAACCACTATCTCACCTGGAAGATTAACTCCCACTTGGTTCAAGTGATTTCTGCACCCAGACATTCTGAGCACATGCTCACTAGTTGAGCCATTCTCCTCCATCTTTTTGGCAAAAGAACTTGTCAGAGGTCTCACACCTCTCAGCACGGGCATGAGCCTGAAATCCCAATTTCAGCTCTTAGAACATCTCATATGTTCTATGGCGTTCAAAACGTCATTGGAATCCCGATTCTAAGCCGTGAAGTATGGTGCACTAAACTATCAAGTAGTCATCAGGACGTCTCTGTCAGGTGTTCACAACATCCACAGACAACGTTGTAGGGGTTTGCACATCGAGCGGTGCATCAAAGACGTAAGCTTTCTGTGCAGCAGTGAGGACACTCCTCGGACTACGGACCCAGTCCGCATCCTTGCTTACATTATCTTTCAACTTAGTCTTTCTCTAGGATCGTATTAAACAGGGAGCTACAACGTAGTTATTGGTCTACAACATAATTTGCAAAGTAAACTTAGACTATTGTTCATGATAAGTGAGTTTAACTAATCAAATTACTTATAACTCCCACTCAAATTGACATCCCTCTGGTCATTCGAGCGTGACATGATCCAAATTCACCAACCCAAGTCCGATCATCACGTGAGATGAGGTGGTGTCAATGGTGAACATCAACATGTTGATCATATCTACTATATGACTCATGCTCGACCTTTCGGTCCTCCGTGTTCCGAGGCCATGTCTGTACATGCTAGGCTCGTCAAGTCTAACCCGAGTGTTCTGCATGTGCAAAACTGGCTTGCACCCGTTGTATGCGAACGTAGAGTCTATCACACCCGATCATCACGCGGTGCTTCGAAACGACGAACCTTCGCAACGGCGCACACTCGGGGGGAACACAATTTTATCTTGAAATTTTAGTGAAGGATCATCTTATAATGCTACCGTCGTCCTAAGCAAAATAAGATGCATAAAAGGATTAACATCACATGCAAATCATAAGTGACATGATATGGCCATCAACTCGTGCTTTTGATCTCCATCTCCAAAGCACCGGCATGATCTCCATCGTCACCGGCGCCACGCCATGATCCCCATCATCATGATCTCCATCATCGTGTCGCCATCGAGGTTGTCGTGCGCCCACCATGCTCTTACTACTATTGCTACCGCTTAGCGATAAAGTAAAGCATTACATAGCGCTTAATGATTGACACGCAGGTCATACAAAAATTAAAGACAACCCTATGGCTCCTGCCGGTTGCCGTATGCATCGACATGCAAGTCGATATTAACTATTACAACATGATCATCTCATACATCAAGTATATCTCATCATGTCATTGGCCATATCATATCACATACATACCCTGCAAAAACAAGTTAGACGTCCTCTAAATTGTTGTTGCATGTTTTACGTGGCTGCTATGGGTATCTAGCAAGAACGCTTCTTACCTACGCAAAGCCACAACGGTGATATTCAAGTTGCTATTTAACCTTCTACAAGGACCGCCTTGTTCTATTCCGATTCAACTAAGATAGGAGAGACAGACACCCGCCAGCCATCTTATGCAACAAAAGTCACATGTCTGTCGATGGAACCGGTCTCATGTACGTGGACATGTAAAGTTGGTCCGGGCCGCTTCATCCCATAATACCGCTGAATCAAGAAAGACTAAGGAGGGCAGCAATTTAAACATCAACGCCCACAAACCCTTTTGTGTTCTACTCGTGAAAGCATCTACGCAAGATCCTAGCTCATGATGCCACTGTTGGGGAACGTAGCATGGGAAACAAAAATTTTCCTACGCTCACCAAGATCAATCTAGGAGATGCACATCTACAAGAGGAGAGTTGGATCCACATACCCTTGTAGATCGCTAAGCGGAAGCGTTCAAGAACGCGGTTGATGGAGTCGTACTCGCCGCGATTCAGATCGCCGAAGATCCTAGCACCGAAGCAACGGTGCCTCCGCGTTCAACACACGTGCAGCCCGGTGACGTCTCCCACGCCTTGATCCAGCAAGGAGAGAGGGAGAGGTTGGGGAAGACTCCCTCCAACAACAACACGACGGCGTGGTGGTGGTGGAGGAGCGCGGGACTCCAGCAGGGCTTCGCCAAGCGCTGCAAGAGACGAGGAGGGAGAGGGGTAGGGCTGCGCCAAGAGGGAGATGTTCTCATGTGTCCAACAGCCCTAAAACCTCACATATATATAGGGGGAAGGGAGGGCTGCGCCCCCCTTTAGGGTTTCCCTCCCCTAGGGTGCGGCCAGCCCTAGATCCCATCTAGGGGGGCGGCCAAGGGGGAGAGAGGGGGAGGCGCACCACTATTGGGCCCTAGGGCCCAACTGCCTTAGGGTTTGCCCCCCTCCCCTCTTGGAGGCGCCCTGGGACTTTGGTGGGGGGCGCACCAGCCCCCTTGGGGCTGGTCCCCTCCCACACTTAGCCCACGCAGCCACCTGGGGTTGGTGGCCCCACCTGGTGGACCCCCGGGACCCTCCCGGTGGTCCCGGTACATTACCGATATCGCCCGAAACTTTTCCGGTGACCAAAACAGGACTTCCCATATATGAATCTTTACCTCCGGACCATTCCGGAACTCCTCGTGACGTCCGGGATCTCATCCGGGACTCCGAACAACATTCGGTAACCGCGTACATACTTTCCCTATAACCCTAGCGTCATCGAACCTTAAGTGTGTAGACCCTACGGGCTCGGGAACCATGGAGACATGACCGAGACAACTCTCCGGCCAATAACCAACAGCGGGATCTGGATACCCATGTTGGCTCCCACATGTTCCACGATGATCTCATCGGATGAACCACGATGTCAAGGATTCAATCAATCCCGTATACGATTCCCTTTGTCTATCGGTATAGCACTTGCCCGAGATTCGATCGTCGGTATACCGATACCTTGCTCAATCTCGTTACCGGCAAGTCTCTTTACTCGTTCCGTAACACATCATCCCGTGATCAACTCCTTGATCACATATTGTGCACATTATGATGATGTCCTACCGAGTGGGCCCAGAGATACCTCTCCGTCATACGAAGTGACAAATCCCAGTCTCGATTCGTGCCAACCCAACAGACACTTTCGGAGATACCTGTTGTGCACCTTTATAGCCACCCAGTTACGTTGTGACGTTTGGTACACCCAAAGCATTCCTACGGTATCTGGGAGTTGCACAATCTCATGGTCTAAGGAAAAGATACTTGACATATAGAAAAGCTTTAGCATACGAACTACACGATCTGTGCTAGGCTTAGGATTGGGTCTTGTCCATCACATCATTCTCCTAATGATGTGATCCCGTTATCAACGACATCCAATATCCATGGTTAGGAAACCGTAACCATCTATTGATCAACGAGCTAGTTGTCTAGAGGCTCACTAGGGACATGGTGTTTGTCTATGTATCCACACATGTATCTGAGTTTCCTTTCAATACAATTCTAGCATGGATAATAAACGATTATCGTGAACAAGGAAATATAATAATAACCAATTTATTATTGCCTCTAGGGCATATTTCCAACAATATTATCCACAGGGTTTGAATAGTGTCCCGGGGGGACAGGAACATAAGGCGCCGATGTAATCCGTCGTTCCCGCTCTGCGGCGGGCTGCTGAACCGGCTCATCCCGAGCTGGTGGGCTTCTCCGGTTTAAGATCGGATTATTACTGGCCCCAGCCCCAGGTGTTCTGAACAAATTCGCAGATTCGTAACCCGGCGGTAGACGGGATCGATATTTTCGCCCTCTTACTCCTTCCATAGAAGCCTGTTCCATCCTTAAGTGAAAAGCTTGATCATCCAACTCTGCTTGTCTTATGGCTAACATCTCTCCTTCTGCCTTTAAATCCTCCTTTAACTGATCGATCCGGGCCTTCAACTGAAGAAGCACTGCATCATGTTGCGCCTTGTCTGCTGGAGCTACGACCTCTACTGCCTTAGCTGTGAACTCCTCGATCAAGGTGGATAGAACTGCAGTGATGGAGGGATTTGAACCGCTTCCCCCTGCACCAGCCTCCGCTGTTGTTCCGTTCGTCGGGGGTTGTGAACCGGCCATGAAGACCGCCACCCGGTTTGGCGGGCCGGAGGGGTCCGGAATACTGTTTCCATCGGACTCGCCCTCAGACCGGCCGTCCCGCAACTGATACAGAGATTCAGTTTCCCCGGACGAAGACTCGTCATCTGAATAGACGACGGTTGCACCATCAGATTCCGACCCGTCCTCGGCTTGGCCTCCGTGAATCGCTCCAACGAACACATGCTTCATGGCAGGTTGAATCCGGGTCGACCTCGCACGCTGAGCCGGCTCGACGATGTTGGGGAAGGTGTCCGGCTCAGGTCACGGTTCTCCAATTTTGCCGATGAAGACTTGGATGCTGCCGAAGGGAACCCGGTACCCGTATTCAATCGAATCGGCCTCCGGTCCCCAACCCGCATCGTCGATGTAGATCCGGCTCCGACGACTCTTGGTCATCCGGCCGACTGCGTAACCCTTTAACCCTTCGAAGCCGCCTTCCAAGAACTCGAAACCATCGTGCGCAGGCCCCACGGTGGGCGCCAACTGTCGTGGAATTAACACGGCAGATGTCCGGTTTAGCGGACTTGATGATGGAACCATCACACGGGTTAGCTTGAAAGGGTTCATGGCACACAAAGGACGCAAAGGATTTATACTAGTTCGGCCCCTTCGAGAAGGTAAAAGCCTACGTCTAGTTGGTTTGGTATTGCTTGGTCGTCGGTTTACAGGGAGCGGATTCGCTTGCCTGCGTCTCGACGGATTGATTGTTTCTTGTCCTTGAACCGGTGCCGGGTCGTCCCTTTATATAGAGGTGACGCCTGGTCCGGTTTACAGAGTCCCGAGGCCGGCTCATAATCGTGTCCGCCTCGGTCTCTGCCCTTTCTTTCTTATCTCTCAAGTTACATCTCTTTGGCGGATTACAAACTGTATTTCTATACATGGGCCTTGAAATCTCACGGGCCGTAATCTCTATTGAAATGGTAAAACCAAGTACGATATAACTAAGCCGGTTTACAATATCCGGTTTATACCTACTAACTATATCCCTGACAACCTCTCTATTCCACCCATAGTGCTATGTCCATGGCTCACGCTCATGTATTGCGTGAAAGTTGAAAGGTTTGAAAGAATAGAGTATGAAAACAAGTGCTTGGCCGAAATCGGGGTTGTGCATGATATGAATATTTTGTGTGATGAAGAGGGAGCATAGCCAGACTATATGATTTTGTAGGGATAACTTTCTTTAGCCATAGTATTTTGAGAAGACATGATTGCTTTGTTAGTATGCTTGAAGTATTATTATTTCTTATGTCAATATAGACTTTTGTCTTGAATCTTTCAGATCTGAACATTCATGCCACTATTAAGAGAATTACATTGAAAAACTATGTTGGTTAGCATTCCACACCAAAAATTCTGTTTTTATCATTTACCTACTCGTGGACGAGCAGGAATTAAGCTTGGGGATGCTTGATACGTCTCCAACATATCTTTAATTTTTGATTGTTCCATGCTATTATTTATGATGTTTTTGATGTTTAATGGGCTTTGTTATCCACTTTTATATTATTTTTGGGACTAACCTACTAACCTAAAGACCTAGTCCAGATTGCTGTTTTTTGCCTATCAGGGTTTTACAGAAAAAGAATATCAAACGGAGTCCAAACGGAATGAAACCTTTGGGAGAGATATTTTTGAAGAAAATCACGCATGGGAGACTTGAGAACCACGGAGTAGGGCACACGTGGCGTCCACGAGGGTGGGCCCCCCCATAGGGCGTGCCCCCCTGCCTCATGGGCCCCACGTTTGGCCCCCGGTGCCCTCCTTCCTCCTATATATACCTACGTACCCCGAAACTATCAGAACAATAGAGAAAACCCTAGTTCCACCGCCGCAACCTTCTGTTCCTGTGAGATCCCATCTTGGGGCCTGTTCCGGAGCTCCGCCGGAGGGGGGATCTTCCACGGAGTTCTTCTACATCATCATCATCGCCTCACCATGAGTTGTGAGTAGTTTACCACATACCTTCAGGTCCATAGCTAGTATCTAGATAGCTTCTTCTCTCTCTTTGGATCTCAATACAAAGTTCTCCTCGGTCTTCGAGGAGATCTATTCGATGTAATCTCTTTTTGCGGTGTGTTTGTCGAGATCCGATGAATTGTGGCTTTATGATCAAGATTATCTATGAGAAATATTTGGTTCTTCTCTAAACTCTTTATGTATGATTATAATATCCTTGCAAGTCTCTTCGAATTATTGGTTTGGTTTGGCCTACTAGATCTATAGTTCTTGCAATGGGAGAAGTGTTTGGCTTTGGGTTCAATCTTGCGGTGTCCTTTCCCAGTGATAGTAGGGGCAGCAAGGCACGTATTGTATTGTTGCCATCGAGGATAAAAATATGGGGTTTATATCACTAAGTTTGAGTTTATCGCTCTACATCATGTCATCTTGCTTAAGGCGTTACTCTGTTCTTATGAGCTTAATACACTAGATGCATGCTGGATAGCGGTCGATGTGTGGAGTAACAGTAGTAGATGCAGAATCATTTCGGTCTACTTGTCTCGGACGTGATGCCTATATATAATGATCATGCCTAGATAGTCTCATAATTATTCGCTTTTCTATCAATTGCTCGACAGTAATTTGTTTGTCCGTCGTAGAATATCGCTATCATGAGAGAAGCCACTAGAGAACACTATGGCCCCCGGGTCTATTCTCAACATATCAATCTACAATCTTCTTTACTTTTCCGCTTTTACTTTCTGTTCTTATAATAAAAAATACCAAAAATATCAAACTATCATCTCTATCAGATCTCACTTTCGTAAGTGACAGTAAAGGGATTGACAACCCCTTATCGCGTTGGCTACGAAGTTCTTATTTGTTTGTGCAGGTGCGAGGGACTCGCGCGTGGTCTTCTACTTTATTGATACCTTGGTTCTCAAAAACTGAGGGAAATACTTACGCAACTATGCTGCATCTCCCTTTCCTCTTCGAGGGAATACAACGCAAGCTCGAGAAGTAGCAAAAAGCAGAGCAAAGATTGGTGCCCCATATTTTAGGTATGATTTACAAATGCCATGATCTTGAATTCAAATAACTGAATGGACTTCATGTTGAATTCAAATTTTTTTAAACCACTTTTAGTTGAATTCAAATGTATGTTAGTTCCTAGCTAGCTATTTGTAATGTTCATTGTGTAACTTTTGTATGCATAATGTTTTGTACACACACAACATGAACTATACTAACGTTTATATTTGAATTGCTAAAGCGATGCATTGTCTGGAGTTCAAAATATTGACCCTATGGATCAATTATGTTGAATAATAACATAGACATGGTCAAATTCAATAGAATATAGATGTCTGATGGATCAATGACCATTCCTTATGCAAATTGTAAATATCATGACCCCATCCTAATATTTGGATACAATTTATATTTTTAAACAATGTGTACATTAGTCTTTTACGTGTAGTTTCACTCCCCATAGGCCCCTCCTCAAACACGCGATAACTTTCTCTCACACAAATATGCGCACACGGTGTATATCCATCGGTGGTCTCTCGCACATGCTCACACACTCTCTCCCGAGGTGTCCTTCTCGCACACATGCTCTCGATATCACCCTCCCTCCCTCTCGTAACCATTTATGGCTGTTTTCACTAACCTTTATCAGAAGCACTCTTCCTCTCACACGCATACGCACACACAATCCCCATCGACCCTTTCTCTATACAAAGACCTGCCTACGTGTCTCCCGCATGCACATTATCTTTAGGCATGTCTCGCAGGCATTTTCCCCACCTCTCTTCCTAATTGACGGATATGATTCCAATAGAGCATTCTATAAGATGCCCCTTAAAGTTAGGTTGGATGAATGTTAATATCAAAGACAAGGGGTTACCTTAGTCCGAGGACCTAGGGCTATGCTACCTCTTGAGCTTGTGTTGTTTTTCCCTTGAAGAGGAAAGGGTGATGCAGCACAGTAGCGTAAGTATTTCCCTTAGTTTTTGAGAACCAAGGTATCAATCCAGTAGAAGACCACGCGCGAGTCCCTCGTACCTACACAAACAAATAAGAACCTTGCAACCAACGCGATCAAGGGGTTGTCAATCCCTACTCGGCCACTTGCAAAAGTGACATCTAATAGAGATAATAAGATAATATTTTTTGTATTTTTGTTATATAGATTGAAAGGAAAGATTGCAAAATAAAAGTAAATTAAAGATAAATAGTTGATGGAAGATTATGATGGAAGATAGACCCGGTGGCCATAGGTTTCACTAGTGGCTTCTCTCATGATAGCAGATTTCTACGGTGGGTGAACAAATTAATGTCGAGCAACTGATAGAAAAGCGCATAATTATGAGAATATCTAGGCATGATCATTGTATATAGGCATCACGTCCGTGACAAGTAGACCAAAACAATTATGCATCTACTACTATTACTCCACACATCGACCGCTATCTAGCATGCATCTAGAGTATTAAGTTCATAAGAACAGAGTAACGCCTTAAGCAAGATGAAATGACGTAGAGGGATAAACTCATGCAATATGATGTAAACCCCATCTTTTTATCCTCGATGGCAACAATACAATTGCCTTGTTGCCCTCGTTGTCACTGGGAAAGGACACCGCAAGATTGAACCCAAAGCTAAGCACTTCTCCCATTGCAAGAAAGATCAATCTAGTAGGCCACATTAAACTGATAATTCAAAGAGACTTGCATTGATATTTAAATCATGCATAAAAGATTTCAGAGAGGAATGAAATATTGTTCATAGATAATCTTGATCATAAACCCATAATTCATCGGATCTTGACAAACACACCGCAAAAAGAATTACATCGAATGGATCTCCAAGAAGATCGAGGAGAACTTTGTATTGAGATCCAAAGAGAGAGAAGAAGCCATCTAGCTAATAACTATGGACCCGAAGGTCTGTGGTAAACTACTCACAACTCATCGGAGAGGCTATGGTGTTGATGTAGAAGCCCTCTGTGATCGATGCCCCCTCCGGTGGAGCTCCGGAACAGGACCCAAGATGGGATCTCACGGGTACAGAAGGTTGTGGTGGTGGAATTAGGGTTTTGTGGTGCTCTTAGATGTTTTCAGGGTACGTGGATATATATAGGAGGAAGAGGCACGTCGGTGGAGCAACGAGGGGCCCATGAGGGTGGGGGCGCACCTACCCCCTGGGCGCGCCCCTGCCCTCGTGGCCGCCTCATTTCTTCCCTAGCGTGTACTCTAAGTTTTCTGTGTTGTATTTGTTCCAAAAACGACTCTCCTGAAGGTTTCATTCAGTTTGGACTCCGTTTGATATTCTTTTTTTGCGAAACACTGAAATAGGCAAAAAAAACAGCAATTTGCACTGGGCCTTGGTTTAGTAGGTTAGTCCAAAAAATAATATAAAAATGTATAATAAAACCCATTGAACATCCAAAACAGATAATGTCGAGGATATACCCCGCGGTATGACCCGGCTGGAGCTTGGCGACTCACTCGAGATCCGCCCGGACATGGCGGTTTACAGGCAACCCGCCTGGACATTGTGACTCACTTGTGACTCGGCGGGCATATCAGACAGACGACAAGGCCTAAGGCCCAGCAGGCCGGCTTATACTCTGGTGGGCCGGCTTAATATGAAAGGCGTGAGGAATAATTCTTTTATAAGGAATCAAGACCTAGACTTGTATTCTGCTTGTAATAGAAGATAAGTTAGTCCTAGTCCTATTAGGACTCCATATGTAACCCGCCCCTTCAACATATATAAGGAGGGGCAGGGCTTCCCAAGGGGGACAACGAAGTAAGAAGAAATTAATCTCTAGGGCTATACACAACTAGAGGAGAGCCGGCTATACGACGACTCCCTCACGATCATAATGAGACCTAGCCTCAAACAGCATGTTGGGCTATTACCAGATGATGTTTTCCGGGGCCCGAAGCTGTCTAAATCCTTGTCTTGTGTTGCGCCTCTCGATTCCATTCAATCCCTCTCAAGCTACTACATAGATGCGTTGTCCTCATGACTAAGTCCTCACGTTAGGACATCTGCCGTGACAATTCCACGACAGTTGGCGCCCACCGTAGGGCCTGCGCATGGTGGTGTTGAGTTCTTGGAGGGATCTCTCCTAGGGATCCAGAAGTTCGTGATGTGTCGGATGAACAAGAGTCGGCATGAAAGGATCTATGTTAACCTTGAAGCAGAACCGACGAATTCGTTCTCCTCTGATCAGAATCGCACCTTTGGAACGGCATATTCGAGAGTGACAGAACATCAATCGAGGAGTACTACTCTGTGTATAATGGGAAAAATCATTACGGATGGAAGGATGCGCTCGCATAACCTTGCAAAAGCAGTCAACATGGGTCATCATGAGTTGTGCGCAACGTGGATTGGCCAAACCAGCCTCGACCCGGAGATGGACACAGGCATGGACACGGATTCAACTTCACGCCGAGTCTACCTCGCTTTGTCATGCCGCCGCTTGTGTCTGCAGCCGCGAGTCGCCACTTCCACGGCCACGGCAAGCCGCCCTGTTTCCGTCGAGGCCCTACTGCCCCCGCTCCGAGCTGCATCCTCCGCATTCGAGTTTTGATGTACAGATCAATATTACTTACATAAGAGATCAAGGGTTATTAATGATTCATTATCACATCAAGACAAAAGAAGAAGAAACGTAGCTTGAGTTGCTCATTTGTATGGAGACCTCACGTCCAAGCAAAAGTGGCGATTCAAAGTAGCTACAGCATAAGGATTACATATGTATAAAAGAGGTAGATCAAATATATTACTCAAGCACAATCTGAACATAATCTCATAATCCATCGGATCCCAGCAAACTCATCATAGCAACAGCATAAGGATTACATATGTGCCTCGATCATGTAGGGCAGCTCACGAGGACTAATTAGTGAAGCACAAGAACGGAAGGAGAACATCACATAGCTACTGGTCATGGACTCATGGTCCAAGGGAGACTACTCACAACTCATCCGGGAGGCGTCCATGGTGGTGGAGAGGCTCCCGATGGTGATCCTCCCCTCCGGCAGGGTGCCGGGAAGAGTTCTCCTGGTGCTCCCGATCTTGGAAGCGGCGGCGGCGGCGGAACAGAGATGAGATCGCGAAAAGAGTTCCTCCCTCGAGGGTTTCGGGAGACGCTTTAAATATATGCCAAAGGGGGGCATCGGAGGAGCCTCGGGGGGCCCAGGCGCCCCCCCCCCCCCCCC
>LR738710.1:687372187-687391994 GCA_902687465.1 Secale cereale | reverse complement strand
CTCCGGCAGGGTGCCGGGAAGAGTTCTCCTGGTGCTCCCGATCTTGGAAGCGGCGGCGGCGGCGGAACAGAGATGAGATCGCGAAAAGAGTTCCTCCCTCGAGGGTTTCGGGAGACGCTTTAAATATATGCCAAAGGGGGGCATCGGAGGAGCCTCGGGGGGCCCAGGCGCCCCCCCCCCCGGCGCGGCCCGGGGGGGGGGGGGGCGCCGCCAGGGCGCCTGGAGCCCTGGTGGCCCCCCAGCTGTCCTTCGGGCGCACGGTAGTTTCTGGAACGCTGATTTTTTATATAATTTTTCTGGATTTTTCCTGGCAGTTCTCGTAATGTGAAAACCTGAAATACAAAAACAACCGAAAACAGAAACTGGCACTGGGGTGCACTGAGTTAATAGGTTAGTCCAAATATGATCAAAAGTGTATGGAAGTGTATAAATATCATAGCAATATCACCCAAAAGAGGCATGGAGCAAGCATAAATTATAGATACGTTTTGGACGTATCAACATCCCCAAGCTTAATTCCTGCTCGTCCTCGAGTAGGTAAATGATAACAAGAATAATTTATGTGGTGACATGCTATTAACCATATAGGACTTTTTCATAGTCATATGACAAAAGCTTACTGAGACAATGGATCTATAGTAATTAAGTTGCCTCATGAGAAAATCACAAAGGACTGAAAGTTTTACAATATGATACTGAAACATCAAATAGATTTGCAATGAACATGATGTGCAAATATGATAAAGTGATATCTAGCTTGCCCCCTTTAGTGAAGCAAAACATAAATGCAGGGGCACCTCCAAGGTTTAAGTGATGACTAGATACAATGATTCCAGAATAAACGATATCACAATCATGCAAAAGACAATGCTACTTTGGGACAATGCACATTACACTCAGAATGACAATCATGCTCTCAGTAGTTGGTGCTTTTAAAAGAAGGTGGAGACTCTCGATCCGTGGCTTTTGTTGGCAAGGTTGAAAACCCGTAGTCGGAAACAAAGACAAAACATGTACCAGAGCTCTTGGCTTTAAAACAGAGGTAATAATTTATTTTAGATCATGCATGTTTCATCAACGAATGCTAGCAGACAACTCAATCACTTTTCGAGATGGACAAGTTTCGAGGAACGGCTCCCGAATGAGGACGGTCACATCCTCTTAATCTCCTTTGTTTATCACTGCCAAAGGTTTCTGATTTCTCATGAACAAAGCGTGAAGGAGGGTTTGTTTGTTATATTATCTTTTTGAGCCAGGCGCACTCAATGCCAGTTCCTTCTCGTATTATGGGTTTGCACATTATACATGCAATCCCGGGGTGAAGCTTGTCCAACTTAAAAATGTCATGAATTAACCACTACTTCCTCATGAATTTACAACAGAGGCACAAAATAAGAATGCTTTTTCTTTGAATAATTTCGAGATGGCACATGCAAGTCTCCGTTAGGAATGGCAGGTAAATACCATGTAGGAAGGTATGGTGGACTCATATGGCATAACTGGATTAAAGGATGTGGATGCACAATGTAATGCCCAGGATGGAGTTATACCTCCTACGTGTCGAGGCACGACTTAAAGGCATAAGTCCATCCTAGAATGATCTCAAGTTTGGTAATCTTTGCACATCTCAAGTAAAAGAGGGGATTGTAAACATAAATAGTCGGCTTACACTCGCCACGTCACACAAATACAATACATGTCTCAATCATCATACATTAAGAATATCACAACCCTCTAAGGGCAAAAATCCAAATGTCAAGATACCAAACTTAGATAAATAAACCACAGGCGGATCGAATCCTAGTAGAAGTCTCCACTAGTGATCATCCGGATATCGAACATAGTACCGACTACGCTCCTCGTCGTACTCCCAATCCAGCTCGGTGCCATCACCTAGATAGCTCACAGCCGGACCTGCATCTGGTTTGGTGAAGTAACTGTGAGCCACAGAGGACTCAGCAATCCCGTTCCCGGGTAACAAGACTATTTAAGCCTTTGGGAGAGGATAAAGGCTGAAGAAAAGAATAAGTGTTTGCAGCAGCAACTAGCAACTAGCTTACGTGAGTGAGAGCGAGAAGAGAAAAGCCTCGGACGAGAAGTGATCACGAAGTGATCCTAGCTACAAGCTCAACAAACATAACCCCTCCGTGTTCAACTCCCGAACCCCTATTCGGAAATTGACGGTCACGGAACACACGCTGGTAGTGTATTGAAACATTGTGTCAAGTTATCTACAACCGGATATTAACAAGCTCCCATCTGCCACATAACCGCGGGCACGGCTTTCGAAAGTTCAAAACCCTGCAGGGGTGTTCCAACTTGACCCATTACAAGCCCACGATCCGCGGAGTCGCAACTCCAAAGTGGGAAGACCCGAGTATTCTCGGAATCCCGTGCTCAAGATATACCGAACTAAGGTAAGGCTAATCCAGCAAATCCTCCCGGCGTGCCGACACCCTGATAGTAGCCGCGCGTATGTCGTCTCAGGCCACGACCGGATGGGACAAGCTACGGGTTTTTACCAGACCTTGAGTTTCGTCGAGGTGGCCCCGCAGGTTGCCCGTTTCGGACCAACACTCATGTGGAGCACTGGCCCGGGGTTGTTGATTAAGAAAAAAAAGGGTTTATAACTCCCTATGCAAGTTTAGTTTGTTATTAGGCAAATAGTACCAATGTTGGGACTTGCTGGAAAAGACTTAGCACTTAGCGGGGTCCCATACACCCCAACCGTGTTAGAAACGCATAATCAAGGAACATAACACCGGTTTATACGGTTCCTAACGGCATGAGTGGAACAAATCACCAAGCAAAAGGCTTAGCCTTCCACCCTTGCCAATATATAGATGATTTCATTTTAAGCATTTATATAGTGTGATAAAACACAACCAAACTTCAACATGAAGCAAGCATCTTCGATCCTCACCTGCAACTAGCAATGCTATAAGAAGGGCTGAGCGAAGCGTACTTAGCCAAGCAACGGTTTGCGTAGGTAGGGTGGTTAAACATGGCAATGGTTACAAGTAGGAGGCTGATAAGAAGAACATGGGCATCGAGGTAAAACTATAGATCGAGACTACTAGCAATAGGCAAAGATAGTAATGTTATCGGGGTTCGGTCATCTTGCCTGAAGAGAAGTCGTTCGGATCGTAAGAAGGGTCCTCGTGCTCAACCTCGTTGGTAACCTCGTGCTCGTACTCGTACTCGGTCTCAGCTTCCGGCTCTAAACAAAACAATCACACCAAGCACAAATCAACAAGATGCAATGCGCACTCGAAAAATGATGGATGCATGATGGATGCACTAAGGATGCACACGGAGCACGGAAAATAGCACTCAAGCAAAACACCTCAAAACATGATAACAATATGATATTATGAATCTACATAGAAAATCAATCAATTTTCATATAAGATTCGCTGAAATCGGAGTTACGGGCTAAAAGTTATGCCCGAAACAAATGAGTGAAAGCTGAAAATTACAGCCACATAGCAACTTCGGAGCTCAAAATAATTGAGCTACAACATTCAAACATTATGGCAAAGGACATGAACACATACTAGACATATACTACAGCAACTAAGTCCAAAGGTGCACCCCCAAAGGAGTCACGGTTCAATAGCAATGAACTTGGACATAGTGAACTTGACAATAAAATTCTGGCAGCAGAATTTTATTCAAACTTTGGAGCAAAAGATAAACATGCTACAGCCACTCAAATAAACATGTGAGAACATGGATGGAAAGCCAACAATATATACTACAAGGAACAATCAAGATCCACTCCAAAACTAACATGGTTTGTCCTAGAACATCACACGAACATGGCATCGGAACATTACAGATTTCAGACTTAGTGAAAATCCACTAAGTCCTAAAACAGCAATTTCATCATGGCATCTAAAAGAGCATGTTTAAGTCACCTCGAAACTAAACATGGCAAGAGGTAAGCACCTCATCAAAGTACACATGATGGTGATTCCGAAACATACAAGCATGCATCATTGAGGTAAACACAACGATAGCAACGAGCTCAACAAGATGGCATTTCATAACAAGTAAAAGAACATCACAGCCACATGGCACTTTGCAACGATGATAACATGGCAAGAATAAATCTATCATGCATCCTATCACAAACAACATGTAGAGCACGGCAAGACGAACACGTGGACATGTCATTTGCATCATTCGAACAAACGAGCTAGAAGTTATCACTATGCAAAGGTGGCATAAAAACAACACATAGCAGCAGTTTATATCACGATGCACTCTTGCAACAGCAAAACAAGCACCTAGATGATCTCTAACATGCATGACACTAAAAGATAAAACGTAGTGTTATTCACCACGAACGTCTGGACATGCTATATGCGCGAAACGGACAAACACACAAGAAGATATCCTCAGTTGAAATATGCATCAGACATTAAAACAACAAGGACTAGGGTTTGAAATAACCTCAGATCTGAGATCTGGAAGAAGATGGGCTCGGGCCCGCGGATCTGCAGCGGCCCGCGGTGGAGGCGGCTGGGCGCTGGAAGGAAACGGCCTTGGGCCCGCGGCGGTGCGGCGGCCCACTGGCGAGGCGCCCGGCGAAGAGGCGGTGGCGACCGCGCCGGAAGGCGGCCCAGCTGCGGGTGGCTTCGGCCCAGGCGGCTGCTAGCGCTGGCCGGCGCGCGCGCAGGGAAGCCGGCCCAGCGGAGTACGGCGGCTCGCTGGAGCGATCGGTGCAGCGCGGAGTTGGGCTTGGGCCCTGGTGGAGGCGCGGAGGGGCGACGCGCTGCGGAAGCCCGGGCGATCGGGCCGGCTGGTTGCGGCTGGATCGTAAGGCCCAGGTGGGGCGGAACGCTGGCGAAGCTGCGGAGGGACGGGCCAGCCCGACGCGGCGGCTCGGGAGACCCCGCACGGGACGACGGCCTGGGCGCGATGGAGAGGCCGACTGGATCCGGCGATGTGGTCCAGTCGCTGGAGAGGCCGATCGGGGAAGCGGCTGGATCGATCGGCCTGGGGAGCGAGGGCGATGCGTTGACTTGGCGCTGTCGATGGATCCGATCGGGATTTGATCCCCCGATCGATCCAGTGAGTTTTTGCGGCGGCTGGCTCGAGGGAAGAAGCCAAGTGGCCTAGGGTGGCTGGTGGATCTGAGAATAATGAGGGGGAGGGATCTAGAGGAAGAAGCTAGATGCCCAAAATAGACTAGGGTCTATTATATAGCAGTTTTTAGGGTTAGGGGGGAATGGGTGTTTAGGAGCCCTCCGATCGCGATCCGACGGATCCGATCGCGGGGGTAGTTTAGCTGGGCCTAGGAGAGAAGTAGTAGACTGCAGTAGGGGTGTTTCTGGGACACTAAGTGAAGGCACTTTGGACCCACATGAATAACAGTTGGGATAGCAACGGAGTCCAAACGCAACGAGATTTGAGAGGCGGGTTGCACACAACAAAATAACAACACACACAACAACCTCGCGGCACACCGGTAACGTTACACGCCCAAACAACAAAGTAGGCCTACGGGACGTCACGGGCACGTGAGGGAGCCCCGGAACGCGAAACGGACAACGTGAAGGAACGCATGGAACCGGATGCAACCGACAACACAAATGCAATGCGATGCACATGTCTACATGATATGAATGAATGCCACACACTCACACAACAAAACGACGAAAACCCGAAAGACAAAGAACCCGGAATGGAAATAGATGAAGCCGGAGATATATTATATACCCGAAAGGGAAAGTATTACATCCGGGGCATTACAAACTCTCCTCTACTACAAAAAGATCTCTTCCCGAGATCTAGGACTGGAAAAAGGAAGGGTACTCGGAACGAAGATGATCTTCTCGTTCCCAGGTAGCTTCTCGGTCGGTGTGATGTGACCACTTGACTTTCAGAAATTTGATGGACTTGTTGCGGGTCTTGCATTCAGTTTCTTTGAGAATAGCAACTGGATGCTCTCGGTAGGACAGGTCTTGTTGATGATCAATCTCTTCAAACGGAATCATGCGCTCAGGTGCCTTGAAGCATTTGCGAAGTTGAGACACATGGAAGACATCATGAACATTGGCGAAGTTTGAAGGGAGCTCAAGTTGATAGGCTAGATCGCCTCTTTTGCCAAGAATCTTGAAAGGCCCGATGTATCTAGGAGCAAGTTTTCCTTTGATACCGAATCTTTGGGTGCCTTTCATCGGAGACACACGGAGATAAACATGATCATCAATGTTGAATGCCAAATCACGATGTTTGCCGTCATAGTAGCTCTTCTGACGCGACTGAGCGGCCTTGAGATTCTCACGTATGACTTTGCACATTTCTTCGGCTTCTGAGATCAAGTCATTGCCAAGAAGTTGATGTTCGCCTGTTTCAGACCAGTTGAGAGGGGTACGGCACTTTCTGCCATAGAGGATTTCAGACGGTGCTTTACCGGCACTTGCTTGAAAGCTGTTGTTGTAAGAGAACTCGGCAAATGGAAGGCAGTCTTCCCATTTCATGCCAAAGGAGATGACACAGGCTCTGAGCATGTCTTCTAGAATCTGATTCACACGCTCGACTTGACCACTAGTCTGAGGGTGAAAAGCAGTGCTGAACCTGATCTTAGTGCCCATGGCGGACTGAAAGGAGTCCCAGAACCTTGATGTGAACAAGCTTCCACGGTCTGAGGATATAACTTGAGGAATGCCATGTAGGGACACAATTCTGGAAGTGTACAGCTCTGCCAATTGAGCTGCATTGATTGATTCTTTGACTGGCAGAAAGTGAGCGACTTTGGTAAGCTTGTCAATCACCACGAAGATAGAATCATTTCCTCGCTTGGATTTAGGAAAGCCAGTGACGAAGTCCATTTCAATGTGGTCGAACTTCCACTCGGGAATAGGAAGAGATTGGAGAAGACTGGCTGGACGTTGATGTTCTGCTTTCACTCTTCTGCATACATCACATTCATTCACGAATTGGGCAATCTCCCTTTTCATGCGTGTCCACCAGTAAGACTGCTTGAGGTCTTGATACATCTTGGAACTGCGAGGATGAATGGAAAGGAGAGAATCATGTGCTTCTTCCATTATGAGCTTCTTGAGATCACCTTTGGGAACAACGAGTCTGTCCTCGAAGAACAAGGTATCTCTCTCATCAACAGGGAAGCACTTGTATTTTGGAGTTCCCTTTGCAATACCATGTTTCACCTTCTTCACCATGGTATCCCTGAGTTGGGCCTCGCGGACTTGATCTTCCAAGGTAGGAGCAATTTGAAGATTTGCAAGAAAACCCTGCGGAACAACTTGAAGGTTGAGCTTCCTGAAAGCTTCACAAAGCTCAGGCTAGTACGGCTTGATAAGAAGGCTGTTGCAATATGCCTTTCTGCTCAAAGCATCTACAATCACATTCGCCTTGCCAGGAGTGTATTCAATGCTGGGATTATACTCTTGGATCATTTCAACCCAACGAGTCTGGCGGAGGTTCAGATGCGGCTATGTGAAGATGTACTTCAAGCTCTTGTGATCAGTGAAGATGTCGACCTTTCTGCCCAACAACAGATGTCTCCATGTAATCAAATCATGTACCACAGCTGCTAGCTCGAGATCATGTGTGGGATAGTTCTTCTCACTTGGCTTGAGCTGCCGAGAAGTGTATGCCACAATTCTCTTATCTTGCATAAGCACACCACCAAGACCTTGAAGAGAAGCATCACAGAATACCTCATAGGGCTTGGATTCATCTGGAGGAGTCAGAACTGGAGCAGAGACAAGCTTTTCTTTGAGAGTTTTGAATGCCACTTCACACTCTGGAGACCAAAAGTATTTGACATTCTTCTGAAGCAAGTTTGAAAGAGGCTTGGCAATCTTGGAGAAGTTCTCAACGAACCTTCTGCAATAGCTGGCAAGACCCAGAAAACTACGGAGCTGCTTGACGTTCTGAGGAGCTTCCCAGTTGACAATTGCTTCAACTTTCTCGGGATTAACCGCAATACCGTCAGCTGAGATGATGTGGCCCAGGTACAAAACCTTATCGAGCCAAAACTCGCACTTGGAGAACTTGGCATAGAATTTATGCTCTCGGAGTCGATCAAGAACCAGACGTAAGTGCTTTTCGTGATCTTCTTCATTCTTGGAAAACACCAGAATATCATCCAGATACACAAGCACAAACTCGCCAGTATAGGGGTTGAAGATGTAATGCATCATCCTCGAGAAGGTAGGAGGAGCATTGGCGAGACCAAAAGACATGACGGTATACTCGTATGAACCATAGCTCGTTCTGAAGGCCGTCTTGGGAATGTCTTCCTCGCGAATGCGAATTTGATGATAGCCCATTCGGAGGTCAAGCTTAGAGAACACTTTAGCTCCTTTGAGCTGCTCGAAGAGTTCATTGATGTTGGGGAGCGGATATTTGTTCTTAATTGTCTTCTTGTTCAATGGCCGGTAATCAACAGAGAGACGCTCCGTGCCATCTTTCTTCTTGACAAATAAGACACCACAGCCCCACGGAGACGTACTAGGCCTGATGAGACCCATACTCTCCTGTTTATCAAGCTGCTTCTTCAATTCCTTCAATTCATCTGGAGAGAGCTTGTACGGACGCCGGCATGCTGGCTCAGTACCCGGCTCGAGTTCAATAACGAATTCCACCTGACGGTGTGGAGGCATGCCTGGAAGTTCTTCAGGAAAGACGTCTTGATATTCGTTCACCACCGGAATTTGAGATATGGCATTAATTTCTCCCTTATCATTGAGAGAGAAAAGCCTGATAGTGTTATCCCTGGAGGCGAAGATAATCACATCTTCATCAGAATGAGTCATCTTGACTTCCTTCTGTGCACAATCAATGTGAGCATCATGCTGAGAAAGCCCATCCATTCCGAGGATGAGGTCAATGTCAGAATTGCCGAGAATCACCGGATTAGCCAGAAAGCGATAATCACCCATGCGAATAGAAACATTCGGAGCCACCATACTAGAACTCAATCTCTTGCCAGGTGATATGACACTCAAAGGTCTTGGCAAAGCTTCAGAGTGAACATTATTCTTGGATGCAAACGGATATGACATGAAAGAGCATGAAGCACCCGAATCAAACAAAACTTTAGCAGGGATAGAGTTCACTGGAAGGTTACCCAAAATGACATCAGAAGAATTCTCCGCTTGTGCTGCATTCATCAGATTGACCCTTGCTGCCTTTGGATCATGCCTGACAATAGCTGAACTCACAGGTGGAGGAGGAGGAAGACGCTTCGGGTTCGGACATCTGTTGGCATAGTGACCTTTCTGAGTGCATTTGTTGCAAGTCACTTCTGAGAGAGGACGGAAATGAGAACCACTTGACTTGGAGCCTTGAGACTGAAACTGCTTCTTCGACTGGTTGCTCGGGTTGGGTGGGTGGGAGAAACCATGTCCACTAGAGTTCTTGTTGTTGGAGTTGTTGTATGGAGCTCGAATCACTGGAGGAGGAGGAAGCCAGAATTTCTGATGCTTCGAGACCATCTGAGACGATGAGGAAGAGTGAACGGCATCTCGAATTCTCTTCTTAGAAGCCTCCATCTTAAGCTGAGCTGCTTCTTGTTTCAAAGCCATGTTATAGAACTTGTCGAATTCATCGGGCTCGAACAAAGTGAGAGCAAGCTGAAGTTCATCTTTGAGACCTCCACGGAACTGGTAGATTTTACTCTTGGCATCAGGAATGTCTTGCTTAGCATAGCGGGCGAGGTTTTGGAACTTGACATTATACTGATAGACTGTCATGGAGCCCTGCTTCAGGTTGCGGAATTGCTCACGCATACTCTCGATGACACTTGTAGGAATGTGGTGCGAGCGAAAATCCTTGCAGAAATTCTCCCAAGAGATCACTTGACCTGGCCTGGAGTCTTTGTACTGCTGCCACCAATCAGCTGCTTGATCTTTCAGTTGGAAGGCTGCAAACTTCACATAATCATCTTCCTTCACGTTACTGCACTCAAAATGCTTCTTTATGTCGGTTAACCAATCTTCAGCATCAAGAGGGTCGACACAGTAACTGAAAGCTTTAGGATTGTTGGCCAAGAACTGATTGAGAGTAGCATGGTGCTGCTGGTTGAAGAAGTTGCCTTGATTCCCTGGAACACCCTGATTAGCTTGATTAGCTTGCATCTGTTGCATCATCTGCATCAACAACTGGGTGTTCTGAGCTGTAGTCTGCATAATCGCTCTCCAAGCCTCAGGCGGAGGAGGAGGGGAAGGAGGATGTTCTGGAACCTCTTCCGCCTCTGGGTTAGCATTGGGAACCCTTTTCGGAGCCATCCTGAAAGAGATGACCATGAATTAGCAATTGATTGACAAAAGGTATAAGCTGAATCAATGGAATGAATTGCAACAAGTCTTCACAATAATCATTCGAACAATAGGAACGAATGAAATCATTCGAACAAGAGGAACGAATGAAATTCTCAGTTAAATGATATCATCTATCTTCACGAGAAGCCACATAGGGGACAAAAGGTAAAATAAGAAAAAAAAACAAGGTGCAGACGGGAACAAACACAAGATAGGAGCTTCGTTCTAACATCTTTGTGCTGAAAGCATATGAACGCGTTACGAAAAGGTTTTGCAATCCCCGGATCAGCATAGCCAAGGACCCTTTAAGATGCAACTCCTGATCGGAACATCGGTCATATAACCCCTTCACTCAATGTAGAACCCCGAACTCACTAACCTGCATTCGTTGGAAGAATGCCTACGATCTACTGGATAAGCCCACCTATAGATTTCCGAAAGATTCCAGTTATGCAATCAGGTGTTGGGGATACACGGGAAGCACCGCGCAATCAACTCTAAATCTACATCCAGGTGTATCCATCCTTCAACACATAACCAGTCTTTCTCGGAAACTGTGTACCTCGGACCTTCGAAAAGCATCCACTATAACAGGCTATGGCAATACTCCCGAACTACCTCCCTAGTACTGGGTGATGTCGGGGTTATCTTGCCACTGGCCGTATAGGAGAGATTTTCGATGTCGGCCGTCTTAAGTATTTAGTACTACCGCGATATGCTTGTGACGACAATACCCCGAAGCTCAACTCCCTGGGACACTGCCACAACCCCTAATGTCAGGAGGCATCGAGAACAATATCCTCGTCACAAGAACATCAAAACAATCCCAGAATACTCGCGGGATTCCTAAAAAAAAAATTGTGCAATTTTTGAAGATAGGAGAGACAAGAGTAGTCGTCAGGAGTCCTCACCAGAGAGAAAGGAGATGAGAAGCAAAGAAATCCTACTCTCCGATATAATATAGGACTCAAAATGTTTTCAGTGTGTGCCTAGACTCGACCGTCAACGATTCGATCAAACAGTGGGGGCTCCTAGGTCGGAGAAGGCTCTGATACCAACTTGTAATGCCCAGGATGGAGTTATACCTCCTACGTGTCGAGGCATGACTTAAAGGCATAAGTCCATCCTAGAATGATCTCAAGTTTGGTAATCTTTGCACATCTCAAGTAAAAGAGGGGATTGTAAACATAAATAGTCGGCTTACACTCGCCACGTCACACAAATACAATACATGTCTCAATCATCATACATTAAGAATATCACAACCCTCTAAGGGAAAAAATCCAAATGTCAAGATACCAAACTTAGATAAATAAACCACAGGCGGATCGAATCCTAGTAGAAGTCTCCACTAGTGATCATCCGGATATCGAACATAGTACCGACTACGCTCCTCGTCGTACTCCCAATCCAGCTCGGTGCCATCACCTGGATAGCTCACAGCCGGACCTGCATCTGGTGTGGTGAAGTAACTGTGAGCCACAGAGGACTCAGCAATCCCGTTCCCGGGTAACAAGACTATTTAAGCCTTTGGGAGAGGATAAAGGCTGAAGAAAAGAATAAGTGTTTGCAGCAGCAACTAGCAACTAGCTTACGTGAGTGAGAGCGAGAAGAGAAAAGCCTCGGACGAGAAGTGATCACGAAGTGATCCTAGCTACAAGCTCAACAAACATAACCCCTCCGTGTTCAACTCCCGAATCCCTATTCGGAAATTGACGGTCACGGAACACACGCTGGTAGTGTATTGAAACATTGTGTCAAGTTATCTACAACCGGATATTAACAAGCTCCCATCTGCCACATAACCGCGGGCACGGCTTTCGAAAGTTCAAAACCCTGCAGGGGTGTTCCAACTTGACCCATTACAAGCCCACGATCCGCGGAGTCGCAACTCCAAAGTGGGAAGACCCGAGTATTCTCGGAATCCCGTGCTCGAGATATACCGAACTAAGGTAAGGCTAATCCAGCAAATCCTCCCGGCGTGCCGACACCCTGATAGTAGCCACGCATATCTCGTCTCAGGCCACGACCGGATGGGACAAGCTACGGGTTTTTACCATACCTTGAGTTTCCTCGAGGTGGCCCCGCAGGTTGCCCGTTTCGGACCAACACTCATGTGGAGCACTGGCCCGGGGTTGTTGATTAAGAAAAAAAAAGGGTTTATAACTCCCTATGCAAGTTTAGTTTGTTATTAGGCAAATAGTACCAATGTTGGGACTTGCTGGAAAAGACTTAGCACTTAGCGGTTTATCGAGGGGGTCCCATACGCCCCAACCGTGTTAGGAACGCATAATCAAGGAACATAACACCGGTTTATACGGTTCCTAACGGCATGAGTGGAAAAAATCACCAAGCAAAAGGCTTAGCCTTCCACCCTTGCCAATATAGATGATTTCATTTTAAGCATTTATATAGTGTGATAAAACACAACCAAACTTCAACATGAAGCAAGCATCTTCGATCCTCACCTGCAACTAGCAATGCTATAAGAAGCGCTGAGCGAAGTGTACTTAGCAAAGCAACGGTTTGGGTAGGTAGGGTGGTTAAACATGGCAATGGTTACAAGTAGGAGGCTGACAAGAAGAACATGGGCATCGAGGCAAAACTATAGATCGAGACTACTAGTAATAGGCAAAGATAGTAATGTTATCGGGGTTCGGTCATCTTGCCTGAAGAGAAGTCGTTCGGATCGTAAGAAGGGTCCTCGTGCTCAACCTCGTTGGTAACCTCGTGCTCGTACTCGTACTCGGTCTCAGCTTCCGTCTCTAAACAAAACAATCACACCAAGCACAAATCAACAAGATGCAATGCGCACTCGAAAAATGATGGATGCATGATGGATGCACTAAGGATGCACACGGAGCACGGAAAATAGCACTCAAGCAAAACACCTCAAAACATGATAACAATATGATATTATGAATCTACACAGAAAATCAATCAATTTTCATATAAGATTCGCTGAAATCGGAGTTACGGGCTAAAAGTTATGCCCGAAACAAGAAATGAGCGAAAGCTGAAAATTACAGCCACATAACAACTTCGGAGCTCAAAATAATTGAGCTACAGCATTCAAACATCATGGCAAAGGACATGAACACAAACTAGACATATACTACAGCAACTAAGTCCAAAGGTGCACCCCCAAAGGAGTCACGGTTCAATAGCAATGAACTTGGACATATTGAACTTGACAATAAAATTCTGGCAGCAGAATTTTATTCAAACTTTGGAGCAAAAGATAAACATGCTACAGCCACACAAATAAACATGTGAGAACATGGATGGAAATCCAACAATATATACTACAAGGAACAATCAAGATCCACTCCAAAACTAACATGGTTTGTCCTAGAACATCACACGAACATGGCATCGGAACATTACAGATTTCAGACTTGGTGAAAATCCACTAAGTCCTAAAACAGCAATTTCATCATGGCATCTAAAAGAGCATGTTTAAGTCACCTCGAAACTAAACATGGCAAGAGGTAAGCACCTCATCAAAGTACACATGATGGTGATTCCGAAACATACAAGCATGCATCATTGAGGTAAACACAACGATAGCAACGGGCTCAACAAGATGGCATTTCATAACAAGTAAAACAACATCACAGCCACATGGCACTTTGCAACGATGATAACATGGCAAGAATAAATCTATCATGCATCCTATCACAAACAACATGTAGAGCACGGCAAGACGAACACGTGGACATGTCATTTGCATCATTCGGACAAACGAGCTAGAAGTTATCACTATGCAAAGGTGGCATAAAAACAACACATAGCAGCAGTTTATATCATGATGCACTCTTGCAACAGCAAAACAAGCACCTAGATGATCTCTAACATGCATGACACTAAAAGATAAAACGTAGTGCTATTCACCACGAACGTCTGGACATGCTATATGCGCGAAACGGACAAACACACAAGAAGATATCCTCAGTTGAAATATGCATCAGACATTAAAACAACAAGGACTAGGGTTTGAAATAACCTCAGATCTGAGATCTGGAAGAAGATGGGCTCGGGCCCGCGGATCTGCAGCGGCCCGCGGTGGAGGCGGCTGGGCGCTGGAAGGAAACAGCCTTGGGCCCGCGGCGGTGCGGCGGCTCACTGGCGAGGCGCCCGGCGGAGAGGCGGTGGCGACCGCGCCAGAAGGCGGCCCAGCTACGGGCAGCTTCGACCCAGGCGGCTGCTAGCGCTGGCCGGCGCGTGCGCAGGGAAGGCCGGCCCAGCGGAGTACGGCGGCTCGCTGGAGCGATCGATGCGGCGCGGAGTTGGGCTTGGGCCCTGGTGGAGGCGCGGAGGGGCGACGCGCTGCGGAAGCCCGGGCGATCGGGCCGGCTGGTTGCGGCTGGATCGCGAGGCCCAGGCGGGGCGGGACGCTGGCGAAGCTGCGGAGGGACGGGCCGGCCCGACGCGGCGGCTCGGGAGACCCCGCACGGGACGACGACCTGGGCGTGATGGAGAGGCCGACTGGATCCGGCGATGTGGTCCAGTCGCTGGAGAGGCCGATCGGGGAAGCGGCTGGATCGATCGGCCTGGGGAGCGAGGGCGATGCGTTGACTTGGCGCGGTCGATGGATCCGATCGGGATTTGATCCCCCGATCGATCCAGTGAGTTTTTGCGGCGGCTGGCTCGAGGGAAGAAGCCAAGTGGCCTAGGGTGGCTGGTGGATCTGAGAATAATGAGGGGAAGGGATCTAGAGGAAGAAGCTAGATGCCCAAAATAGACTAGGGTCTATTATATAGCAGTTTTTAGGGTTAGGGGGAATGGGTGTTTAGGAGCCCTCCAATCGTGATCCGACGGATCCGATCGCGGGGGTAGTTTAGCTGGGCCTAGGAGAGAAGTAGTAGACTGCAGTAGGGGTGTTTCTGGGACACGAAGTGAAGGCACTTTGGACCCACACGAATAACTGTTGGGATAGCAACGGAGTCCAAATGCGACGAGATTTGAGAGGCGGGTTGCACACAACAAAATAACAACACACACAACAACCTCGCGGCACACCGATAACGTTACACGCCCAAACAACAAAGTAGGCCTACGGGACGTCACGGACACGTGAGGGAGCTCCGGAACGCGAAATGGACAACGGGAAGGAACGCGTGGAACCGGATGCAACCGACAATACAAATGCAATGTGATGCACATGTCTACATGATATGAATGAATGCCACACACTCACACAACAAAACGACGAAAACCCGAAAGACAAAGAACCCGGAATGGAAATAGATGAAGCCGGAGATATATTATATACCCAAAAGGGAAAGTATTACATCCGGGGCATTACACACAAGCAGTCAGTCCGCTTAGTACAGGCGAAGGTTAGCAAAATACTGGGAGCGACCAACTAAGAGAGCAATGACGGTCATAATCATGCAGAGCGACAAAGCAACATTGAATCAGACATGGTAGTTATATCGCTACTCAGAAACAAAAGATCATCAAGGCTTGACAGACTTTCTTTACAGTCTTAAATATGCGTGAGCATACGCCAAGTCAATCAAAATAAATTCTCGAAGGAAGATATTACTAAACCATACCACATCATAGGCAAACAAATCATGTTGGTATTCCGATAACACATTGGGAACCCTCCAGCTATTTGAGACTAACCATAAGAAAACATGAACTACTAAGCGCCATCATGCACGTAGCATCTTTATCATAGACATATCAACCAACGCAACGGAAGCAAACTCTCTTAATAAGGTGAGCATGGTAATTAAAGAGAGTTCAAGCAACCAACTAAACAAAAGCTCTTGAAAAGATAAGCATGAAAGCTAAGAGCTGAACATGATAGTCGCTATTAAAATACAAAGAACACACACAGCAAGGATAGACATGAAAATTCTATGTTATGTTCTAGGTAGAAGTGGAGCGTGTTTCTCTCCCACATAAAGAAAGCTGAGTTCCGACTCGTTATGAAAAACTAAAGAAAACTAAAAGCAAGACGCTCCAAGCATAGCACGTAACACATGAAGTGATTAAAATATAGTGGAACGAAAGACGAACTGATAATGTTGATGGAGAAGGGGATGCACGGGGGCATCCCCAAGCTTAGACGCTTGAGTCTCCTTGAATATTTCTTGGGGGTGCTTGGGGGCATCCCCAAGCTTGAGCGCTTGACACTCCTGAATCTTTTTATCATCTTCCCTCGCACACTTGAAAACTCCCTTCATACATAACTCATCATAATCTGATTAGCGAGGTTAGTACCCATAATAAAATAATTATTCCTTGCTGGAAATAAAGATATTCTTGAAGGTCTACTGTTTCTCAAGATTGCCAAAAGGTTTTTGCAAAGAAAAAGCAAGCTCTTGGTTTGCAAAATGAAGGAAAAGCAAAACATGACAGAATCTGTGAAAAACATAACAACATGTAGTAATTGATTTGTTCGGGGCACTTTTGCAACTCTAATCAAAAAACTCAGAACAGAAGCACGAAAGACAATTATATAGAGCACGCTGTCGAAAAAATTCAGACCAAAAAGATGATCTGGTGATTTTATACGAATTTTTCTATCCAAGTACAGAATCTGTTTCCTGGACAGCACCTCACACTTTTGAACTTTCTAGCAATCAGAGGCTACACTTGGCACAAAATTGAAAAGCAAAGATATAATGATGATGCTACAGTAGTAAACAACATCAAGACACAACAAAAGCAAAATAAATTTATTCATGTGGGCTGCCTCCCAAAAGCGCTTTCTTTTATGCCTTTAAGCTAGGCATAATGCATATAGATCAAGTTTTATCAAGAGTGAAAGAATAGCTAGCCCGTACAACGGGCTCAAAAGGTAACTTGATCTTCTTTCGAGGGAAGTGTTCCATCCCTTTCTTGAGAGGAAACTGAAATTTTATATTCCCCTCTTTCATGTCAATGATAGCACCAACGGTGCGTAAAAAGGGACGTCCCAAAATAATTGGACAAAAAGGATCACATTCAATATCCATAATAGTAAAATCAACGGGAACATAATTATCATTGTCAACGATAAGAACATCGTCGATCCTCCCCAAAGGTTTCTTTATGGAAGAATCAACGAGACGAACACCAAAAGAACAAGAATCATAAGGTTTCAATTTAAGCATATCATATATTCTTTTGGGCATAACAGAGGTACTAGCTCCAACATCACATAATGCATAGCAAGAGAAGTCATTCAATTTAATTTTTATCATAGGATCCCAACCATCTTCTAGCTTTCTAGGTATGGAGGCTTCTACTCTAAGTTTCTCCTCCCTAGCTTTGATGAGAGCATTAGTGATATGCTCTGTGAAGGCAAGGTTAAGCGTGCTAGTGCGGGGATCTCTAGACATCTTGTGAAGGAAATCAATAACTTCGGTAAGAGTGCAACTATCAAAATAAAGGTCACTAGCATCAAGTAAAGTGGTAGTGGTGTCCTTTAGGTTCACATGTTTGGTAGTTTCTATAGTCATAGCATCACCATCAATAGGTCCAATGGGACCAGGAGTACATTGGGTGCTAAGAGTTTGGATATCCTCAACAACTTGGATAGTAGCAACAGTGTGGTGGGTAGGAAGGCTCTTAATTCTATCCTCTTCCCCCCTTTCTCTAGCCCATCTTTCTTTAAGTTTAGCCATCATCCTAATATTTTCATTAATTTGCACTTGAATAGCATTAATAGGAGTGACCTTCCTCTCCTCAAGAGGAGAAGTTTTAATTTTAAGCAATTCTATCTCATTGGCTAAATGGTCTACCTTCAAAGAGAGATCATCTAGTTTATGTAGTTTTTCTTCTACACTCTTATTAAAGGCTGTTTGGGTAGTGATGAAATCTTTAAGCATAATCTCTAGTTCAGTATTGGAGTTCTTGGTGCTAGGATAAGCATTGTTGTTCCCATAAGAATTAGAGGGGAACGGTCTAGGATTGCTACCAAAATTACTCCTATAAGCATTGTTGTTAAAATTGTTTCTAGAGATAAAGTTCACATCTACTTGTTCTTGAGCAATCAAAGAATTTAAAGGAACATCACGAGGATCAACAGAGGATTGCTTCGAAAGTAGAGACATGATCAAGTCAACTTTTTCATTAAGGGAGGAAATTTCCACGACAGAGTTTACCTTCCTACCCGTTGGAGCGCGTTCGGTGTGCCATTGGGAATAGTTGGTCATCATCTCATCGAGAAGCTTCGTGGCAGCACCAAGTGTAGTTGACATAAAGGTTCCTCCCGCGGCCGAATCTAACAAGTTCCATGAGGTAAAGTTCAAGCCTGCATAAAAAGTTTGGATAACCATCCAAGTAGTCAAACCATGAGTAGGGCAGTTCTTGATAAGAGATTTCATACGTTCCCAAGCTTGGGCAATGTGTTCATTATCCAATTGTTTAAAATTCATTATGTTACTTCTCAGTTGGATAATTTTAGCAGGTGGATAGTATTTTCCAATAAAAGCATCTTTGCACTTGTCCCATGAATCTATGCTATTTCTAGGCAAAGACTGAAACCAAATTTTAGCTCCTCCTCTCAAGGAGAAAGGAAAAAGCTTAAGCTTAACAATATTACCATCTATTTCTTGGTACTTTTGCATATCACAAAGTTCAACAAAGTTGTTCAAGTGTAAAGCAGCATCATCTCCAGCACCGGAGAATTGATCTTTCATAACTAGATTCAGTAAAGCAGGTTTAATTTCATATGAAGGTGCTGAAGTGGCAGGTGTAGTGATAGGTGTGCTGATAAAGTCATCGTTGTTGTGACTAGTGAAGTCACACAACTTGGTGTTCTCGGTGGAACCCATAGTAGCAAGCAAGCAAGATAACTATTTTTGTGATTTTCGATAAAAGATACTAAAGCAAAAACTGAAAGGTAAACTAACAAGACTAAAAGCAAAGGTAAAAGATAGCATGCAACGCCCCTATCTTGAAGAGTGGAGTCCCCGGCAACGGCGTCAGAAAAACTCTTGCTAGGCTTCTCGCCCCTCGTTGGTTACCCCAAGTGGAAGGTGTGAGATGTAGTGTTGCGGAAGTTTTTCCCTTGGCAAAGATACCAAGGATCGAATCCCCAGAGACTCGTAGGTTCAACAAGAAGGTGTCAACTGCTACGGCGCCAGATATTAGCAATCAACGTGGACCTACACACAGATACAAATAACTTTGCTCCCAACGAGTACAGAGAGGTTGTCAATCCCTCCGGCCTTGTAGTTCACAAAGGATTAAACGCAAGTGATAGTAGTGATAGATATAATTGCAATAGTAAATAATAGCGAAAAGTAAATAGCGGATGTGATCAATGATGGTAATATGGACCGGAGTCTCATGATGTTCACTAGTGATGTCTCTCTCCCAAAAGACGATAAAACAGCTATGTGAGGTAAACGAATTACAGCTGGGCAATTGACAAGACCATGTGCGCAAACCAATGCTGACTACATTGCAAGAAAGGTTGAGGTTCAAAGCATGGGCGGTACGCCAAAGTAAGTAGACCGAAATCCATCAATATCTACTACTAATCATCCACCTTGAGATAT
>LR738710.1:687333400-687372177 GCA_902687465.1 Secale cereale | reverse complement strand
CCCCCCCCCCCCCGGCTGTCCTTCGGGCGCACGGTAGTTTCTGGAACGCTGATTTTTTATATAATTTTTCTGGATTTTTCCTGGCAGTTCTCGTAATGTGAAAACCTGAAATACAAAAACAGCCGAAAACAGAATCTGGCACTGGGGTGCACTGAGTTAATAGGTTAGTCCAAATATGATCAAAAGTGTATGGAAGTGTATAAATATCATAGCAATATCACCCAAAAGAGGCATGGAGCAAGCAGAAATTATAGATACGTTTTGGACATATCACCTTGCCCCGCCCCCGCTTGAAGCCCTGAAGCCGGCTCGGCCACCTCGCTGCCGCTAGGGGCCGCCTCCGCTGGCCCTTGCTGAGTTGTCGTTTTCTGTGCGGAGCTCCTTTGCTATCACTGCGTGCCTCGACTGACGGCCGGAGCATGATCAACTCGCCGCAACAAGTACTGAAAAGTAACGCTCCTATATGAAGAGACCGCTGAATGTTTACATTAGATGGGTCGTACCATCACGAGTTTATCTACGGGAGTTACATACAGGCCATCTCATGATCCGCCCGAATCTGGTGAAATCCATCTAATCTATTTCTATTAGCATATATTGTTTTTGTTAAGGAACAATTACTCTGGCTTGCGATGTTTTTGATGCAGGGTGATTGTTCACTGTATGAGCGATGGCCGTGTCATGGAGTTGACTCGCCCGTCCGCCCGGCTTACAGCACCTGCGATTGACTCGCCCGTCCGCCCGGATTACAGCGCCTGCGATTGACTCGCATGTTCGCCTGGCTTACAGCGCCTACGATTGACTCAGTGATTAACTCGTCCTTCCATGCCAGCTTACAGCGCCGTGGCCGACTTATCTGTCTGTGCCGCCTCTGATGCCGCGGTCGTCTTTACCGTCCGTCTCTCGCGGCCTGGTTTACATCAACACATCGGGCCGCACCAATCTGCATGAGCTGTTTACTGAGTATAAAGCCAGTCACTGCTTGGGTAGCCCGGTTTTCTTCCAACAACTCTGGAGCAAATTTTCATGTATTATCAGCCGCCATCTGCACTCGATGGCTCAATGGGCAGGCACACAAGTCGCCGCCACTACAGTTTGGTTAACTTCAAACAGCCAGTTGGAAGGAACCATTGGCCAAGTTGCTGACACAGCTCATACAGGATCATTTATAAACCGCCGCAGTCACCTCAACCTCCTGTGGATTCACATCGCACTATCAACACCAATGATGTACACCTTATGCTATGGTCAAATATGGAGAATCTCAAGCCAACTCATGTAGTAGTCTTAAGACTCAGGAGCTACAATGGTATGTGTCAGGGATATTACTATTAGGTATAAACCGCCCAGGAGGGGCCGGTTTATACCTATCGAGATTACTTTTAATGAAGACCAACGGAGCATGAATCAAGACACTTTAGTCCAAGAAGCTTAAAGCCCAAGAGGTGTTAGGGCCCATGATTTGTAAACCGCCATACGGTGTGTAAATTGTGATGTAAGATAGGAAAGATAGAGACCGAGCCGGACACGTTTATGAACCGGCTCGGGGACTCTGTAAACCGGACCGGGTGTCACCTCGTGTATATAAAGGGACGACCCGACGATGGTTCAAGGGACAGAGGACAACAACTCGGGACACAGGCAAAGCGGATTCGCTCCCTGGTCATCGAAACCCTAGCAATATTACACCAAACTAGACGTAGGCTTTTACCTTCATCGAAGGGGCCGAACTAATATAAAATCCTTGTGTCCTCGTCCGCTTTAACCCCTTTAAGCTAACCCGTAGCGATTGCCTCACGACTAAGTCCTTTCGCTAGGACATTTGTCGTGACAAAACCACGACAGTTGGCGCCCACCGTGGGGCTATCGCATGATGGTTTCGAGTTCTTGAAGGGCAGCTTTGAAGGACTCAAGGGCTACGCAGTGGGCCCGATGACTAGGAGTCATCGCGGCAAGATCTACATCGATGATGCAGGCTGGGGCCCCGAGGCCGATTCAATCGAATACGGGTACCGGGTCCCCTTTGGCGGCATCCACGTCTTCATTGGCAAGATCGACGAACCGGGCCCTGAGCCGGACATCTTCCCCAACATCGTCGAGCCGGCTCAGCGTGCGAGACCTGCCCAGATTCGGCCCGCCGTGAAGCGTGTCTTCGTCGGAGCAGTTCATGGAGCACAAGCTGAAGATGGACCGGACTCTGGCGGTGAGACTGTTGTCTATTCCGACGACGAGTCGTCCTCTGGAGAGATGGAATCTTTATACCTGTTGCAAGATGGCCGATCTGGGGGCTGTTCTAATGGTGATAGTATTCCGGACCCCCTTGATCCACCGAACCGGGTTGACGTCTTCATGGCTGGATCACAACCTATGCAGCAGTCGTCAACTACAACTGCATTAACATCAGACGCGACGGGAGCTAGGGCTGGAGGCCTTGGTCCGTCACCGGCCGAAACCTTGTCCACCTTGGTCGATACTTTGACAGCACTGTTAACATCGGCGGTAGCCCAGGCCGATAAGGAACAACATGACATGCAAGTCGCTCAAGTGAAAGGCCAGATAGATCAAGCCAAATTGGACCTAGCCGCTGAGAAAACCAGGATGGTTGCGAAGCACGCCGAGCTGGACGCTCAGGCTTATCGACTCATGTTGGATCACACTGCTTCACAGGAGGTAATGAGGAGAAGGCAACGATCTCGCCTACCACCGGTTTACGAAGCAAGGAACCTTTTTAACACGCCAGGAGCAGGAACCAGTAACCAGCCGGAGGTAAACCGGGGAGGAGCGCCGGGCATAGGAGCGTCAGTCCAGCCGACAGCCGCGGAGCCGAACCGCCGGGTCGTTCTATCACAGCACGTACCTACCCCTCCCGGTCATTACTCCAACCCATTAGATAACATGGTTGCCGCCGCTTCATGACTGGCCGCACTTCCCAATGAAGGAACGTCCCCCATAGCGGTGGAGGCACGGCGGGCCACAGAGTTTCTGGAGACGGCGTTAACCCAACAGCAAGCTTATTCTCACAGCCGTGAGAGGATTCACTCCACCCCTCGCCCAAGTCGGAGTTATACTAGGCACCTGGATGAGTCGGCTGTGTCAAGCAGCGCGCGAAGACGTAACCCGCCGCGGAGGGATAATCCGGCAGGAGGAGATGTGAATGCTCAAGACGTGGTGGATTAGGGCAGGCAGCGCCGGGAGGCCGAGTTAGCAGCACAGTACGAAAACCGCCAGCCAACGCCAGTTCGTCCATCTACCACAGTTGAACTGGGGGTTCTTTCCAGCTCCTTGGGAGTGCCTTGTCTTACTCCCTCTTTACGCAATGTAAAACTACCCAAGGATTTCAAAGGGCCGCGCAAAGTTCCCAACTATACTGCGGATTTGTCCCCTGAGACATGGGTGGAAAGCTATGAGATGGCCATGGAGATGCTGGATGTAGATGATGCAGCATGTGCCAAGTACTTTACTATGATGTTGGAGGGTACAGCTCGCACTTGGCTGAAAAGCTTACCACCCAATTCCATCGGATCATGGGCCGAATTGCGTCGCTGGTTTATTAATAACTTCAAAGACACATGCAAACAGCCAATGTCTATCGTCGATTTAGCTGCCTGTGTTCAAGGAGGGCACGAGTCAACAAGCCATTGGGTGCGTCGTGTGTCGGAGATCCTGTATTCTTCCAACAGCATCAACCCGGACACAGCAGTTATAACTTTGGAAGACAATTGCCGGTTTGAGCCTTTGAAGCTGAAGTTGGGACGGCTCAAACGTAACAGTGATGACATGGGGACGCTCATGGGCGCCTTGGTGAAATATGCAGATTCAGATAGTGCCAAGTACCTGGATTCTGATGATGAGAAGTCAGGGAAATCAAAGAAGAGCGGTAAAGCGCCACAACCTAACCCGGCGAATCAAGGATATAGTGGTAAGCGTAAAGCTGATAGTAATTCAGATTTCGTGGCTAACACTAATGCTCAGGAGAACGGCTAGCGCCGCAAGGGTAGACTACCCCCGCGAAATGGGAGGCCGCCTATTAATCTGGAACGCCAGATGAACATACCTTGCCCAAGGCACGGCACGCCGAAGAAGCCAGCTACGCACCTCTGGAAGGACTGTTTTATTATGAAGGAAATCATGAGCCGGTCCCAGTATGATCATGGACCGTCCGGTGGTTCAGGACCTGGTTTTCACGGGCCAGGTTATCAAGGTGGCGGATCAGGTTCAGGATTCCAAGGTAACTAGAATAATCATGGCAACCAGAATGGGCACAATCAGCATAACCAGCAGCATGGCCAGGGTGGTTATAACAATCAGGGCAATCAACAGCAGCAGCAATCCGGATATTAGAGTAATCCGAAGCAGTTGTGTAGTGGGCAGTATCACGTCTTCACCACGAGCTTATGTTAATGTGATGAGAAGGTTTACAAGAGGGCAGTACATTTTGTCGAACCGGCGGTGCCACGCTACCTGCGCTAGTCAGAACAGCCCATTGTGTGGAGTCGAGAGGATCACCCGCCCCGGGTTGATAACCCGGGTCAGCTGGCTCTAGTTGTAGCACCTCAGGTTGGGGGCTATAAGTTTACCAAAGTGCTTATGGATGGAGCTAGCAGCATTAACATTCTGTATTATGAGACTTTTCGGCGCATGGGGCTAACAGATAAAAAGCTTCGGCAGTCCAACACGGTTTTTCATGGCGTGGTGCCCAGTAAATCGGCGTATCCAGTTGGTAAGATAGACTTGGAGATCACTTTCGGAGATGAGCATGATTCTAGGTCTGAGACTTTGACCTTTGAAGTGGTAAAGATTAAGAGCCCGTATCACGCCCTGTTCGGGCGGCCGGTCTATGCTAAATTCATGGCGAGGCCTTGCTATGTTTATCTACAGCTCAAGATGCCGTGTCACAAGGGAACCATTACGGTTCATGGAAGTCGCAAGATCGCTTTGGAGTGTGAAGAAGGTGATGCGGCGTATGCTGAGGAAGTTTGTGCAACGGAGGAGCTGAAATTTTATAAAGATAATGTTGATCCGGCAGATATGTCTCCGCTGAAAAAGCCAACCACAGAGCATGATCCGGCATTGAAGTTCACATCAGCTGATGAGACCAAGCAGGTTGACTTTGTTCCTGGCGATTCATCCAAGCAGTTCACCATCAGTGCCAACCGAGATCCAAAATAGGAAAGCACGCTCATCGAGTTCATCCGTGAGAACCGGGAAATTTTTGCATGGAAACCTTCTGACATGCCAGGTGTACCGAGGGAACTCGCTGAGCACACTCTCAACATTGATCCTAAGTTTAAACCAGTTAAACAGTTTCTCCACCGCTTCAATGAAGAAAGGCGCAAAGCAATTGGTGAAGAAGTGGCTAGGCTCTTGGCAGCAGGCTTTATAATTGAAGTGTTTCATCCCGAGTGGCTAGCTAATCCGGTGCTGGTGCTTAAGAAGAACGACACTTGGCGAATGTGTGTTGATTACACAGATCTGAACAAAGCTTGCCCAACTGATCCCTTTTCCCTCCCTCGTATTGATCAAATCATTGATGTTACGGTGGGTTGTGAGCGCTTAAGATTTTTGGATGCTTATTCCGGTTATCATCAGATCAAGATGGCAGTCAAGGACCAGGAGAAAACATCCTTCATAACTCCCTTTGGGGCCTTCTGCTACGTATCTATGCCTTTCGGGCTCAAGAGTGCCCAGGCAACCTATCAACGATGTGTGCAGAATTATCTTCATGGGCAGATTGGGCAGAACGTTCACGCTTATGTGGACGATATTGTGGTAAAATCCAAGAAGGAGGAGACGTTGATAATAGACTTGAAGGAAACCTTTGATAATCTCTGGGTCTATAAGATGATGCTTAATCCGGCTAAGAGTGTTTTTGGTGTTCCGGCAGGCAAACTCTTGGGGTTCCTGGTGCTAAACAGAGGAATTGAAGCTAATCCGAAGAAGATCAAGGCGATTACATCCTTGGCTAAACCGGCATGCATCAACGTTGTCCAACGCTTGGCGGGCCGCATTGCAGCGCTTAGTCGGTTTATCAGCCGTTTGGGGGAGAAGGCCATCCCGCTTTACCAGATGATGAGAAAGACAAATCGCTTTGTGTGGAGTGATGCTGCTAATGCGGCGTTTAAGGATTTGAAGAAGCAATTGGCTGAGCCGCCAGTCCTTGCTACCCCAGTTGATAATGAGCCACTATTGCTATACGTGGCTGCTAACGCCCGGGAAGTAAGCGTTGCCATCGTGGTAGAGAGCAAGGAGGCAGGAAAGGAATATCCGGCTCAATGGCCGGTTTACTACATCAGCGAGGTGCTCATTGAGTCCAAGCAGAGATATCCACATTGGCAGAAGTTGATATATGGAGTCTTCTTGGCAAACCAGAAGCTAAAGCAGTACTTTCAAGGTCATCCAATCACTGTGGTCAGTTCAGCCCCGCCGGGCGATATAATCCAGAACAGAGAGGCGACTGACCGAGTTGCAAAGTGGGCCATTGAGCTTAGTCCTCACGGATTGAAGTATGTTCCCCGTACTGCAATTAAATCCCAAGCACTGGTGGACTTCATCAATGATTGGACAGAGCTACAAGCACCAGAGGAAAAGCCGGATCACACGTATTGGACTATTCACTTTGATGGATCCAGGCAATTGGAGAGCTCGGGGGCTGGAGTCGTATTAACTTCCCCATGAGGTGATAAGTTCTGTTATGTCCTCTGTTTAATATTCCCTTGTACTAACAATGCAGCTGAGTATGAAGCTCTCCTTCATGGTCTATGAATGGGTAAAGAGATGAATTTAAGCCGGGTTAAATGTTTTGGCGATTCAGACCTGGTGGCTCAACAAGTGTTTGGTAGGTGGGATTCTAAAGATCCACTTATGGCAGCATATAGACGGAGGTGGATGTAATGCCCCGGATGTAACACTTTCCCTATATGGCTATATAAACTTTGGCTTCATCAGTTCCATTCCGGGTTCTTCATCTTTCGGGTTTTCGTCGTTTTGCCGTGTGCGTGTGTGCATTCATCCATGTCATGTTGTCATGTGCATTGCATTGCATTTGTGTTGTCTTTTGCATCCGGTCTCATTCGTCCCTTCCCGTTGTCCGTTTTGAGTTCCGACGCTCTCACATGTGCCCGTGGCATCCCCGAGTCCTTCTTTCGTGTTTGGGCGTGTAACGTTTCCAGCATGGCGTGAGACTTGTCGTGCGATGTTGTTTTGATACGTGTAACCCGCCTGTCAAGTTTTGTCGCGTTTGGAGTTCGTTTGGTACTCCAACGGGTAACCTAGTGGGCTAAAAGTACCTCCTATTTGAGGCCCAAGACCCCCTCCACAACAGCCCACCAACCCAGCACAACCCTTCCCATCATCTCGGCCGTTGAATTGTGATCGCGTGGCCGAAAGCCGCTCCCCATTTGGAGTCTCCTAGCTCCTTGTGCCTATAAAAACGTCCACCCCTCCATTTTTCTCGTCCAAACCCTAGTCTTCTTCCTAGCTCCAGCCGCCGCCTCGTTTTCCGTGCCGGGCGGACGTATCTGTCCGTGCCGGACACAACCGCCGCCTCCACCGCCGCGCGGGCCCGCAGGCCCAGCGCCGGCCCGCCGCCGCCGCCTTTCGGGCCAGTCCCCGCGCCGCACCTCGCCTTCGTCCCCGCTGCCTCCGGTGGCCGGGCCGCCTCCCCGCGCCGGGTCCCCGTCGCCGGCGAGCTCGCGCGCGCCGCCCCTCGCTCCAGTAACCGCCGCCTCCGCCGCCGCCCGAGCCCCAGGCTCCTCCGGCCGCCGCCAGGAGGGCCGCCGCACGGCCGCCCTTCAGCCTCCTCCGGCGGGTCCCTCGCCGGACCCTCGTGACGCCGCCGGCGTCGACCACCGACGAGATTGAGCGCGATCCTGCCGCCGGCCTTCGATCCAGATCGGATCGGCCCGATCCAACTCCCGGGTCCGAAACCCTAACAGGCGCGACCCGTGACCCACGCGTTCCGATCCGCGAACCCGCTCTGCCGACCCGCTTTGACTCCGGAGGTTGACCCCGTTTCCCCTGTTTTTTGTCTAAGTCCTTCTAATTTTTCATTGTCTGATGCATTTTGTGTAAAGGCTATACCTTTTTGTGTGCATGTCCGATTTGTGCATATGATATGTCAAAACGATCGTGGTGATGTGTACTATGTTTTGTTTCATTGTGCCATGCATGTTTTAAGTCCATCTAGATGTCTTAATCTTCATGACAACAGTGCTACTTGTTATAAACTGTTGTTATTAGTTGTTTTCATGCCATGTTTGAGATGTGATAACTTGGTGCATGTTTATCCAAATGAAGCAAATGATATGTCAAAATGTTCATCATGAGATGCTCTACATGTTGGTTGCTATAGGATGCATGTTAGAGTTCATATTGCCATGTTTATCGCTGTTGCAAAAGTGCATGTGGCTGTCAGGTTTTGTAACTTGTAACGAGATGCCTAGTTGAGGAGCTCGTTGCTATTGTTGTGTTTGTCCCCATGTTGCATGCTTATATGTTTTGGATTCCCCATCATGTGTTCTTTGCTGTGGTGCAAACCATTTGCCATGTTATGCCTTGAGGTGACTTAAACATGCTCACAATTATGCCATGATAATATTGCTGTTTTAACACTTAGTGAAATTTCACTAAGTCTGGAATCTGTAATATCCTGATGCTATGTTTGCTTGATGTCCTAGGCAAATCCATGTTAGTTTTGGGGGGGCATTGATCATTCCTTGTTGTATATGTTGTTGTATATCCATCCATGGCCTCACATGCTCATTTGGGTTGCTGTAGCATATTTAATTCTTGCTCCGAAGTTGCTATAAAATATTGCTGTCAGGTTTTTATTGTCATGTTCAAAATGTTGTAGCTTGTTGCTATTGGTCCATGCCTCCTATGGAGTTGCTCCAATGGAGTTATTTGCTGTAGGATATGTCTACTTCATGTCCATGCTTCTTGTCACCATGTTTGAGTGTTGTAGAGTATATATTTCTTGCCCCAAAGTTGCTATGTGGCTGTTAGTTTCAGCTTTGCATTGTTTCTTGTTTCGGTTGTATCTTTTAGCCCGTTGCTCCGTTTTGGGCGAGTCCTATATCAAACTTGTGTGTTTTTGCATGTATATTCATAATATCATCTTGTTTACATGTTTGGAGTATGTTTGCTTGATGTTTGGGTGCATCTTGCACCGTTTCCATGCTTATCTTGATTTGATCATATCTTCTAGACCGTAGCTCCGTTTTAAACAAACTTTATATGAAACTTGACTAGAATTTCATGTAGATTTTCATGGTGCATGTTAACTTGCTGTTTAACAAATTTAACTTAAGGTTTGTTCAGATCTGGACTAATTTCAAACTATGCATATGAGGACTTACCGGATTTGTCTTAAGTAGTTTCCGGCCTCATTTAAACCTGCTGTTTCTTGTGTGGTATACCTGTGCTTCCTACCTTGCCATGTTTTGCATCCTCAATAGACTTGTCTTGCATCCTACTTGCTTGAGCATATTGTCATGTTTCTTGTGTTGTTTCTCTGTGCTTCCTATGTTGTCATGCTGTGCATCCTAAGTGCATCTGCAGTGCTTCCTTAGTGCATCAGCCATGCATCCTGTAGTTTGCGCATTGCACCTTGTTTGATTTCGTGCCTCGTGTGTTCTTTTGTTGAGTAGAGCCGGAAGCCGAGACCGAGTACGAGAACGAGGTTACTACCGAGGTTGAGAACGAGGAGCCCTCTTACGATCCCATCGACGACTCGACGGGCAAGATGACCTGACCCAGATATCATTACTATCTTTGCCTATTGCTAGAAGTCTCGCTCTTTAGCTTATTGCCTCGATGCCCATGTTTGTCTGTCAGCCTCCTATTGTAACCATGAATCTGTCTAACCACCCTACCTACGCAAACCTTTGATTGGCTACGTAGGCTTCGCTCAGCCCCTCTTATAGCATTGCTAGTTGCAGGAGAAGATTTGAAGATTCTTGCTTCATGTTGAAGCTTGTTGGGATATCACACTATATAAACTCTTTAATGAAATCATCTATATATTGGCAATGGGTGGAAGGCTAAGCCTCTTGCTTGGTGATTTGTTCCATTCATGCCGCCCTAGGAACCGTATAAACCGGTGTTATGTTCCTTGATTTTGCGTTCCTCACATGGTTGGGGTTATGGGACCCCCTCGATAAACCGCTTAGCGCTAAGTCTTTTCCAGCAAGTCCCAACATTGGTACTCCATTTGCCTAACAATTAAAAAACTTGCCGAGGGAGTAATTAACCTGAGGATTAATTAATCAACCCCCCTGGGCCAGTGCTCGATTTGAGTGTTGGTCCAAACTAGAGCCACTTGCGGTGCCACCCAGTTCGCTGGGGTCTTCGGTATCTGTACGTATTGCTCATCCGGTCGTGGCCTGAGACGAGATACGCGCGGCTACTATCAGGGTGTCGGCACGCCGGGAGGATTTGCTGGATTAGTCTTACCTTAGTCGGAGTATCTTGAGCACGGGATTCCGAGGATACTCGGGCCTTCCCACCTTGGAGTTGCGACTCCGCGGATCGTGGGCTTGTAATGGGCCAAGTTGGAACACCCCTGCAGGGTTTTGAACTTTCGAAAGCCGTGCCTGCGGTTATGTGGCAGATGGGAATTTGTTAATATCCGGTTGTAGAAAACTTGACACCATGTTCAGAACACACTACCAGCGTGAGTACCGTGACGTTCATTTTCCGAAAGGGGTTCGGGAAGTGAACACGGCGGGGTTATGATTGACGTGCTTAGTTAGGATCACTTCGTGATCACTTTGTCGCTTGTGGCACTTCTCTTCTCGCTCTTATTACGTAAGCTAGTGCTAGTGCAGCTGCATCCTTTTATTCTTTCTTCAGCCTTGTTCCACACCCAAGGCTTAGATAGTTCTGTTACCCGGGAACGGGATTGCTGAGTCCTCCGTGGCTCACAGATTCTACACCACATCAGATGCAGGTACCATGGTGAACTACGCAGGTGACGGCACAGAGCTATACTGGGAGTACGATGAGGAACGTAGCCGTTACTATGTGCACTATCCCGATGATCAGTAGTGGTTTCTACTAGGGGCGATTCGAACCTGTGGCTTTATGTATGTTTGGTATCTGTCATTTGGATCTTCACCCGTAGACGGGTTGTGATGTTATTTGGATGATGTTTGACTATGTAATGAATTGTGCGACATGGCGAGTGTAAGCCAACTATCTCTTTTCCTTTTCATCCCTATTTTTACATGAGATGTGCAAAGATACCGAACTTGAGATCATTCCAGAATGGGCTTATACCTTTAAGTCGTGCCTCGACACGTAGGACGTATAGTCCCATCCTGGGCATTACAAGTTGGTATTCAGAGCCTTCTCCGACCTAGAAGCCCCCACTGATTGATTGAATCGTTGACGGTTGAGTCTAGGCACACACTTAAAAATGTTTTGAGTCCTATATATATATCGGAGAGTAGGAATTCTTTTGCTCCTCATCTCTTTTCACTCTGGTGAGGACTCCTGACGATTACTCTTGTCTCTTCTACTCTCAAAATTCACCAAATTTTTTTTTAGGAATCTCACGAGTATTGTTTGGATTGTTCCGATGTCTTTGTGACGAGAACATTGTTCTCGATGCCTCCTGTCATTTAGGGGTTGTGGCAGTGTCCCGGGGAGTTGAGCTTCGAGGTGTTGTCGTCACAAATATATCGCATCAGTTCTGGAATACTTAAGACGGCCGACATCGAAAACTCTCCTATGCGGTTAGTGGCAAGATAACCCCGACATCATCCAGTACTGGGGAGGTAGTTCGGGAGTATTGCCATAGCTTGTATAGTAGATGTGTTTCGAAGGTACGAGGTAGACGGTTTCCGGAAATAACTGGTTATGTGTTGAAGGATGGATACAGCTGGATGTAGGATTAGAGTTGAGTGCGCGATGCTTCCCCTGTATCCCCAACACCTGATTGCATAACTGGAAACTTTCGGAAATTAATAGGTGGGTTCATCTAGTAGATCGTAGGCATTCTTCCAATGAATGCATGATATGGAGTTCGGGGTTCTACATTGAGTGAAGTAGTTTTATGGCCGTTGTTCCGATCGGGAGTTGCATCTTAAAGGGTCCTTGGCTATGCTGATCCGGGGATTGCAAAACCCTTTTGTAACACGTTCCATAAGCTTTCAGCATGAATATGTCGAACGAAACTTCTATCTTGTATTTGTCCTATCTGCTCCTTGTTGTTTTATTTACCTTTTGTCTCCCAAGTGGCTTCTCGTGAATATTGTTGTTACTATTAAACTGAGAATTTCATTCGTTCCTCTTGTTCAATGATTCTTGTGAAGACTATGTTGCAATTTCTAGCCGTTGATTCAGCTTATATATTCTTTCAATCAATGGCTAATAGTGGGCATCTCTTTCAGTGATGGCTCCTAAAAGGGTTCCCAACGCTAACCTAGAGGGTGAAGAGGTTCCTGATCGTCCTCCTTCCCCTCCTCCTCCATCTGAGGCCTGGAGAGCAATTATGCAAGCGACGAATTAGAACACCCAGATGCTTATGCAAATGATGCAGAACATTCAAGCAAATCAAGCAAATCAGGGTGCTCATGGGAACCAAGGCAATTTGTTCAACCAACCTCATTTTGCTACGCTCAACCAGTTCCTGGCAAATCAACCAAAGGCATTCAATTACTGCATGGACCCTCTGGATGCTGAAGACTGGATAACAGATATCAAGAAGCATTTCGAGTGCAGTAACGTCAGGCCCGAGGACTATGTGAAGTTTGTAGCCTTCCAACTCAAGGACCAAGCAGTTGATTGGTGGCAGCAGTACAAAGATTCCAGAGCAGGGCGTGTAATCTCCTGGGATGACTTCTGCAAGGACTTTCATTCTCGCCACATTCCAACAAGTGTCATCGAGGGTATGCGTGAGCAATTCCGCAACCTGAAGCAAGGCTCAATGACTGTCTACCAATATAATGTCAAGTTCCAGAACCTTGCCCGCTATGCCAAGCAAGACATCCCAGATGCCAAGAGCAAGATCTATCAGTTTCGCGGTGGTCTGAAGGATGAACTCCAACTTGCTCTCACCTTGTTCGAGCCTGATGAGTTTGATCAATTCTATAACATGGCACTTAAGCAAGAGGCAGCCCAGCTCAAGATGGAAGCTTCCAAAAAGAGGATCAGAGACGCTTTCACTCCTCCTCTTCTTCTCAAGTGGTCGCAAAGCAACATAAGTTTTGGCTTCCACCTCCTCCAGTGATCCGAGCTCCCAACAACAACAACAAGAACTCTTGTGGCCGTGCTTTCTCCCACCCACCCAACCCAAGCAATCAGTCAAAGAATCATTTTCAAGCTTCCAAGTCAAGTGCTCCTTATCACCGTCCTCTCTCAAAAGTGATTTGCAACAAGTGTGGCCAGAAGGGTCATTATGCTAACAAGTGCCCCAACCCAAGGCGCCTTCCGCCTCCTCCACCTGTCAGCACTGCTATTGTCAAGCACAATCCCAAGGTTGCAAGAGTGAATATGATGAATGCAGCTCAAGCAAAGAACTCTTCAGATGTGATACTTGGTAATCTTCCAGTTAACTCTATTCCTGCAAAAGTGTTGTTTGATTCGGGTGCATCGCTTTCTTTCATTTCAAGACCTTTTGTTGCCAAGCATGATTTTGTCACTCAAGTGTTGCCAAATCTCTTGAGCATTATTTCTCCTGAATTGCAAATGTCCTCTCGGGTGCATGTTCCGGATGTATCTATTCGCATGGGTGATTACCGCTTTCTGGCTTCTCCGGTTGTTCTCGGCAACTCCGACATTGACCTTATTCTCGGGATGGATTGGCTTTCTCAGCATGATGCTCACATTGATTGTGCAAATAAGGAAGTCAAGCTTACTCATTCCAATAAAGATGTGATTATCTTCGCCTCTCGAGATAACACAATCAGGCTATTCTCTCTCAATGACAAGGGCGAGATTAATGCCATCTCTCAAATTCTGGTGGTCAACGAATACGAAGATGTTTTCCCTGAAGAGCTTCCAGGCATGCCTCTGCATCGTCAAGTTGAATTCGTCATTGAACTCGAGCCTGGTACTGAGCCAGCATGCCGGCGTCCGTACAAGCTCTCCCCTGAAGAGTTGAAGGAGTTGAAGAAACAGCTTGATGAACAAGAGCGTATGGGTCTGATCAGGCCTACCACGTCTCCTTGGGGCTGTGGTGTCTTATTTGTCAAGAAGAAGGATGGCACGGAGCGCCTTTGCGTTGATTATCAGCCATTGAACAAGAAGACAATAAAGAACAAGTATCCGCTCCCCAACATCAATGAATTGTTCGAGCAGCTCAAAGGAGCAAAAGTGTTCTCTAAGCTCGATCTACGAATGGGTTATCACCAAATTCACATTCGTGAAGAAGATATCCACAAGACTACCTTCAGAATGAGCTACGGTTCCTATGAGTATACAGTCATGTCTTTTGGCCTCGCTAATGCTCCACCTACCTTCTCGAGAATGATGCACTACATTTTCAACCCCTACACCAACGAATTTGTGCTTGTGTATCTGAATGACATCTTGGTATTTTCCAAGAATGAAGAGGATCAAGAAAAGCACCTCCGTCTGGTTCTCGACAGACTCCGTGAACATAAGTTCTATGCCAAGTTCTCCAAGTGCGAATTCTGGCTCGATAAGGTCTTGTATCTGGGCCATATCATCTCCGCTGACGGTATTGCGGTCAACCCCGAGAAAGTTGAAGCCATTGTCAACTGGGAACCTCCTCAGAACGTCAAGCAACTCCGAAGCTTTCTTGGTCTTGCTAGCTATTGCAGAAGGTTCATTGAGAACTTCTCCAAGATTGCCAAGCCCCTCTCCAACTTGCTGCAGAAGAATGTCAAGTACAAGTGGTCTCCGGATTGTGATGTGGCATTCAAAACTCTCAAAGAAAAGCTCATCTCTGCTCCAGTTCTTACTCCTCCAGATGAGTCCAAGCCCTACGAAGTATTCTGTGATGCTTCTCTTCAAGGACTTGGTGGTGTGCTAATGCAGGACAAGAAGATTGTGGCATACACTTCTCGTCAACTGAAGCCAAGTGAGAAGAACTACCCCACTCATGATCTCGAGCTAGCAGCTGTGGTACACGCTTTGATCACGTGGAGACACCTTCTGTTGGGCAGAAAAGTCGACATCTTCACCGATCACAAGAGCTTGAAGTACATCTTCACACAGCCGAACCTGAACCTTCGCCAGACTCGTTGGGTTGAGATGATCAAAGAGTATGATCCAAGCATCGAATACACACCTGGCAAGGCCAATGTCATTGCAGATGCCTTGAGCAGAAAGGCATATTGCAATAGTCTCCTTATCAAGCCGTTTCAGCCTGAGCTTTGTGAAGCATTCAGGAAGCTCAACCTCCAAGTTGTCCCGCAACTTGGAGATTCTTCTCTTCTCTTGTGGGGAGCCGTACACTCATTTGAGTAGTGTCCGGGTCTTCCACAATTGTAGCAGTTTCGATCACGACTAGAAGATCTCTTTTCATCATATGATCTAGACTTTGAGCTTCTCTCTTTGCCTCTATTCTTGTAGAATTTGTTGAAGTTCTTAACCATTAGGCTTATCTCTTCATTGGAAATTAACTTGTCACTTGAGGTTGTGGGAGCATCACTTGTAGCTTTGTAAGCACCACTTGACTTGTTGTGAAGCTCTTCCTTATCCTTAAGTGTCATCTCATGAGCAACAATTCTTCCAATGACTTCAGTTGGCTTGAGAGTCTTGTAGTTTGGCATCATTTGGATCAAAGTGCACATGGTTTCATACTTTCCATCCAAAGCTCTTAGAATCTTCTTGATGATGAATCGGTCGGTCATTTCTTCGCTTCCTAAGCCGGCAATCTCATTTGTGATGAGAGCAAGCCTAGAGTACATTTCAGCGACTCCTTCACCATCCTTCATCTTGAACTTGTCAAGTTGACCTTGAAGAATATCTAGCTTTGATTCCTTCACAGACTCGGTACCTTCGTGCATTTCAACCAAAGTATCCCAAATCTCTTTAGCATTCTCAAGACGGCTGATTTTGTTGAACTCCTCGGGACACAAGGCATTGAAGAGAATGTCACAAGCTTGAGCATTGTTTTGCAACATCCGCAACTCTTCCCGTGTAGCTTCGCGATCCGGAACTTTTCCTTCCTCGAAGAATTCACCTTGCATGCCAACACAAATAATGCCCCATGCGGCTGGGTTATGACCAAGAATATGCATTTTCATTTTATGCTTCCAACTAGCAAAATTTGTGCCATCAAAGTAAGGACCTCTACGAAAATTACCCTCACTAGACGCCATACTCTCCTAGGTTGTGAAACCAAGCTTATGGAGTCCAATGCAATGGAGACCAATATAATGGAGACCAAAGCTCTGATACCACTTGTAGGATCGAAAGTATGTCTAGAGGGGGGTGATTAGACTACTTGTAAATATAAAAATTCTGCCTTTTGATCAAGAACAGTTTTTGGCAGATTCACAATTATGATCAAGTTAAGCATCACCCTACACATGCAATTCTAGAGTATAGGCAGCGGAAAGTAAATTGCACATGTATTAAAGAGAGGTGGAGAAGAGCAAACGCAATTTGGAGACGCGGTAATTTTTCCCGTGGTTCCGATAGGTGGTGCTATCGTACATCCACGTTGATGGAGACTTCAACCCACGGAGGGTAACGGCTGCGCGAGTCCACGGAGGGCTCCACCCACGAAGGGTCCACGAAGAAGCAACCTTGTCTATTCCATCATGGCCTACGCCCACGGAGGGCTAGCCTTACTCGGGGTAGATCTTCACGAAGTAGGCGATCTCCTTGCCCTTACAAACTTCTTGGTTCAACTCCACATCTCGATGACGGAGGCTCCCAAGCGACACCTAACCAATCTAGGAGGCACCACCCTCCAAAAGGTAATAGATGTTGTAGATGATGATGAACTCCTTGCTCTTGTGCTTCAAATGATAATCTCCCCAACACTCAACTCTCCTCACTGATTTGGCTGTGGTGGAAGAAAGGATTGAGTGGAAAGAAACTTGGGAAGGTTAGAGATCAAGTTTCATATGGTAGGAGTGGAGCAGCTTGATCTCAACACAAGGGTAGGTAGTTCTCTTCTCAGAAAGTGTAAGGTAGGAGTGGTAGTTCTTTCTGATGGCTCTCTCCACGAATGAAGAGGGGGTGGAGGGGTATATATAGCCTCCACACAAAAATCAAACCGTTACACACATAATTGAGCAATCTCGGTGAGACCGAAGTGGACAACTCGGTCAGACCGAAAGTTCAAATAATGTGAACGTTGGGGTTTTCGGTGGGACCGAAAATACCATCTCGGTTATTCCGATTTGAGCAAAGACAGGAGCTTGCCAGTTTCGGTGGGACCGAAAATATCATCTCGGTTATTCCGATATGATGACAGAAGGTTACAGAAGCTTGGCAGCCCATGTTTCGGTGAGACCGATCTCAAACTCGGAATGTCCGATTTTTCTAGGGTTTGGCTTATGGCTGAGGTGGTTCATCTCGGTGTGACAGAGTTTGGAAAATCGGTTGGTCCGAGATTACTTATGAGTGTGTATTGTAGTGAAAGTTGCTGATAGTTGAATGAGATATATCACTAAGCACTTGAGCAACCAGATCATCAACATAACCTCATCCCCTTTTAATAGTATTGGCTTTTCCTATGGACTCAATGTGATCATGGATCACTAAACCAAAAATGGAGTCTTGAGCTTTTGCCAATGCTTGCCTTAGCATTTTGAGGGGTCCACTTCTTCAGTCATTGCCATACCCATATCACTGAACTTCTCTGAAATGATTCTCAAGTAACTATTAGTTCAATGATATATATGTTGTTATTAATTGCCAAAACCACCCGGGGATTAGTTGCACTTTCAGGTGCTCAAACACCCAAGAGTAACAAGATCCGCTAGGGATTAGTGGGGGAATCAAATATCTCTTGGTGGAAGTGTAGATCAATGCCTTCTCAAGCAATCCCGAGGAAATCAAGAAGTTTGATTGGCTAGGGAGAGAGATCAGGCGGAAATGGAGCTTTGAGCAACAATGGAGCTTTGGGGAGGAAGAGGTGAGTCTTCTTGGAGAACAAGACTCCCTATATATAGTGGGAGAACAAATCCAATCGTTATCCCACATTTCTGCCCACAGAGCGCGGTACTACCGCACATAAGTTGTGGTACTACCGCTTGGCCCAGCGGTACTACCGCTCTGGATGCGGTACTACTGCTGGTGCAGTACATGTCAGTACTAGCCCTGTTGCGTTGAAGCAACGGGCGGTAGTACTGCCTGAGCGGTACTACCGCATGTCCCTGCGGTACTACCGCAAGGCAGAGCTAGACAGGCCGAGGAGAAGTGCGGACTAAATAAAATACATCCACAGCTACATCCGCAGAAATACGGTCGTAGCAAAAACACGATACGGTACTACCGCTTGCCCCAAGCGGTACTACCGCGTAGGATGCGGAAGTAAAAAATTACTTACGCACCTACTACCGTACTAGTTACGACGCTGGGCCAGCCACACGGTACTACCGTGCTCATGCTACGGTACTACCGCTCCGTGCGGTACTACCGTGTGACTGTGCGGTACTACCGCTCACTCTGAGCGGTACTACCGCATGCCAGGCAGTTGTAGTAGTAGGAAGCCACTATTTTTGTACTGACGGGGAAAACAGCCGGAGCTCCAGAGAAGCAAAGAAAAGGTGGTGCGAATGAGTAGACGTGTACGTGTTGATTCCACCCAAACCTTCCCGAAGCGGACCCCCTCTTAATAGTACGGCTTTCCTATGACTCAATTCCACCGAAAAAGAAACAAAAGGAAACACCGTCTTCCATAAGATCCGAGGGGCACTTAACCGTCTTGGGCCTAGGTGATATATATATCTGAAAAAGCTTATTGCACATGATTAGTCCGCAAATGCATTGTCATCAATCACCAAAACTACTTAGGGAGAAATATGCCCTTACAATCTCCCCCTTTTTGGTGGATTGATGACAATACGGGATTTGCATAAAGATATATAAGAAAGTAAGCAAACCTAGCAAAGTAATAGAATATAGGTAAGCTCCCCCTATATGTGTGCATACAAGAGAGGGTGCTTTGGACTGCACAACACACATACTAGGATCAATGCTCCCCCTATATTCTACAAACAATATACTCCTTGCATACAAAGAATAAGATTCTACGCACAGATGTAAGGAGGATAGGATGAGCACATATAAAGGGTAAGTAAAGCAACTGCTCACAACCTAACAGATAGCATAGACAAAATAACGAGTTAACGAGAAGGGAGCATATGTCTCACACCATATGAAAGTCTCACACACACGACACAAACATAAGCAAGCAGACAAAGTTCGACCAACGAAAAGCAAATAAACACGGCACAAGACGCAAATCCTAACACTTTCTCCCCCTTTGGCATCGAGACACCACAAAGGGAAAGAGGACACCTAAGATAGGTGGTAGCTCAGGCGGAAGAACTCAGTCGTCATGCTCTCCATCAGACTCCTGCTGCTCCTCCTCAGACCCAGACCATGTGTAGCCCTGTTTGGCAATCCACTCTGCCTCTGGAATGATGATCTCCTTTGACCCACTAGACGCATGCTCACCAAATATCCTCATGATCTTCTTGTCACGCTGGCGAGATTACTTGTGAGTCACATGAGCCTTGTACTATCCCTTTGCCTGCATACAAAAGAGTGCCTTCATCTTCCTCTTCAGCTTCTTAGCCCATGAGGGCTCAGACGAGGGAGCAGCATATCCTCCAAAACTGTCCTCAGCTGGCTCCTCCTCCATTGGCTCCTCATCTGCATCCATCTGAGCTGCAGCAGCCTCTGCCCAAGTAGTGGTGTTAGCCCAACGACTCTTGATATGAAGTCAGATAGGCTCATGACGAATCCACTGCGGGGTCTCAAACTCCTCATCAGGGTAAAGCTTCTCCCAAGTCTTGGAGATAAGCAGAAACAGAAACGGACCGTAGATAGGCACTTTGCAAGAGAAAATCGCAAAGAGAAGCTCACACCACATGATATGGGACATATCGAGTGGTTGAGTCTGAGCACTGCGAGCCTCCTCACACATCAACAACATGTCAACGAGGTAAGCATGTACCTTGTCCTTGTCCCCAACTTGAGGAAACAAGGTGTTGCGTAAGATCCTATGCATGATATCCAGGAAGGGGTTCATCACCCATGTCTTCTTGCCACTAGCAAGTGTCTTCTCCACATAAAAAGGCAGCAGACGGTCTTTCTTGGAAGATTCTTCGTTGGCATGAGGCCGAGCTCCAAGAGGGGTGTGGAGCCCCTCGTCAGCAACCTGAAGCAGATCCATAAAGTCCTTCCAAGAAGCAGTCATCTTGTGACCATTTGTCATCCAAGTCATGGTGCGTTCTTCCTTGGTATGGAAGTGCACAGAAGCATAGAACTGTGCCACAATCTCTGGGTCAAAATCCATTTGAAAGGTCATGATGTGCTCAATGCCAAACTGTTCCACGAGATCTAGAGCCTCGGCAAAGTAGGCCCGGTGATCATCCCTCCGCATGTGGGCCATGTCAATCCAATGTGCATCCACATACAGGTTGTGCTTGCTCTTGAGTACCTCTTGGTAGATACGATACTGCTGCTTGGTCCAGAATAGTTCATCTCCATGGAACTGAGCTCGGGGATCTGCATAAGGGTTGATCTTCCTCCTTGCGATGAACTCATGAGTGGGTATCTCCTCCATGGTCATAGTTGGTTCCTTGTTCTTGTTGGCGGCGGTCTTGAATCTACATTGGGGGGCATTGGAACCCTCAGGCATATCACTTTAGGTGCGCAGACGCTTGGACCCGGTGTCACAGCTGGGATTGGTGCGACGAACATTGGAACCGGAGCCACCACCTAAGACACAAACACAAGAACACGACGGAAACACAAAGAGAATTAATGCAAAAGCCACAAAAAGCACACGAAACAAGTAGAAAGGATAATATGTATGTGCTACAAAGTAGATATGAATCAAGCGGTAGTACTGCTTGACGAAAGCGGATGTAAATTTTTAGTGCCGCTTAGGGGGCGGTAGTACCGCTTTGAAGAGTTGCGGTAGTACCGCTCAGCACGCGGTACTAAAAAATTACATCCGCGTTCATCACGGTAGTACCGCTTCGTAGGATGGTAGTACCATTACGCGGCAAAGCGGTAGTACCGCGGTCAGCCAGCGGTAGTACCGCTTGGGTCAGATCTGAAAACGGATCTAGACAAGAACGCGTAGAACGGCGAATGGTACTACGGCTGATCATAGCAACTTAGTAGCAGCATGCTTACTAGCATTTCTATTGCATAACAACTCTCCTACACCCTAATCTTCCATGGATAAGGACAAGAAGAACACAAGAACAACAAGCATCTCCCCAAAACCTAGAGACAACAACCGGGCAAAAAGAAGAGGGGATTTGGGGAGAAACCTTCATCCATGGCAAGAGGTCGAGGTGGGGATCGATCCCACCGGTTGAGAATGGGTATGGGGGAGTTAGAACTCCCCCTGCCTGCTTATAGCCCCCAGCCGTTCGAACAAGTGCGGTAGTACCGCGGTCGTCGCGGTAGTACCGCCCGGGCGGAAGTACCGCACTCGGAGCGGTAGTACCGCTCTACCAGCAGTAGTAAAAAATTACTGGCGTTCTGGTTGCGGTAGTACTGTATTCTCTCTTGCGGTAGTACCGTGACTACTCACGGTAGTACCGCTCCCCAAGGAAATGCGAGTTTCCACAAGAGGCTTAAGCAAAGCAAAAAGCGCACACGCAAGGCACACAGAAAGAGAGACAACAAACAACCAAAACAACACACAAGACACTCCTCCAAGAAGGAGGTCGGTGGCCGAAGCCACCTATGTTTGAGTTATTTGGTATGGCACCGCAAAGAACTATCCTTCGGCCCATGACCAACACTCGTCTTGAAGCACTTATACCATCTAACATGGCAAATGACAAAGACTTGATCGATTTATGCATAATGGGGGGAGGAAGAGTTCATTGAGAGAACAATACTCCCCCTATGTCCATGCTTACATCTAGGCAAGATAACTATATTGAGTGGGAGGTGTGTGCAAGGTTTCAAGCCACATTGCTCAAATCTATGATATTTAGCTCATGCCTTAACTCGTGAAATCTTGCTTCATCCAAAGGCTTTGTGAAGATATCTGCGAGGTTATCATGAGTGTTGACATAGTGAAGCTCGATTTCTCCTTGCCGAATATGATCCCGGATGAAGTGATACCGAATCTCTATATGCTTCATCTTGAAAATTTGCACTTGGTTGAGAGAAATCTTGATGGCACTTTCATTGTCACACGAAAGAGGCACTTTGTCACACGTGACACCGTAATCCTTTAAAGTTTGCCTCATCCATAGAAGTTGAGCACAACAACTGCCAGCTGCCACATACTTTGCTTCGGTGGACGAGAGAGACACACAACTTTGCTTCTTGGAAGACCAACTTACCAGAGAGCAACCAAGGAATTGGCACCCTCCGGAATTGGACTTCCTATCCACTTTGTCTCCTGCCCAGTCCGAATCAGAGAAACCTACAAGGTTGAAGTTTGCTCCTCTTGGGTACCATAAGCCAAAGTTTGGGGTATGAGCCAAATATCGAAGGATTCGCTTGACTGCCACAAAGTGACTTTCCTTCTGTGAGGCTTGAAACCATGCACAGATTCCCACACTCAACATAATATCCGGTCTAGATGCACAAGGTAAAGCAAGGAACCAATCATAGAATGATATACCTTTTGATCCACCGCTTTACCATTGGGATCAATGTCAAGTTGGCACTTGGTTGGCATTGGAGTAGTAGCCGGCTTGACATCACTTAGATTAAACCTCTTGAGCATGTCTTGACTGTACTTGGTTTGTTTGATAAAGATTCCTTCTCTCATTTGCTTAATCTCAAACCCAAGGAAGTACTTCAACTCTCCCATCATGGACATCTCAAAATGTGTGGTCATGAGTGCGGCGAACTCATCATTGAAAGCTTTGTTAGGTAATATCATCAACATATAGTTGTCAGACAAACAACTCCCCTTTGACCTTCTTAGTAAAAAGAGTGGGGTCGATTTTCCCAATTTCAAACCCACGATCTTGTAACAACTAAGTAAGATGCTCATACCATGCACATGGGGCTTGTTTAAGGCCATAGAGTGCCTTATCGAGTTGATACACGTGATTGGGGAACTTAGGATCCTCAAACCCCGGGGGTTGTTTGACATAAACCAACTCATTATTAGGACCATTAAGAAATGCACTTTTCACATCCATTTGTTGCAACTTGAAATTATGATGAGAAGCATAAGCAAGCAATAAACGGATAGATTCAAGGCGAGCAACGGGGGCAAAGGTTTCACCGTAGTCGATACCCTCGACTTGGGAGTAGCCTTGAGCCACCAAACGCGCCTTGTTGCGAATAACAATGCCATGAGCATCCTGCTTGTTCTTAAAGATCCACTTGGTTCCAATGACATTATGGTTCTCCTTTGGCCTCGGCACCAAACGCCATACTTTGTTGCGCTCGAAGTTGTGGAGTTCTTCATGCATGGCGTTAATCCAATCAGGGTCTTCGAGCGCCTCATAGACCTTTTGAGGTTCAACACAAGAGACAAAAGCTTGATGAGCACAATAGTTTGCTAATTGTCTATGAGTGCTTACCCCATTTGTGATGCTTCCAAGAATATTCTCCATGTGATGTTCTCTAGAAGCAAGCTTGGAGGCAATTTTTGTAGCACGACGCTCCAATTGCTCTTCAAGTGATAATTGAGGAGCACTGAGTTGATCATCTTGAGCGACGTCAAGAGCTTGATCTTGATCTTGAGCTTCCTATTGATCTTGATCTTGCTCAGAGGAGAGAACTTGGCCTTGTGCATCATTTGGTGGCTCCCCACCATCTTGTGATTGATCTTGCACTTGGCCTTGTTCGTCCGGATGAGGGCCTTCACTTTGTTCTTCGGAAGCGTGTGGGTCTTGGGTTGATGATGGTTCCACTTGTGTGGAACATTGTCCTTCTCCTTCGGCCACAAGGGGTTCCTCAATGGGTAGGATATATCCAACACCCATTCTTCTTATGGCTTGAGGAGGAATTTCATCACCTACATCACAAGTACCACTTTGCTCCACTTGGGAGCCATTATTCTCATCAAACTCTACGTTACACGTCTCCTCAATGAGTCCATTGGACTTGTTGAGGACATGGTAAGCATGAGAGTTTGTAGCATAACCAACAAATATGCCCTCATGAGCTCTAGGCTCAAATTTAGACAAACGAGCACATTTCTTGAGGATGAAACACTTACACCCGAACACCCGGAAGTACTTGAGATTGGGCTTGTTACCGGTAAGAATCTCATATGGAGTCTTATTCAAACCTTTGCGGAGATAGAGCCGATTGGATGCATGACATGCGGTGTTGATGGCTTCGGCCCAAAATTTGTATGGAGATTTGTATTCCGCCATCATGGTCCTTGCCGCGTCCATCAATGTCCGGTTCTTTCTCTCCGCTACACCATTTTGTTGAGGGGTATAAGGTGTGGCATATTGATGTTTGATCTCCTCATCACTAAGAAACTCATCCAAGGTGTAGTTCTTGAACTCGGTGCCGTTGTCACTTTCGATCATCAAAATCTTTGCTTCATGTTGTCGTTGAGCTTCATTTGCAAAGTTGATGACGGTTTGTTGGGTCTCACTCTTCTTCTTGAAGAAGTATACCCATGTGTATCTTGAATAATCATCCACAATCACCAAGCAATACTTTCTGCCCCCAAGACTATCAAAGGATGGAGGCCCAAAGAGATCCATGTGAATGAGCTCTAAGGGTCTTTTTGAGTAGATGATAGTCGTGGGAGGCTGATCCTTCTCATGTAACTTTCCTTCAATACAAGCACTGCAAGCACGATCTTTGGCAAAGCTAACGTTTGTTAGTCCACGGACATGGTCCCCCTTGAGAAGACTTTGCAAAGATCTCATATTGACATGGGCTAACCAGCGATGCCAAAGCCACCCCACATCAACTTTAGCCATTAGGCATGTCGCGGTCTTAGTGGGTTGCTCCGAGAAGTTAACCACATAGAGACCGTTCTCGACATGTCCAACATAGGCTACTTTAAGAGTCTTGCTCCACAAGAGGGCCACGGTATCAATGTCAAAGAATGTAGCAAAGCCCATGAGTGCAAATTGGCGAACAGAAAGTAAGTTATATGCAAGGGACTCAACAAGCATGACTTTCTCGATCGTGATATCATGAGAAACAACAACCTTGCCAAGCCCCGATACCTTAGAAGACGAAGCATCACCCCATTCGACGTTGGTGGCCATGGATGAACCTAGATGCACGTCCACCACCAAGTCTTTGCTTCCGGTCATATGATTTGTGGCTCCACTATCGAGCAACCATGATCCCCCACCGGAAGCAAACTCCTACAAGAGATCAATGCTTGGATTTAGGTACCCATTTGGTAATGGGTCCTTTGAGGTTAGTAATAAGGGTCTTAGGAACCCAAATAGACCATTCAATGTACTCATAAGAAGAACCAACAAATTTAGCAAAGACATGACCATCACTAGCACGACATAAAACATAAGAAGGATTAAAGTCGCCGGCCATGTTTGATGGTATGGTGGGGTTTTTCTTGACTCCACCACCCTTCACATTGTTCTTCTTCTTAGATGCACCCTCTCCCTCTTTCACAAAGGTTTGTTGGAGAGGGGGAGGTAGCTTGGTCCTGTCATTCTTCTTCTTCTTGGGCTTGGGAGCAAACCCAATTCCTTCCTTTGCCACAACCTCCTTTTGATTACTCAAAAGATTGTTGAGGTTCTTCTCACCTTGTATACATGTCACAAGGCCTTTCTCAAGTTGCTTCTTCAACTTGGCATTTTATTGTTGGTGGCCTTAGCCATGAGACACTTGGCGGTGATGTTCTCATTTGGTGAGTCGAAGAGAGATGAGCATGGAGTAGTAGCAATAGAGATTGTGGCCATGGTGACCATCTCATCATATTCATCATTATCATCATCCTTGACATATTCTTCTTGGGCCACCAACCCTTTTGGAGGGGTCTTCTTGTTGAAGTTGTTCTTGTTGGGATAAGACTTGGCCTTGTCCTTCCGGATAAGCTTGCCTCCAAAGTCTTCTCTTTTCTCATATGGGCAATCTACAACAAAGTGGCTTACATTCCCACAGTTGAAGCATGTCCTCACTCGTTGCTTGCCTTTGTTGCCACTTGAGTTGTTCTTGTTGAAGTTGGGCCTTGAGTTCTTCTTGTTGCCCCAAAATTGCCGTGAAGCAAGAGCCATGTGCTCATGAGAGGCATATTTGTTGTCCTCGGGGAACACTCATCGTCATCCTCCTCCTCCTCTTCTTCCACACAAGCCTTGGCCTTCAAGGCAAGGTTAGGCTTCTTTGATCATTGAGCTCTTAAAACCGCATTGTCGGCGGTCTTGTCCAAGATCCTCATGGCAACGAACTCATCCAACACTTCATTTGATGACAAAGTGTGGAAGTCCGGTCTTTGGTGAATGATGGAGGACATGGCCTTGTGGTAAGGCATCATGGCCTTGAGAAACTTGCGCTTGATCCAATTGTCATCCTTGTCCTTGCTCCATGATCTTGAATAGAAATCGCAAGAGTGGTTAATCTCCGATAAAGTTCACGAGGATCTTCATTTTCGATCATAGCAAACTCATCGGCTTCATCTTGCACAACTTCATAGTTAGAGCGTTGAATGCTTGTGCTCCCCTTGTACATGGAGCCAACATGCTCCCAAGCTTCCTTGGTCACGGTGAAGGGTCGAAGATGTGCAATGTCTTCAGGGGGAATAGCATCTTGAAGTATGCAAAGAACGGACTCGTTGAATTGATGATCCGCGGCTTCTCTCGGAATTAAGTTGTCGGGATCACGTGGGTAAAAACCTTGCTCGATGATTCTCCAAAGATTAGTAGAACAATGATTTAAATGACGTCTAAAGCGGAACATCCAAGTAGCAAAATCAAAAAAATTCACAAACTTAGGAGGAGGACCAACGGAATTTAAATGCGGAGTAGGAACGGGTCCTCCATAGTGGATAGGAGGAGCGGAGTGGGCAAAAATCCCACTCCCATTCTTAGTAACCGGGACTTGCTCACTACTAGCTCCTCCCTTGTCGTGAATAGCCTCCGACACGTTGGTAGCGGGACGAACCACTTCCAACGGAGTGGTGGATAATTTGAGTCCCTCTAGTAATTCCTTAAACATGCCTTTGACCTCGGTCGTTAGTGATTCTTTCAATGTGTCCATAGCCACATTGAACTCCTCACGAGAGACCGAGGCTCCCCCATCGGACGTAGGCAAGGACGGAGTTCCACCGGAATGTTCCTCCGTCTCGACTACGTTGTCAACCATACTCTTTGGACGGTAAAGTCCTTAAAAAGAGACGAGGCTCTGATACCAATTGAAATGATCGATATGGTTGACTAGAGGGGGGTGAATAGGCAACTAACAATTTTTAGCTTTTCTTAACCAATTTAAATTAAGCAACAAAGTAAGTTGTCTAGATATGCAACTATGATGACAACTTATAGGAAGCAAAGATAACAACTTCACAAGCAAGTTATCTAAGATAAACAAGGAAAGCTTGCACAAGTAAAGGAAAGAAATAGCCACAAGTGGAGCCGGTGAAGACGAGGATGTGTTACCGAAGTTCCTTCCCTTTGAGGGGAAGTACATCTCCGTTGGAGCGGTGTGGAGCACAATGCTCCCCAAGAAGCCACTAGGGCCACCGTATTCTCCTCACGCCCTCATACAATGCAAGGTGCCGTGATTCCACTAGTGGTGCTCTTGAAGTCAGCAACCGAACCTTTACAAACAAGGTTGGGGCTATCTCCACAACCGAATTGGAGGCTCCCAATGACACCACGAAGCTTCACCACAATGGAATATGGCTCCGAGGTGACCTCAACCGTCTAGGGTGCTCAAACAACCCAAGAGTAACAAGATCCGCTAGGGATTAGTGGGGGAATCAAATATCTCTTGGTGGAAGTGTAGATCGATGCCTTCTCAAGCAATCCCGAGGAAATCAACAAGTTTGATTGGCTAGGGAGAGAGATTAGGCAGAAATGGAGCTTTGAGCAACAATGGAGATTTGGGGAGGAAGAGGTGAGTCTTCTTGGAGAAGAAGACTCTCTATTGTTGGGGAACGTAGTATTTTAAAATTTTCCTACGATCACGCAAGATCTATCTACCAGATGCATAGCAACGAGAGGGAATAGTGTGTCTACGTACCCTCGTAGACCGGAAGCGGAAGCGTCAAGTGACGCGGTTGATGTAGTCGAACTTCTTCGCGATTCAACCGATCAAGCACCGAACGTACGGCACCTCCGCGTTCAGCACACGTTCAGCTTGATGACGTCCCACGAGCTCTTGATCCAGTTGAGCTTCACGGGAGAGTTTTGTCAGCACGACGGCGTGGTGACGGATATGATGTATTTACCGGCGCAGGGCTATGCCTAAGCACTGCAACGGTATGACCGAGGTGTGTTTCTGTGGAGGGGGGCACCGCACATGGCTGGAACAACTCAACTTGTTTTTCTTTGGGTGCCCCCCTGCCCCCGTATATAAAGGAGCAAGAGGGGAGGGCCGGCAATCCTACTAGGAATAGGATTGCAATCCTATTCCTAGTAGGAGTCCACCAAGAAGGAAGAGAGGGAAAGGAAAAGAGGGAGAGGTGGCGCCCCCCCCCCCCAATCCTAGTCCAACTAGGATCCCTAGGTGGGGCGCCGGCCAGCCTCTATGGGCTGCCTCTCTCCTTTCCTCAAGGCCCACTATGGACCATCCCCCTTCGTAGGGGGTTCCGGTAACCCCCTCCGGCAATCCAGTTAAATCCGAAACTTTTCCGGAACACTTCCGGTGTCCGAATATAGTCGTCCAATATATCAATCTTTATGTCTCGGACATTCCGAGACTCCTCGTCATGTCCGTGATCTCAACCGGGACTCCGAACTACCTTCGGTACATCAAAACTCATAAACTCATAATACCGATCGTCATCAAACGTTAAGCGTGCGGACCCTACGGGTTCGTGAACTATGTAGACATGACCGAGACTCATCTCCGGTCAATAACCAATAGCGGAACCTGGATGTTCATAGTGGCTCCTACATATTCTACGAAGATCTTTTATCGGTCAAAAACCACATAACAACATACGTTGTTCCTTTTGTCATCGGTATGTTACTTGCCCGAGATTCGATCGTCGGTATCTCCATACCTAGTTCAATCTCGTTACCGGCAAGTCTCTTTACTCGTTCCGTAACACATCATCTTGTGACTAACTCATTAGTCTTTTGCTTGCAAGGCTTATTGTGATGTGTGTTACCGTGAGGGCCCAGAGATACCTCTCAGACACTCGGAGTGACAAATCCTAATCTTGATCTATGCCAACACCACGAATACTTTCGGAGACACCTGTAGAGCATCTTTATGATCACCCAGTTACGTTGTGACGTTTGATAGCACACAAGGTGTTCCTACGGTATTCGGGAGTTGCATAATCGCATAGTCATAGGAACATGTATAAGTCATGAAGAAAGCAATAGCAGTAAAACTAAACGATCATAATGCTATGCTAACGGATGGTTCTTGTCCATCACATCATTCTCCTAATGATGTGATCCCGTTGATCAAATGACAACTCATGTCTATGGCTAGGAAACATAACCATCTTTGATCAATGAGCTAGTCTAGTAGAGGCATACTAGGGACATACTGTTTTGTCTATGTATCCACACATGTACTAAGTTTCCGGTTAATACAATTCTAGCATGAATAAAAGACATTTATCATGATATAAGGAAATACGAATAACATCTTTATTATTGCCTCTAGGGCATATGTCCTTCAGTCTCCCACTTGAACTAGAGTCAATAATCTAGATTACAAAGTGATGATCCTCACACCCATGGAGTCCTGGTGCTGATCATGTTTTGCCCGTGGAAGAGGCTTAGTCAACGGGTCTGCAACATTCAGATCCGTATGTATTTTGCAAATCTCTATGTCGCCCTCCTTGACTAGATCGCGGATGGAATTGAAGCGTCTTTTGATGTGCTTTGTTCTCTTGTGAAACCTGGATTCCTTCGCCAAGGCTATTGCTCCAGTGTTGTCACAAAAGATTTTCATTGGACCCGATGCACTAGGTATTACACCTAGATCGGATATGAACTCCTTCATCCAGACTCCTTCGTTTGCTGCTTCCGAAGCAGCTATGTATTCCGCTTCACACGTAGATCCCGCCACGACGCTCTGCTTGGAGATGCACCAACTGACAGCTCCACCGTTCAATAAAAATACATATCCGGTTTGTGACTTAGAGTCATCCGGATCAGTGTCAAAGTTAGAATCGACGTAACCGTTTACGACGAGCTCTTTGTCACCTCCATACACGAGAAACATATCCTTTGTCCTTTTCAGGTACTTCAGGATGTTCTTGACCGCTGTCCAGTGATCCACTCCTGGATTACTTTGGTACCACCCTGCTAGACTTATAGCAAGGCACACATCAGGTCTGGTTCACAGCATTGCATACATGATAGATCCTATGGCTGAGGCATAGGGAACGACTTTCATTTTCTCTCTATCTTCTGCAGTGGTCGGGCATTGAGTCTTACTCAACTTCATACCTTGTAATACAGGCAAGAACCCTTTCTTTGACTGATCCATTTTGAACTTCTTCAAAATCTTATCAAGGTATGTGCTTTGTGAAAGTCCAATTAAGCGTCTTGATCTATCTCTATAGATCTTGATGCCTAATATATAAGCAGCTTCACCGAGGTCTTTCATTGAAAAACTCTTATTCAAGTATCCTTTTATGCTATCCAGAAATAATATGTCATTTCCAATCAACAATATGTCATCCACATATAATATTAGAAATGCTACAGAGCTCCCACTCACTTTCTTGTAAATACAGGCTTCTCCAAAAGTCTGTATAAAACCATATGCCTTGATCACCACATCAAAGCGTATATTCCAACTCCGAGATGCTTGCACCAGTCCATAGATGGATCGCTGGAGCTTGCATACTTTGTTAGCACCTTTTGGATCGACAAAACCTTCCAGTTGCATCATATACAACTCTTCTTTGAGATATCCATTCAGGAATGCAGTTTTGACATCCATTTGCTAGATTTCATAATCATAAAATGCGGCAATTGCTAACATGATTCGGACAGACTTAAGCATCGCTACAGGTGAGAAAGTCTCATCGTAGTCAACTCCTTGAACTTGTCGAAACCCTTTCGCAACAAGTCGAGCTTTGTAAACAGTAACATTACCGTCTGCGTCGGTCTTCCTCTTGAAGATCCATTTATTTTCGATGGCCTGCCGATCATCGGGCAAGTCAACCAAAGTCCATACTTTGTTCTCATACATGGATCCCATCTCAGATTTCATGGCCTCAAGCCATTTTGCGGAATCTGGGCTCATCATCGCTTCCTCATAGTTCGCAGGTTCATCATGGTCTAGTAACATGATTTCCAGAACTGGGTTGCCGTACCACTCTGGTGCGGAACGTACTCTGGTTGATCTACGACGTTCAGCAGAAACTTGATCCGAAGTTTCATGATCATCATCATTAACTTCCTCACTGATTGGTGTAGGAATCACTGGAACAATTTTCTGTGATGTACTACTTTCCAATCTGGGAGAAGGTACAATTACCTCATCAAGTTCTACTTTCCTCCCACTCACTTTTTTCGAGAGAAACTCCTTCTCTAGAAAGGATCCATTCTTAGCAACGAATATCTTGCCTTCGGATCTGTGATAGAAGGTGTACCCAACAGTCTCTTTTGGGTATCCTATGAAGACACATTTCTCCGACTTGGGTTCGAGCTTATCAGGTTGAAGCTTTTTCACATAAGCATCGCAGCCCCAAACTTTAAGAAACGACAACTTTGGTTTCTTGCCAAACCATAGTTCATAAGGTGTCGTATCAACGGATTTAGATGGTGCCCTATTTAACGTGAATGCAGCTGTCTCTAAAGCATAACCCCAAAACGATAGTGGTAAATCGGTAAGAGACATCATAGATCGTACCATATCCAATAAAGTACGGTTACGACGTACGGACACACCATTACGCTGTGGTGTTCCGGGTGGCGTGAGTTGTGAAACTATTCCACATTGTTTCAAATGAAGACCAAACTCGTAACTCAAATATTCTCCTCCACGATCAGATCGTAGAAACTTTATTTTCTTGTTACGATGATTCTCTACTTCACTCTGAAATTCTTTGAACTTTTCAAATGTTTCAGACTTGTGCTTCATTAAGTAGATATACCCATATCTGCTCAAATCATCAGTGAAGGTCAGAAAATAATGGTACCCGCCGCGAGCTTCAACACTCATTGGCCCACATACATCAGTATGTATGATTTCCAACAAATCTGTTGCTCGCTCCATAGTTCCGGAGAACGGAGTTTTAGTCATCTTGCCCATGAGGCATGGTTCGCAAGCACCAAGTGATTCATAATCAAGTGATTCCAAAAGTCCATCACTATGGAGTTTCTTCATGCGTTTTACACCAATATGACCTAAACGGCAGTGCCACAAATAAGTTGCACCATCATTATTAACCTTGTATCTTTTGGTTTCAATATTATGAATATGTGTATCACTACAATCGAGATCCAATAAGAATAGACCACTCTTCAAGGGTGCATGACCATAAAAGATATTATTCATAAAAATAGAACAACCATTATTCTCTGATTTAAATGAATAACCGTCTCGCAATAAACAAGATCCAGATATAATGTTCATGCTCAACGCTGGCACCAAATAACAATTATTTAGGTCTAAAACTAATCCCGAAGGTAGATGTAGAGGTAGCGTGCCGACGGCGATCACATCGACTTTGGAACCATTTCCCACACGCATTGTCACCTCATCCTTAGCCAATCTTCGTTTAATCCGTAGTCCCTGTTTCGAGTTACAAATATTAGCAACCGAACCGGTATCAAATACCCAGGTACTACTACGAGCATTAGTAAGGTACACATCAATAACATGTATATCACATATACCTTTGTTCACCTTGCCATCCTTCTTATCCGCCAAATACTTGGGGCAGTTCCGCTTCCAGTGTCCAGTCCCCTTGCAGTAGAAGCACTCAGTTTCAGGCTTGGCTCCAGACTTGGGTTTCTTCGTGGGAGTAGCAACTGTCTTGCTATTCTTCTTGAAGTTCCCCTTCTTTCCCTTGCCCTTTTTCTTGAAACTAGTGGTCTTGTTAACCATCAACACTTGATTCTCCTTTTTGATTTCTCCCTCCGCAGCCTTAAGCATAGCGAAGAGCTCGGGAATTGTCTTTTGCATCCCTTGCATATTATAGTTCATCACGAAGCCTTTATAGCTTGGTGGCAGTGATTGAAGAACTCTATCAATAACACTATCCTCGTCAACTTTGCAACCAAGTTGAGTCATATGATTGTAGTACCCAGACATTCTGAGCAAGTGTTCACTGATAGAACTATTCTCCTCCATCTTGCAGCTGTAGAACTTATTGGAAATCTCATATTTCTCAATCCGGGCATTTGCTTGAAATATTAACTTCAACTCCTGGAACATCTCATATGGTCCATGACGTTCAAAACGTCGTTGAAGTCCCGGTTCTAAGCCGTAAAGCATGGCACACTGAACTATCGTGTAGTCATCAGACCGCGACTGCCAGACGTTCAAAGCGTCTACATTAGCGGGAGGGGGCTTGTCACCTAGCGGTGCTTCAAGGACATAATTCTTCTGTGCATCAATGAGGATAATCCTCAAGTTACGGACCCAGTCCGTGTAATTGCTACCATCATCTTTCAACTTAGCTTTCTCTAGGAATGCATTAAAATTCAAAGGAACGGTAGCACGGGCCATTGATCAACAACAACATAGATATGCAAAAACTATCAAGACTAAGTTCATGACAAGTTAAAGTTCAATTTAATCATATTAATTAAATAACTCCCACTTAGATAGACATCCCTCCGGTCATCTAAATGATCACGTGATCCAAATCAACTAAACCATGTCCGATCATCACGTTGAGATGGAGTAGTTTCAATGGTGAACATCTTATGTTGATCATATCTACTATATGATTCACGCTCGACCATTCGGTCTCCAGTGTTCCGAGGCCATATCTGCATATGCTAGGCTCGTCAAGTTTAACCCGAGTATTCTGCGTGTGCAAAACTGGCTTACACCCGTTGTATTTGAACGTAGAGCTTATCACACCCGATCATCACGTGGTGTCTCGGCACGACGAACTTTCGCAACGGTGCATACTCAGGGAGAACACTTATACCTTGAAATTTAGTAAGGGATCATCTTATAATGCTACCGTCGTTCTAAGCAAAATAAGAAGCATAATAAGATAAACATCACATGCAATCAAAATATGTGACATGATATGGCCATCATCATCTTGTGCTTTTGATCTCCATCTCCAAAGCACCGTCATGATCACCTTCGTCACCGGCGCGACACCTTGATCTCCATCGTAGCATCGTTGTCGTCTCGCCAACTATTGCTTCTACGACTATTGCTACTGCTTAGTGATAAAGTAAAGCAATTACATGGCGATTGCATTTCATACAATAAAGCGACAACCATATGGCTCCTGCCAGTTGCCGATAACATTACAAAACATGATCATCTCATACAAAACCGTATAACTCGTCATGTCTTGACCATAACACATCACAACATGCCCTGCAAAAACAAGTTAGACGTCCTCTACTTTGTTGTTGCAAGTTTTACGTGGCTGCTACGGGCTTAGCAAGAACCGTTCTTACCTACGCATACAAAACCACAACGATGTTTCGTCGAGTATGTGCTGTTTTAACCTTCACAAGGACCGGGCGTAGCCACAATTGATTCAGCTAAAGTGAGAGAGACAGACACCCGCCAGTCACCTTTAAGCAACGAGTGCTCGTAACGGTGAAACTAGTCTCGCGTAAGCGTACGCGTAATGTCGGTCCGGGCCGCTTCATCTCACAATACCGCCGAAGCAAAGTATGACATGCTGGTAAGCAGTATGACTAGTATCGCCCACAACTCATTGTGTTCTACTCGTGCATATCATCTACGCATAGACCTGGCTCTGATGCCACTGTTGGGGAACGTAGTATTTTAAAATTTTCCTACGATCATGCAAGATCTATCTACCAGATGCATAGCAACGAGAGGGAAGAGTGTGTCTACGTACCCTCGTAGACCGGAAGCGGAAGCGTCAAGTGACGCGGTTGATGTAGTCGAACTTCTTCGCGATTCAACCGATCAAGCACCGAACGTACGGCACCTCTGCGTTCAGCACACGTTCAGCTTGATGACGTCCCACGAGCTCTTGATCCAGTTGAGCTTCACGGGAGAGTTTCGTCAGCACGACAGCGTGGTGACGGATATGATGTATTTACCGGCGCAGGGCTTAGCCTAAGGACTGCAACGGTATGACCGAGGTGTGTTTCTGTGGAGGGGGGCACCGCACACGGCTGGAACAACTCAACTTGTTTTTCTTTGGGTGCCCCCCTGCCCCCGTATATAAAGGAGCAAGAGGGGAGGGCCGGCCGGCCTCCTATGGTGCGGCTAGGGCAATCCTACTAGGAATAGGATTGCAATCCTATTCCTAGTAGGAGTCCACCAAGAAGGAAGAGAGGGAAAGGAAAAGAGGGAGAGGTGGCGCCCCCCCAATCCTAGTCCAACTAGGATCCCTAGGTTGGGCGCCGGCCAGCCTCTATGGGCTGCCTCTCTCCTTTCCTCAAGGCCCACTATGGACCATCCCCCTTCGTAGGGGGTTCCGGTAACCCCCTCCGGCAATCCAGTTAAATCCGAAACTTTTCTGGAACACTTCCGGTGTCCGAATATAGTCGTCCAATATATCAATCTTTATGTCTCGGACATTCAGAGACTCCTCGTCATGTCCGTGATCTCATCCGGGACTCCGAACTACCTTCAGTACATCAAAACTCATAAACTCATAATACCGATCGTCATCAAACGTTAAGCGTGCGGACCCTACGGGTTCGAGAACTATGTAGACATGATCGAGACTCATCTCCGGTCAATAACCAATAGAGGAACCTGGATGTTCATATTGGCTCCTACATATTCTACGAAGATCTTTTAGGCCTTGTTCGGTTACACCCCTCCACAAGAGGATTGGAGGGGATTTGGGGAGGTTTTGACTTATAGGGGATTAAATCCACCTCAATCCCTGCCAAACCCCCTTCAAATCCCCCTCAACCGAACAAAGCCTTATCGGTCAAAAACCGCATAACAACATACGTTGTTCCTTTTGTCATCGGTATGTTACTTGCCCGAGATTCGATCGTCGGTATCTCCATACCTAGTTCAATCTCGTTACCGGCAAGTCTCTTTACTCGTTCCGTAACAGATCATCTTGTGACTAACTCATTAGTCTTTTGCTTGCAAGGCTTATTGTGATGTGTGTTACCGAGAGGGCCCAGAGATACCTCTCCGACACTCGGAGTGACAAATCCTAATCTTGATCTATGCCAACACCACGAATACTTTCGGAGACACCTGTAGAGCATCTTTATGATCACCCAGTTACGTTGTGACGTTTGATAGCACACAAGGTGTTCCTACGGTATTCGGGAGTTGCATAATCTCATAGTCATAGGAACATGTATAAGTCATGAAGAAAGCAATAGCAGTAAAACTAAACGATCATAATGCTATGCTAACGGATGGGTCTTGTCCATCACATCATTCTCCTAATGATGTGATCCTGTTGATCAAATGACAACTCATGTCTATGGCTAGGAAACATAACCATCTTTGATCAATGAGCTAGTCTAGTAGAGGCATACTAGGGACATATTGTTTTGTCTATGTATCCACACATGTACTAAGTTTCCGGTTAATACAATTCTAGCATGAATAAAAGACATTTATCATGATATAAGGAAATACAAATAACATCTTTATTATTGCCTCTAGGGCATATGTCCTTCACCTATATATAGTGGGAGAACAAATCCAACCGTTATCCCATATTTCTGCCCGCATAGCGCGGTACTACCGCACATAAGTTGCGGTACTACTGCTCGGCCCAGCGGTACTACCGTTCTGGATGCGGTACTACCGCTGGTGCAGTACATGCCAGTACTAGCCCTGTTGCGTTGAAGCAACGGGCGGTAGTACTGCCTGAGCGGTACTACCGCACGTCCCTGCGGTACTACCGCAAGGCAGAGCTAGACAGGCCGAGGAGAAGTGCGGACTAAATAAAATACATCCACAGAAATACGGTCGTAGCAAAAACACGACACGGCACTACCGCTTTCCCCAAGCGGTACTACCGCGTAGGATGCGGAAGTAAAAAATTACTTCCGCACCTACTACCGTACTAGTTACGACGCTGGGCCAGCCGCACGGTACTACCGTGCTCATGCTACGGTACTACCGCGGTCCTGAGGCGGTACTACCGTGTGACTATGCAGTACTACCGCTCACTCTGAGCGGTACTACCGCATGCCAGGCAGTTGTAGTAGTAGGAAGCCACTGTTTTTGTACTGACGAGGAAAACAGCCGGAGCTCCAGAGAAGCAAAGGAAAGGTGGTGCAAATGAGTAGACGTGTACGTGTTGATTCCACCCAAACCTTTCCGAAGCGGACCCCCTCTTAATAGTACGCCTTCCTATGACTCAATTCCACCGAAAAAGAAACAAAAGGAAACACCGTCTTCCATAATATCCGAGGGGCACTTAATCGTCTTGTGCCTAGGTGATATATATATATATATATATATATATATATATATATATATATATATATATATATATATATATAGCCGGTCTATTCTCATAACATTAGTAGCTCCTCGACATACGCAGCAGCGCGCGCCTGCGGCCGCCGCGCCTGCTGCGGCTTCCCCCTTGGGAGCGCCGTGTCTGTGGAAGAGCTCAGATCGGAGTAGCCGTCGCTGGAGTAATAGTTCTGCTGGCCGGGCACGTTGGCGTACCAGTACAGGGGCATGGCCGTGCGGCGTGGGACCTCGTCACGGTGGCGGGGCGAGGAGTCGACGGAGTACCTGCCGCCGCTGCAGACCTCGACCTCCTCGGCGTCGGAGGACTCGTCCATGTCGGAGGCCGTGGAGGCGCTCCCGTCGGCGACGCGCAGCGGCACGAACGCGCGCGGTCGGTGCCCGCTCCTGTACTTCTCCGGCGGCGGCATGCCGAGGCCGAGGCCGCCCGCGCCGCGCGCTGCCCGGAGCGCGTCCATGCGGCCGTGGCTGTGCAGCGCCCCCACCCAAATGCCGCGCCCGTAAATCGCGGCGAACGAGAGGAAAAAAAAGCCTCCCCAAAATGCCTCATCGAGCACGCGGATCCGGGAGCCGAAACGAAAACCGCCAGCAGCTAGCTTACCCTGGACGCCAAATCGTCGACGGTCGCTCCTCCCACCCGCCCCACCCGCTCCTCGAACGGCGCCGGGCGTGGCGGCGCGGGTGGTAGTCGGCCGGGGCTACGCGGCGGCCATGGATCTGACGACGGGAAGGTTATTGGGGCAGGGAGGGTGGTGGTGTACTAGGGAAGGAGGTTGGGGTTGCGGGTTGCTGGGGGTGGAGTGGTGGTGGGAGGAGCATCGGGCGAGGTCACAGGTGGCACGGCGGTCGGGGAGAGAGGAGTCGTGGCGGTGGTGGAAGAAGGTAGGTGGGGGAGCCGCGATGGGATGTAGGAGCTGGAGGCCCGGAGGCGCGAGGAGAAGTAGGGGCGGCTTCAGTTTGAAGCC
>LR738710.1:687217032-687323899 GCA_902687465.1 Secale cereale | reverse complement strand
ATATATATATATATATATATATATATATATATATCTCTCTAAAAAAGCTTATTGCACATGATTAGTCCGCAAATGCATTGTCATCAATCACCAAAACTACTTAGGGAGAAATATGCCCTTACACAAGTTATATGCACCTATTACGTGTTACGATCCGCATACCCCAAGGTGACAATAATTGGGAATCTTTTTGGTGATTACCGTAGTTTGAAGAGTTCTTGTATTCACTAAGTATTAATGATTTGTCTTGGTTCTCTATTAAAAGGAGGCCTTAATATCCCTTAGTTTCCTTAAGGGCCCCGCTGCCATGGGAGGGTAGGGAAAAAGATGGCATGCAAGTTCTTTTCCATAAGCACGTATGTCTATATACAGAATACATGTCTACATTACATTGACGAATTGGAGCTAGTTCTGTGTCGCACTAGGTTATAATTGCTACATGTTGAATATTATCCAACACAATTATCCATCGTTGATCCAATGCCTACGATCTTTTCATATATTGATCTTTGCTAAGTTACTTTTGCCGTTGTTGTTGTTACAATCACTACAAAACTGTCAGTGTCACTATTACCATTAGTATTACTATTGTCACTACTACTATCAAATTACCAAACTACTTTGCTATTGATCACCTTGCTGCAGATATTAAGTCTTGCAGTTGTGGTTGAATTGACAACTCAACTGCTAATACTTGCGAATATTCTTTGGCTCCCCTAGTGTCGGATCAATAAATTTGGGTTAAATACTCTACCGTCGAAAACTGTTGCAATCCCCTATACTTGAAGGTTTTCATCCATGGACACGACATGTCTTCGACAGATTAGATGTAGAACTTCACATGGAGCAGCGAACGAGGAAAACCAACTCTGGTGAGCCTCGACAAGTTCTTCTACAATGTCAGCTGGGAAAGCCTCTCCCCGGCACCCTCCTGATGGCTGCATCGACTGCCTGCTCCGACCATTGCCCCTGCTGGTGGTGGATGTTGCAATGCCACGCAGATGCGCCACCTTTCACTTTGAATCGTTCTGGCCATACTTCCCGCAGTTTAGCGACACAGTGACCACGGCATGGGAGTGTCTGGTAGCTGCAACATGTGCGTTTACAGGCTGCACCTCAAATTGGCGCGCACGGCTAAGGATATGTGCATTTGGAGCAAGTCCTTGTTTCGTGATGCCGAGATGCAATTTCATATAGCCTGTGAAATCGTCATGCGGTTGGATATAGCACAAGAGCACTGGCAGCTCAATGCAGAGGAGATTGGTGTGAGCCAACGGCTAAAACAGAGACTGTTGGGGCTCGCCACGGTCGAGCATTATAGGAATCACCAGGCATCCATAATCACTTGGCTGAGATCTGGAGATGTGCCTACCAAATTCTTCGTATAAAAAATCTGCTCCAGAAGGCGCAAGAAATTCATTCATGCACTCAACGTCAATGGAAACATCACAACTGCTCACGCTGAGAACGATGAGGCCATCTTCGATCACTTCAATGTCATATTGGGCTCAGGGCAACATAGATCAACCACGATCGACTGGCAGCAAATTCAAATGCCTACAATGCAGGGGGCTCGACAACCTGTTTACTGGAGAGGAGGTGTTGGCGGCAATTATGGCATCACCGGTCGTGAAAGTGCCGGGGCCAGATGTATTTAGTGGTATTTTCTTCGGATCGTGTCGGCCTCTGATCAAGGATGACATCATGCTCGCACTTCATCAATTCTACAACCTCGTCGGACAGAATTTCTCGCTCCTCACTTATGATTTCATTGCTCCCCTCCCCAAGAAAGGAGCGTCTGGCATCGGGGATTACCGTCCAATCAGCCTCATCCACTCCACTGCAAAGATCATCTCCAAAGTTCTATCCATCAGGCTAGCTACGGTAGTGTAGTCCATCATCTCACCGGCACAAACCACGATTCTGATGACCAAATGCTTGTAGGACAATTTCATGTATGTCCAAAATTGCGTCAGAGCGTTGCACCGCAAGGAAACAACGGCAATCCTGCTGAAATTAGACATACCTAGAGCGTTTGACAACATCTCCTGGGAATATCTCCTTGAGCTTCTGATGACGCTAGGGTTTAGTGCACGCTGGCGTGACTGGACCATCATGCTGCTCTCCGCCTCCTCGTCCTCCTTCCTCCTCAACGGCATGCCAGACAGGCGGATTGATCACCGACGAGGGCTAAGGCAGGGGGGCCCTTGTCCCCTCTGTTGTTCATCATTGACATGGACCCCATCCATCGTCTCCTGCAGGCCGTCGTCGATCTAGAGATGGTTGCACCACTGCCAGGCCACGAACTCAAGCTTAGAGTTAGTCTATACGCCGATGACGCTATCATCTTCGCTAATCCGGATAGACATGGAATAGACAACTTGATGGACATCCTAAATAGCTTCGAGAATGCATGTGGTCTTCGCATCAACCCCTCCAAGTCCACAGCAAAACCTATCCACTATGAGGACGTAGACCTTCGGGATATTCTCACTAGTTTTTGTGGCACGATCATGGGCTTTCCTCTTCGGTATCTTGGTCTGCCGCTCACTGCTGGGGGGCCGCAATTGGTGCACCTGTAGTTCATTCTCGACCATGTGTGGGCAAGGCTAGCTGGGTGGAATGGAAGGATTCTATCCATAGCTGACAGCACTGTTCAAGATATCTTCCGATATGCCGATAAATCAGCCGATTTATCGCTTACCGTTGTCTGACCGATAAGATAAATCGGTCGATAAATGAGCCGATATGGCGATAAATCGACCGATATGCCGATAAACTGGCCGATTTACCCCTTATCATGGGTCGACCGATAAGTTCCCGATAAGCGATATCCCCAACATTGGCTGACAGGCATGTGTTAGTGCACTATGTGCTCTCGGCCCTGCCCACGTTCGCGCTCACCATGCTCAAGGCCCCGATCAAGCTCATCAAGGACATCGAAAAGGTTATGCACCACTTTATGTGGGCGAGCAACCAGGACTTTACTGGCAGCAGCTGCAAGATGAACTGGAAGCGCGTCTGCTCCCCCTTGGAGCATGGAGGACTGGGATTCTTGACACTCAAAAATTTAGCCGAGTGTTGCGTGTCCAATGGATTTGGCATGCTTGGAGCCACCCGGACATACCCTGGGTTGGAACAGAGCCCCCTGTGATGCCAAGGACCGGACACTATTCAATGCGGCAACATCGGTTACCATCGGCAACGACAACACAACTCGTTTTTGGCACAGCTGCTGGCTAGGCCCGACGCCCCTAAAAGTACTCTTCGCAGAGCTGTTCAAACACTGTGGAATGAAAAATCTATCGGTTGTTGAGGCACTTTGAGATGACACATGGACAATAGACCTGGCGCATGGTGACACAACCAGTAGGGTGCATGACGTGCTCGGCCTCCATAGAATGCTAAGCAAGGATAGTCCAGCATAGCCCCCCTGCGTCGCCTGGACCTGGTGACACGGTGGAAACCTCGACCGCCACCGGTAGCCCTGCCCTCCACAACCACCCCTGCTTCGCCGCTGCCCGAGTGTCGGCTGGGGAACTCGCGACGCACCTGGGGTTGGTGGCGGCGGGACGATTTTTGGTCTCCCTAGCGTCGGAGGCCCTTTCCCCACCGCCCTGGATCCGATCTGGCACACGGAGGCCTTCCCCTCTGATACACCTCTGCTACTTGTGATCCACGTTGGTAAATTCCCCGAAGAGGAGGGGATGATACAGCACAACAGTGGTAAGTATTTTCCTCACTTATGAAACTAAGGTTGTCAATCTAGTAGGAGAACCAAGCAACACTATGTAAACAGCACCTACACACAAACAACAAAACCTGGCAACCCAACGTGTAGAGGGGTTGTCAATCCCTCCAAGGTGAAATAAATATATAGATTGATAGATGCAAATAAAATAAAGGCAAATAAAACACGGCAAAGTGTTTTTGGATTTTTGACAAAACATATCTGAAAAAATATGATAGGAGATAGACTTAGGGGGCGTAGATTTCACTTGTGACTTCTCTCGAGAAAATAACATATGGTGGGTAAACAAATTACTGTTGAGCAATTGATAGAAAAGAAAATAATTATGACGATATCCAATACAGTGATCATGTATGTAGGCATCACGTCCAAGATTAATAGATCGAAACAATTCTGCATCAACTACTATTACTCCACACATCGAACACTATCCAACATGCATCTAGTGTATTAAGTTCATGGAGGAACAGGGTAATTCTTTAAGAACGATGATATGATCTAGACAAGATCTATTCATGTAGAAATAGACCCCATCTTGTGTGTCATGTCTCCTTCTGTCACTAAGGTTGTGCACCACAAGATCGAACCCCTTACAAAGCACCTCTTTCCATTGCAAGATAATTCAATCAAGTTGGCCAAACAGAACTGAAATATCGAAGAAGAAAGACGAGGCTATAATACTCATGTATGGATAGATCTGATCATAAACTCACAATTCATCGGATCCCAACAAACACACCGCAAAAAAAGAGTTACATCAAATAGATCTCCAAGCATATTGAGGAGAACATTGTATTGCAGATCAAAAAGAGAGAAGAAGTCATCTAGCTACTAACTACGGACCCGTAGGTCTGTGGTAAACTACTCATGCATCATCATAGGAGCACCAACGAGGATGATGAACCCCTCCGTGATCGTGTTCCTCTCCGACGAAGTGCTGGAAAATGCCTCTATATTGGATCTCGTGGTTCTGGAACTTGCGGCGGATGAAACAAAATTTCGACGACTCCTCTAGGGTTTCTGGAATATTGTGGTATTTATAGAGCTAGAGGTTGGTGGAGAAGGGCACTGTATGCCCCACAAGTTACCAGGGCGCGCCTGGGCCTCCTGGCGCGCCCTAGTATCTTGTGGGCCCCACAGGCCTCCTCTGGTACACTTCTTGGGCTCTCTGGGTCTCTTCTAGGTGGAAAAAAATCTCCAAAAAGTTTCGTTTCATTTGGACTCCGTTTGGTATTGATATTCTGCAAAGTAAAAAACGAGCAAAAAACAGCAACTCGCAGTGGGCACTATGTCAATAGGTTAGTCCAAAATGATATAAAGTTGCTAGAAAATGTATGTAATACATCCAAGATTGAAACTATAACAACATGGGACAAACATGGTGTTATAGTATCAATCTTGGATGTTTTACATACATTTTCTAGCAACTTTATATCATTTTTTGGTACTAACCTATTCACATAGTGCCTAGTGCTAGTTGCTGTTTTTTGCTTGTTTTTTTTACTCTGCAGAATATCAATATCAAACCAAGTCCCAATGCAACAAAATTTTAGGAGATTTTTTTCTGTACAGAAGACACCCATGGAGCTAAGAGACCACACGGGGGAGGCTTGTGGGGCCCATAGGGCGCCAGGGGGCCAGACACGCCCTGGTGGTAGTGGAGCCCACGGGGACCCTTTCCACCGACCTCTGGCTCTATAAATACCACAATTTTCTAGAAACCCTAGGGGAGTCGAAGCAATATTTTTCCAGCCGCCACAAGTTCCAGAACCATGAGATCCAATCTAGAGGCCTTTTCCGGCACTCTGCCGGAGGGGAACACGATCACGGAGGGGTTCATCATCCTCATTGGTGCTCCTCTGATGATGCGTGTGTAGTTTACCACAGACCTATGGGTCCCTAGTTAGTAGCTAGATGGCTTCTTCTATCTTTTTGATCTTCATTATAATGCTCTCCTCGATGTTCTTGGAGATCTATTTGATGTAACTCTTATTTGCGATGTGTTTGTTGGGATCCGATGAATTGTGAGTTTATGATCAGATCTATCCATACATGATTATTTTAGCCCCGTATTTCTTCTTCGATATTTTGGTTTAGTTTGGCCAACTAGATTGATTTATCTTGCCATGGGAAGAGGTGCTTTGTAATGGGTTCGATCTTGCAGTGCTCAATCTCTGTGATAGAAGGAGACATGACACGCATGTATAGTTGCTATTAAGGATAACAAGATGGGGTCTATTCCTACATGAATAGATCTTGTCTACATCATGTCACCGTTCTCATTGCATTACTCCGTTTCTCCATGAACTTAACACACTAGATGCATGTTGGATAGTGTTCGATGTGTGGAGTAATAGTAGTAGATGCAGAATTGTTTTGGTCTATTAATATTGGACGTGATGCCTATATACATGATCACTGTCTTGGATATCGTCATAATTATTTTCTTTTCTATCAATTGCTCAACAGTAATTTGTTTACCCACTGTATGTTATTTTTTTGAGAGAAGCCACTAGTAAAATCTACGGCCCCTGGTCCTCTTTCCTATCATATTGCTTTCAGATCTATTCAAAACCCTAAAAATACTTTGTTGCATTTTATTTGCTTTTATCTTATTTGTATCTATCAATCTATCTATTTATCATATCTCAATACCGTTGAGGGATTGACAACCCGTCTACGCGTTGGGTTGCAAGATTTGTTGTTTGTGTGTAGGTGTTGTTTACATAGTGTTGCTTGGTTCTCCTACTTGATTGATAACCTTGGATTCATAACTGAGGGAAATACTTGACTCTGTTGTGCTGCATCATCCCCTCCTCTTCGGGGAAATGCCAACGCGGATCACAAGTAGCACCCTCCTCTAACAGTTGCCCTCCTCCTGCCGGTCCAGCGTTGCGATGCAGTCACGCCCTTAGTGCTCCTCCCCACCCACCCTTGCCTCCCCCGTCGGCGCAGCCCTTCTTCTTTGCGCTACTGTTCGTTGGGGGCGTGTGCAAGGCCCTTGGATGGAGGTGGTTGGGCTAGTAGAGGCTTGGCCCTGGCTCGTGCAGGCCACTCTCCGTCACTGACGGCGTCTCCTCCGAGCTACGGTGCCGACATCTGCGGGTGTGAGGTCACGAATGTCTTTGTTGGTAGCGGTTGAAGCTTCACGGTGGATCCTTGTCGGCTCTGCTCCGGTCCCGGTGGCCACGGACCTGCATTCTCCGATGTCCATGGCATGCCGGCGTCCTTCTACCGGCGCGGTTTCGGCCCCAATGCTTGGGTTGCTGCGTCTCTTCCAGCTTCTTCGGCTCGCCGGTGTTCTGGCGACTCCATCCTCAGCAGCTTGGAACTACGCTCCTCTTCAGGTTCCTGGCATGCTGACGCCGCCAATCATCATCCCTACCCATCCGCGTCGGCTCTCCACCTTGCTGCCTCCCCGACCCCGTCCTCCTACACGCCATGTCGGCTCCAAAGCTCGTGTTTTTTCGGCGGAGATGCAGCCCCACCCCTCCCCCCTAATGAGGTGTCGATCGATCGGCGAGCGAACTTCCTCATCTTCGGATCCTTGCTTGGTGGCTATGGGATTGCAAGGACACAGGCTTAGCGAAATCCATGCTCGGCTTGCTGATGCTGGCAGCGGCGACACTCATGGGTGTTGTTTTCCTTGTTGGAGGCGCTGCCATGGCCTCTCACTAGGCCCCTCTTTGAGCTTCGGGGGAAACTCTAGGTCCAATTCGTCTGATCAGATGGCGACGGCATCACAACGTCGTTTTCTTTCTTGAAGGCGCTATCTTACTCGCTCGCGGTGTCCCTGGTGTTGGCTCTGAAGATGTTCGATGTTGTGCTCATTCGGTCTGCCTCTCGAGGTTTAGGCTTGGTGGGTTTTTTGTGTCCTTTTCCTGTTCGGGTTAAGCATCCCTCTCTCTGTTCTGGGTTCCATGCTCATGCCTTCTTGTCTTTATGTCATGTGTTGTATCCTCTATTGTACTCATTTTTTCTTCTTCTATCAATGAAAAGATACGTGAGCTTTACGTATTCACGAAAAAAATAACTGCTGAGCAACAACACGGTGGCCCTGCAAGAGGAAGAAGAGGACCAAATCAGATGGGACTTTGAGAGCTCGGGGGAGTACATCGCGAGATCTGCTTACCGGATGCATTTGCTGGGCTCGAAGAATGAAGAATTCAAGGAGTTCATCTGGGAGGCGTGGGCGCCTACAACACTGAAGATCGTCGCTTGGCTCCTGCACCAGGATCGCCTCTAGTGCAAAATGATCGGCTGCAGCGCCGAGGGTGGCCAAACAACTACGTATTTCTTTCAGCTCTGCCTTCGCAATCTCGAATCTTCAGATCACCTGTTCTTAGGGTGCAACTTCTTAATCACAGTATGGAACAGGATGACCCTCTGGCATGGCTGCGGCGCTCTCAGGCATGATCTATGGGAACACGGGAAGAACTCTCTGGAGATAATGACGGCCATCCTCACTAACACCCAGCCAGCAGACAGAAAAGGGATCAAAACTGTGGTGTTGCTCACCCTCTGGGAGTTGTGGCAAGAACAGAATCACTGCACCTTCCGGGGCAAAGCTACAAGTGCCGACGATGTTTTGCAGGCAATCAAGCGCTCGTTCATGCTATGGAGGCAAGCTGCAGTAAAATGCATCGAGAGCCCCTTTGGGGACAATACGTGAGGATATAGGCATGTGGAGGAGCCTACGGGCATGTATCTGTTTCTTTTGCATTCTTCTTTTTATCTCCTTGATCTCTGGATCACCGTCTTTGTCACATTTTCCAGTGCTCTTTGCTAAGCATCAATAAAAAAACCAGGCACGATTTGATATTAGGCCCAGACTATCAGCATCCCTTCATCAACTGGATAGGAATAGCGACAGATGTTGCCTACTCCCTCCGTTCCTAAATATTTTTTTTCTAGACATTTCAAATGGACTACAACATACGGATGTATGTAGACATATTTTAGAGTGTAGATTCACTCATTTGGCTTCGTATATAGTCACTTGTTGAAATCTCTAGAAAGACAAATATTTGGGAACGGAGGGAGTAGATGATGGCTTTAGCCTTACTATTGTATGACTTTGTAAGGTCTTGTGTGAATAATTAATAAAATGATTGCATGCATCGTCCAGATGAAGAGGCCGAGGGTCCTCCTCCTTTTCTTAAAAAAAGTGATGGTGGACACCAGACAGCAGGGCACAAAGTCTTGGACGTCAACAATTTCTATTTCCTTTTCAGTAAATGTTAGATGGAATACATACATATACACACCCTGGAAGCTAAGCCTATTGCCGTTAATAAATGAATGGCCCGTATACACACTGAAAGGGCAGAAACGAACAAAAGAAACAGAATATAAGAAAGAATAATAACACTATTTGCAATTTCCCTGCAAGGGTCATGAAAACTTTTGCATTGGAATTTCCGACTAATTCACCTGATTTAAAGCCTCAAACTTCTCTATTTCTCGGCCGATTTGAATATCGCTGGGAACAAAATGCTCGGTGAGAGTCTTGATTGCAAAATGTGGGACCATCGATGTGACAACAATGACAAGCAGCAGTAACCAAAACAAGCCTTGCCCCATTATGTGATAGATGGCCCTGAAATTAGTGTTTGGTGTCAATTGGTTGCATCTATTATAGATAATCACAAAACAAGAGCAACAGGTGTTGCACTTATCAGAAATCCTACTCAAGAAAACATGGACAAATAGCTCATTTTACTTGTAAGAAGCCCAGAAATGCTTGCAAGGAAAAGATGGCGTTTAATCTATGTATTCTACAAAAAATATAGTGCAAAGGAAATAAACAAAGTGTTATGCTGGAATGAAACAAAAGAGCAAGGGCCATGCACACGGGTGAGATGCTGCCTGTTGATTTATTATCACAAGGGACATCTCGAACTCAGAAACTACATATCACAAGCTCGGCCTCCCAATTGCAGTTATAACAGCTCAAGGTTTATTTCATTTCTTCGGAGAACTCATACAAACACATGCTCCAGGAAACTTGCAATCATATATGTTCGATGGAGAAAACAGTCAGAATACATTTAAAGGTTTTAAAGACTACTGCATCTTTTATGTCAACATCACAGCTATTGCATGGAATACAAAAATAATGGCATCAGTAATAAGATGTGGGAGATGAAGCACTTACCCATAACCAGGAAGAACCCATATCGAATCTATCACAAAGAGACAAATCACTGTTGCTGCTATCGTCCCCCATAAGAATACATGTATAATCCAATTCCACCGAATGATGTCCATGGCCAATTGCATATTTACAACGATGACAGATGCAAGTGCCCACAAATCTCCCAGACTAGACATGCCTATAGTACTTTGTCGATATGCAAAATACGGTATGTAGAAGACAACCAAACTCTGCCAAAGTGCTTCAAGAATATTGAGGACAAACAAATTCAAATTATACTTCTCATTCCGTTGGCCAGATCCATAAAGCTTTGGGTAAGCTAGCAGTGTTGACTTGCTAAGATCCTTGTCAAGAATACCAACAACAATTGTTGGAAGGGATGTATAAAGCACGGTATACAGAAGACTACTCCATTCGGTGATAGCAGTCGTCAAAGTGAATGATGTATAAAGCACATACCTGAGATCACATCATAAGCATTATTTTGGGGGACTATATTTTTTAACTATCCATGCGAAAAACAGGAAAATAAAGAGGTGCTCCATAACATTATTTTGAATAATTCAACCGACTATAACCAAAAATTATGGTCATAATTTCTGACCATAAAATTCTTACCATATCACCGCAAAATAATATATGGTCATAAATTTATAATGCCGAGGTACACATCTTATACTCCCTCCGTCCCAAAATAAGTGTCTCGGCTTTAGTACAACTTTGTACTGAAGTTTGTAGAAAGTTAAGACACTTATTTTGGGGTGGAGGGAGTATGTAACACATAACACTAGAAAATTTATAGGTCTCCACATTTTCCAGATTAGATTAATGATATGGATGATTTCAATAGCTGCCAAGTTGTTTTCTGACCAGAAGTAGCAATAACATTTTCCCAAGTAATGTAGTATTTATCCCCTCCAAAAAAATCTTACCAGAAAAGAACCAAGACAAATGTGGCATTCTTGTAGAAGTTGTAGAGGATCATGTAACCCATCCTTTGGTAATTCCAGTGACCATGAACTAATAGAAGAGGAACCAAGAATCTGAATTGTCCCATACAAAAATCTGATGCCATAACAGCTTGTCCTCCTTCTTGGCCACTGATACCAACCCCAACATCAGCCATTTGAATCATTGAAACATCATTTGCTCCTGAACGTCACAGGTTAAGTAAACAGTATTAATAATGCGCACGTTGTCTCCTAAATAAAAATGTAACTAATAGAGGAAGCAGGAGGGTATACCATCACCAATTGCTAAGGTCATATCGTTTGTCCTGTTTTTGATAAGTGCAACTATGCCTGCCTTTTGTAGAGGAGCCACTCGACAACATAAGACAACACTACATTCTGTTGCCACTTTGAAAAGCTATCACAACAAAATAAGACAGACCATGTGTCAGTTATGGCATCTTTGTAAGATGATCTTATCAGTGAGAAGGACAAAAGGAAATTAGTACAGCATTGATAGAACTACATATGACGAGTACCTCTTCTTGCAACTCCGTCTCAAGTATGTAAACAAGGCTGTTACCGTCCACAATCAAAGCAAGAACTGTACCAGAAGATTCTGATGCCAACACTGGATGTGGTGAGCCAATTGACGAAGCAGCTCTGTGCTCCTTAGTTCTTGCAAGTGCTTCCTCGAGACTTTTCTTGCAAGACTCCTTAGAATTGTTATTTATCACAATTTGTGTCATGTCATTCGTCAGCAGCTTACAAGAGTAGCCAATAGAAATTGCTGTCTCCTGCTTATCCCCTGTTAAAATCCAAACTTTCATGCCTGCTTGCCGAAGAGATTCTATTGCTTCTGGTACCCCATCTTGAAGCTTATCTTCAATCCCAGATGCCCCCAATATGTGGATATTGCACTCTACATTGGCTGCAATTGATCGGAGTAAATTTCCCCTGCCAAGTACTGCTGTGCTAGCCTTTTCATATGCCAACTGCCACTCCTCAAATTCAGGTTGACTCAATTCACGCATACCAACAACAAGAGTTCTTAGGCCAAGTGATGAATATTTGTGGAGATGTGCCTCTGTAGCACGAACATTGTCCAGCTCTAATGATCTGTTGATAATTCCAAACATTGAACTGTCTGCACCTTTGACATATAACTTAACAGTCTTATCTGGGCAGCCGACAATGACAGACATCCTCTTACGATCACTATCAAACTCATGAAGTCCTAATATATCAAATCTGCAGATTACATACCGGCAGGATACATCAGAACTGTAAGCCAAGCGTGCTAATGATCTATTGAAAAAGAACTGGCACGTAAAGGATATGAGATAGTAGATTAGTACTGTCAAACAAGAAAGTTAATCACCGTAAGTAATATGCTGGCCAGTAGATACCAAGACAGCACAAAAAATTCACATACCTTACATGTTAAGCATGTTTTGACCAGGCAGGGTACTGTTAGGAACTATTCAAAAATTTAGCTCATTTACCATGATTCAAAACTATACCACTCCCTTTGATTCATACTAATTGTCGCTGTTTTATTACAACTTTGTACTGTGCTAAACCAGCGACAATTAATATGTATGGGAGGGAGTATTAAATTTGGGTCAAGTGTGAAATGAATCGCACCGCATCTTGCAAAATATATTACTCCCTCCATATCACAAATACTTTTCATTTTGAATACTGAACTGGTCTTCGAGATTTACCTTTGACCGCTAATTATGGAAAATCATTACATCAGATGAATATACTTTCGAGACAAATCCAAACATATGATTTACAAGTTCTCAATCTAAATATTTGGAACAATATCTATAGTCCATATTTTAAAGTTTGACTTAAGACATGTCCAAAATGACATATATTTCTGATATGGAGGGAATATAATTTGACACACCGAATTGGTAATAGAGATGACTCCTAAAATACATGTCAACTTGACGTGTACAGTTCCACTTGACAACTGACTCACGCAGAAGAATGAAAAACAGCAAAATTGTATGGACTGATAACTCACATATCTGCCTATTGTGTCGGGGGAAACGACACCTATGGGATCCCGGGGACCCCTACTACGGTTTGCGGGGCATAGAGTTGTGCAAAGAGCAGGTCTAGAAGATCAACGCGTGGGCATTTTTACCCAGGTTCGGGCCGCAAGATGATGCGTAAAATCCTAGTCCTGCGTGTCTGTGTATATTTGGTGTTCTTGAGCTCTTGAACTGGCCTCCATGTGTGCCTATCCAAAAAGTCCGAATCCTCTCTCAGTACGCCTTGGGCCTCCTTTTATATGACAAAGGGGTTGCCACGGCGACACACAGGAGGTGGAAAGTTACTACAGTGTACAAGGTTATCTTCTGACATCATAGGACAAACGCATTTAATGCGCCGCCTATGTGTCCACTAGCTTTATCGGGGACGGCAAGGAAGCTTGTCCCGCCCGTTGCCGCCTCACCTCGCTCCGACACGCGTCCGTCCAGGCTGACGAGGCATGTGGCGCCACGCTGGCTGCTGGCTGCTGTGGTGGCAGGGTCTTCACGAAGATCTGCATGCCACCACGCAGGTGCTTGTAGTTGGCTTAGGGGCTGCATCTTGCCACGCAGGCGCTTGTCCAGTTAGCGAGTCGATCGTCGCGTAGGAGTGGCCGCGGGGCGGTGAAACCTTGGCGGGCACGGGCCTGGCTGTGGCCCCGCAGACGCCCCCGGCAAGGGGTCTTGCCGGGTTCTCGTAGCTGCCCCCGGCAAGGATCTTGCCGGGGGTCTTCGGTCGTCCCCGGCAAGGCTCTTGCCGGGGGTCTTTGTCTTCTGGTCCCTTGTCTAGGTTTGCAGGCCCCTTGGTCCCACAGAGATCTGCATGCCACTGCGCAGGCGCCCCTTGAATCTTGGTCTTGACATTGTCGATGGTGTCAGAGCTCTCAAACCCAAGGGTGGTGGCTTTGCTGGTGTTTTGGGCAAGTTGCCTCGGCAAGGCTCTTGCCGGGGTTACGTAGGCCGCCCCGGCAAGGGGGTTGCCGGGGGAGGAGTCCACCTTGCCCCTCTGTCCTTCATGCCTCTGGCTTGGGTGTTGCCTTGGCTGTCTCGTGCCCCTCCTTCTGCTCCACCAAGCGTGGCCATAGGCGTGGCTACAACTGCCCGTGCACAAGAAAAGGGGTGCAAAAGGACCCCTACTTTTGTACACTGACAGGAGCCCCCGGGCCTGGGCCACACATAAGCGCGGAGCGTTGTTGGGCCAGGCCCAGAACGGTGCGCGGGCACGCATGGCAGGGTTTAACTACGGTGATTTCCTCGTCCGTTGCGCTTCCTCATGACTCGTATTGGTGCGTGACGTGGGGGTCGTGCGTGGGGCGGTTGCAGCGTGCTTGCGTCACGTCGCGGTGAATAGTAAAGAGGCGGCCCGCGTCTTCCCCGTAAAAGAGGAAACTGCAGGAGCGCCGCTCATTTACCCTCCGCGTCGTTTCCCATCTCGGAACAGCCGTTCCCCTCTTCTTCTCCAAGCGCAAACCGGAGTTCTTGCCCCTGCTTGCCGCCGCCGCGCCTTCATTGCCCTTGATCCCCTGCCCTTTCTCAGCCGTCATGGCGCCCAAGATAGGCAAGGGCAAGGGGACGGCAAAGGACGCCGGGGGGAAAGAGTCGCCGGAGAGCGCGTTGGTGGAGCTGCGGACGCAGTTCCCACTCTTCGAGCCGACGGTCGACGCGCTCACCCTCAGGGACAAGTTCAGGTGCCTGTGGGGGAGGGAGACAACGGGGCATCCCGCCACGCGCGTCGTCCCTGCCTCCTGCTTCGCCAAGGGCGGTCCAAATCGTACCCTTTCTTCGTCGATTACTTCTCATGCGGGCTCTGCCCCCCTTTCTCGGATTTCTTCAGCGGCGTCATGTACACCTACGGCTTCCGCCTTCTGGACCTCACGCCGAATGCCGTGGCGTGCATGGCCTACTTCGCCCATCTCTGCGAGGGCTTTGCCGGAGTGCTCCCCAGCACAACGCTCTTCCGCCACTACTTCGTTCCTCGCATCCAGCCGGGGGGCGCCATCTCGGGCTGCATTGCTTGGATTCCAAGGCAGCATATCAAGGGCGCGTACCCGGAGGGCGCCACGAAGGAGAGGTGGGAGGAGTGGCGAAGCCGGTGGTGTTCTACCGGGTCCGTTCGAAGCCGCCGGTCCATAGCAAGGACTGGAGCGATCTCGACGACAACGACCAGAAGCTCACGATCGCCACCACCAGGATCCATCGCCTTGCCGCGGTCGGGCTCACCCTTGAAATGATCGGGGCCGATTTTATCCGCCGCCGGATTGCCCCACTGCACAACAAGGGGAGGCCGGCCTGGGATTTCAGGAACGCGGCCGACATCATGAGGCTCCGCCCTGGTTTAAACCACAACTTCACTGTGTTGCAGCACGTCCATCTTTGCCAGAGGCTCTTCCAGCTCAGGGTCGACGAGGCCGGCCGGGTCGAGAGGACCGGCAAGGCCGAGAAGGTCGGCAAGGCCACCAGGGCCGCAAGCCCGACAACCTGTTCGGGTTGCCAGCGGGGGTGGTCCCGCTGAGCAACAACTCTCGCCAGAGCGCCATCATCGCCATGATGCCGGTCTTCGACACGCACGGCCTCGATCCGACCTGGGTCGAGCCAAAGGCGGAAGTGGTACAGGCATTCTTCGTCAACTTGTCGGAGAGGTACGTTCGCGACGAGCCGCAGCTTATCCGCGGCAGCAGCGCAGAGGAGCTCGCTTACATCGCCGCCAGGGCGGAGGAGGCAGCTCTCGCCGAGGAGGCCGGCAGCTTCGGCACCGTGGAGGACGAGGACGATGCGGCCGCGGAAGAGAAAGAGTTCGCCGAGTGGGCGGGGCCCACCAGGGAGGCCACTAGCGCCGGCGCTGGAGCTCCCTCTATTGAAGAAGCGGTCGAGGAGTCGGCCGAGGAGGAGACCGATACGAATGACCCCCCGGTCCCGGGGAAGAGGCGCGTCTTGCGGTGGGTGGGCTCCGGCGAGTCAGTCCAGCCCATCAAGTCCACGCAGCGGCAGCAGGCCCAAGCGCCGCCCGTACGCCAGACGAGGGCTGCGAAGAAGGCCGCGGTCGCCGCTTCTTCTTCGTCCAGGCGTCCCCGGACACGATCCCCTTCTCCTCCGCTTGTCGACGCCGCCCCAGAGGCCGATTTCGATCTTGGTCCTTTAGCCCGAAGGGGAAGAGGAGGCCAGAGGAGGACGACGAGGACGAGTAAGCATTTTGTCCTCCACCATCTCTTAACCCTCTGTCCGCACTGTCCTTCCTTAACTTTGTTTAATTTTTGCAGCGACATGGAGACGCTGGCCCAGAGGGCGGCGAAGAGGGCCAAAGCCTCAACGGGTGACGAGCCCCCGGCGAGTGCTCCGCGCACGCCGGCGTTGGTGGTGATCAGCCCGAAGAACAGCCCTCAGCACAGCCCCCATTTCAGCCCCCAGCGTGAGTCCATTCTCCACTCCCCGCTGGCAGGCATTGGGGCGTGTTCTCTTGATGTTGACCTCGCCGGGTTTGCAGGAGGAGAGCGGCAACTGGAGGAGCCGCTGAGGGCCGCCCCCGACACGCCGTCCCCAGCAACTACGCCACCAAGAGGGGCGTCGCCGGCAAGGGCATCCACTGCCGAGCCCATGCGCACGAAGGAAGAGGGGGCGAGCACGGGCGCTGGTGGCTCTGCCCCGGCAACGGATGTTGGCGGAGAAGGAACCACCTCTCCTCGGCCCGGCACGGGTAAGTCGCCTGCTTCCCGTCCCCTGTCATCTCCGCCATGTGATGCTCTTTCTTTTCTCTGTTCTGAACCCTTGGTCTCGGCCTCGCCTCATCTTCTCTTCTGGTTTCCAGGCTCTCCCTTGGCGGACCGAGTGGACGTCGACGCCGTCATCGAGGAGGCGGCCAAGGACGCTGAAGCCGAGGCCACCGAGATCGCGGCTGGGGAGGCCGCCGCGTCCGCCACCGAGGAGGCCGCAGAGGGGCCTGCCGGGGAGACCGGCGAGGTGCCTGCCAAGGCCGGCAAGGCTGCTGCCGAGGAGGCCGCCAAGGGTCCTGCCACCCAGGCAAGGCCGCTGCCGAGGATCCCAAGGGGCCCGCCGGGGAGGAGGTGGCCAACGACCAACCCTCCTCCTCCGCAGCTCCCGCCCCGGGCAAATATTTGAAGGTGGGCGACGATCTGTTCGTCCTCCTCCCAGGGATAGTAAGCACCAGAGCGCCAGCCGAGGGGGAGATCTTTGACGACGAGGTCCTCGCCACCGCTGGGCTTCAGGTGGTCGACGAACCGAGCGCCAGTGGCGGCGGTTCCCAAGAGGAGCAGCTCCTTCGGGCCATGATGGCCAATTTTCAAAAGCTTCAGGCGCTCTACCGTGCCCGCCAGGACAAGGTAAACTCCAGGATGGCGGCCATGGACAAAGCGGAAGCAGATTTTGAGGATCGCGTCGCCCAGACAAAAGTCTGGTTCAACAAGGCCCGAGACGAACTGAGCGCCATCCAGGACCAGCTGGACCAGCACAAGTGAGAGCTCGCCCTGCAACTGGCTGACGTCGAGAAGGCCCAGGAGCTGGCGAAGCAGCAGGCCGCCAAGGACGAGGCTGCCCGGACACAGCAGAAGGCTCTTCTAGACACCCAAGAGGTGGACCTCGAGGCTCGTGAACGGGCGCTTGCCGCCGCGCTGCGCGACAAGGACAGGGAGATCAAGAAGCTCGTCGTGCAGCGGACTCAGACGCTGGAGCAGAAGCACAAAGATGCTCTTGACGCTCTGGCCCTGGCCCAAGCCGGCAAGGTGGAGGAGCTGGAGCGGGAGCGGGAGGGGCTGAAGGAGGAGATCTTGAAGCTGGCGGAGGAGAGGACCACGAGCAATCGCACACTGGCGGATCTGCAGGTCACCATCTCTGACAAGACCAAACTGCTCTCCGACGCCAACGTCTCCGTCAACGATCTGAAGCTGAAGCTGGACGCCTCAGAAGAGACACTCTCGGAGGTCAAGGCCCGCGAGGAGACCCTGACCAAGGCCCTTGAGAGCGAGAAGCAGCTGCGGCAGGATGACGCCACCGCCCATGATGGCTATGTGGGCAGGGTACGGCTCTGGACCGACGGCCTCGTCGACATCGCGGAGAGGCTCAGCAGGCAGCTATCCGTCATGGGTATGCCGGACTTCAAGTACTCTCAGGAGGCGAGCGTGACCCCTAGCGCCAGGCTGACCTTGTTCTTCTGGAGCGTCCTCGAGGCCATGGAGCAGCTCCGCTCCAATCGAGCAACTTATCTGGCCAACGAGGCTCGGAAACTCTGCCGGGGCGCCCTGACCAAGGTGGCATTCTGGAACCCCGACGTCAACTTCATCAACACGCTTGAGAGCTTGCCGAAGGATGCGAACCTCGCGGCACTCGAGAAGCGTATCGAGCCCATCATCAGTTGCGTCGACGGAGTCAAGAGGGTGGAAGGCCAGCGCCGGGACTAGCCCCCCTCCGCTTCTCATTGCTGCTGCGAGTTCATGCTCAAGACAAATTTATCTTAAGTTAGAACCGCGGCAACCACTTGATGTAATATAACTTCGCGGTATTTTGAAACAGTGCATGTTATCTCCCTGTTTGATCTTTCTTTGTATGTACGCACCCTACGCTTAGTTGGATAGGCTTGCCGGCGCGTAAACCCGTGCCGCGGCGCTTTGAGGACGGATCCTTAGCAGCCTGTCGAGGGTGCTTGCTGCCAGGCAAGCCACCTTGCAGTTCTCGGGGCAGATGCTCGTACTGTTGAGCGGACTCGAAACAGAACAAGGGCGATGCCAATAGCGGAAAGGCTCCTTTGCGTGCAGGTTCTCCATACAAGGAGCGGGATCTCTCGGGAAAAATAACCCTATAGAAAGGAAATTGCTCAAATTTTGCGTGACTTAGCTTTTTAGTCACCATGTAGATGGTGGTTGCGGCTGCAGACGACACCGCCCGCCTGGCCGACGGCACCAAAACAATGGGGATGATGCTGACCTCCCCCGCCGCCTTCTTCTTTGCGGCCATCGCGATGAAGGAGGTGACACGTTCACTCCCAGACCAAATTGTCACAACCTAGCGCCCCCTACCTGGCGCGCCAAAGATATCGGTGGAAACGACACCTATGGGATCCCGGGGACCCCTACTACGGTTTGCGGGGCGTAGAGCTGTGCAAAGAGCAGGTCTAGACGATCAACGCGTGGGCATTTTACCCAGGTTCGGGCCGCAAGATGATGCGTAAAACCCTAGTCCTGCTTGTCTGTGTATATTTGGTGTTCTTGAGCTCTTGAACTGGCCTCTATGCGTGCCTGTCCAAAAAGTCCGAATCCTCTCTCAGTACGACTTGGGCCTCCTTTTATATGACAAAGGGGTTGCCACAGCGACACACAGGAGGTGGAAAGTTACTACAGTGTACAAGGTTATCTTCTGACATCATAGGACAAACGCATTTAATGCGCCGCCTATGTGTCCTCTAGCTTTATCGGGGACGGCAAGGAAGCTTGTCCCGTCCGATGCCGCCTCACCTCGCTCCGACACGCGTCCAGGCTGACGAGGCATGCAGCGCCACGCTGGCTGCTGGCTGCTGTGGTGGCAGGGTCTTCACGAAGATCTGCATGCCACCACGCAGGTGCTTGTAGTTGGCTTAGGGGCTGCATGTTGCCACGCAGGCACTTGTCCAGTTGGCGAGTCGGTCGTCGCGTAGGAGTGGCCGCGGGGCGGCGAAACCTTGGCGGGCGCGGGCCTGGCTATGGCCCCGCAGACGCCCCCGGCAAGGGGTCTTGCCGAGGTCTCGTGGCTGGCCCCGGCAAGGATCTTGTCGGGGGTCTTCGGTCGTCCCCGGCAAGGCTCTTGCCGGGGGTCTTTGTCTTCTGGTCCCTTGTCTAGGTTTGCAGGCCCCTTGGTCCCACAGAGATCTGCATGCCACTGCGCAGGCGCCCCTTGAATCTTGGTCTTGACATTGTCGATGGTGTCAGAGCTCTGAGACCCAATGGTGGTGGCCTTGCTGGTGTTTTGGGCAAGTTGCCCCGTCAAGGCTCTTGCCGGGGTTATGTAGGCCGCCCCGGCAAGGGGGTTGCCGGGGGAGGAGTCCACCTTGCCCCTCTGTCCTTCATGCCTCTGGCTTGGGCGTTGCCTTGGCTGTCTCGTGCCCCTCCTTCTTCTGCTCCTCCAAGCGTGGCCGTAGGCGTGGCTACAACTGCCCGTGCACAAAAAAAGGAGTGCAAAAGGACCCCTACTTTTGTACACCGACATATTGGCCCTGTATAATTTAAATAATATTCTAAATTGACAAACAGGATTTTCTACCACTGTTCAAATTTGGAAGTTCCTTCCATCCAAACAGTTGAAGGGCAGGCCTGGCACAGTAGTATAGTCTCTCCACTTGTGGCCTGGAGGTCCTGTGTTCGAATCAGCCTCCTTGCAAAATTATTTTCCCTTCCCCAGATCCCACCTTGTGTGGGAGCTTTCAGCACTGGGTGTGGCACAAGCCCTAATGTCACATTAATAACCTTCGGATCTACTCGGAAGTTCTTTTGGGTCGGAAATGACATCAGTAACATTACAAAGCAAAAGCATAAAAACATTTGTGCTAGCCATAATCAGATGATTGATGCTACCAACTACCAGCTGCCGCAGACTGTAGGAGACTACACAGGAAGTAATGTCTGCTTATAGTTTTCTAGAGATGAAGAGATCACGGATCATAGCACCCCTCCACTCCTAGTCACATAATAACCTTTGATATCACAAATTTTTGCATTTCAATTAGATAGCCGGCACAAATTCTAATGAAAACACACTCATGAAGTATTGCCAAATACAATGGTCACAAAGCGAAAGTTGAGAGCTATCTTACCTCTGTCTGTCACCAAGGACATCGATCACTACGTAACCAGATGTTCGCTCAACAAGCACAATGCCATAAGATGCTGCCGCATAAGCTAGTGCCTGCTCATCAGGGGACTCACCCTGATAATCAATCAACTTTTGTCTAGGATCCCTAGTGTCCAGGACAAGTGGCACAATTGTAGTGCAGGCAGCAATAGCAAGGAAGAATTCAAGGACAAGCTTTGCTTCCTCATTTGAGCTGCCATTGTTCAATAACTTCAAAAGCTGAGGGTCAGTCCTAACTGCCATTTTTGGTGTCCACAGAAGATCATCAACTGACCAAAACCAGCAAATAAGAGGTCTTATTAGGAAAGAGCAACATCAAACAAGTAATATAAATTACGGTTTTGCTACATATTAAAGTCATCATACCTACAACTGAGGACCCGCATGCATGTTTGCCAGAACTGTAATCAACTCCGTGAATGGATGCACACATGAACTCCATCTTGTTCTCTGTCAGCGTCCCTGTCTTATCAGAGAAGACATACTTAATCTGCCCCAAATCCTCATTTATATTCAGAGCCCTGCACTGGAACCTGGACCTTGATGATTCATCATACAAGTCATTGTCGGCGCCCATGAAATATGCTTGCCCAAGTCGTACCAACTCCATTGATATATACAACGAGATAGGAATGATGACCTGATACACTATGACGGCCATGAGGAATGTAACGAATATCTGCATTCCGATTCCATAGTAATTGTAGTTCTTCCTGGTTGTGTAATCCTTTTCTCTAAAGAATTGGGTGAACTCAAGCTCCCGCTGGTGATTCAGCAGCCAAATCCCTGCGAGCACAGATGCAGTTATGCACATCCCAATGAGCATAATGGACAATATGACTGTCTCCCGATTCAACTGCGTTTCCAAGCGGCTACGCTTGGATGGCGGCCCAGAGTTGTTGAGCATGACCTTAGTCTCTTTTCCAGCATAAACCACGACCCCTATTGCCCAGGTGGTATTTTTGAGCTCACAACCACGGAGCACAATGTTGGACGGTCCGAGTGAAACACGCTTGCCGTCAATCTCCAAATTCGCCTGGAACCCATAAATGTTCCTGTTGGGCCGCTCGCAATGCAGGATACCAGCTACTTGGCCATCGTGAGAGAACCTCACCTGCGTCTCCTGCTTGGCGTACCTCGTCTTGAGGTTGGTCTCCCCGTCAAGATTCACGGTCTGGACGTGCGCAAGGCCAGTGGGGTCACTAGTAGAGAGCAGCACCATGTCGGCCGGGAGCGTCTCGTTGGACGCGACGCGCACGACGTCCCCGACGCGTATGTGCTTCCATTTCTTGGGGAGGAACTCGCCGGCGGTTTGTGGCGTGAGGACGGCGGCGAGGCGGTTGTTCTCCCTGCGGTCAGAGCGGTGACGGCGAATGTCCTCGTAGGCGTCCTTCACAGCTGTGACGAAGAGCACGAAGGCCAGCGGGAGCACAGACGCGCCACGGCCAAAGACGGCGACCTGGGGGAGCTGGTTGAGCACGGTGATGGCGAGGAAGTAGACGTACGACAGCCGTCGGAACTGCTCAAACAGGTTGCGCGGCAGGAAGGTCAGCGCGGAGTACTTGGCCGTCCGGACAGCGTTGCCGGCAAACTCCGGCGAGGGCTCCCCAACGGCGACGGCGCGGTACTCACCCCCCTCGTGGAGCTCCCGCTCCGACGCGGACGGGTCGCGCTGGTCGCGGCGGGAGGGGCGGAAGGGGTCGTGGACCTCAACGGAGAAGCTCAGGTAGTCAGCGCGAACGGGAGGCTCCGGCTGCGACGGCGGGAGTTGCGACGCCGCCGCCGGCGGGTGCGGGGAGGCGGCGTCCATGAGCGGCCGCTTGGACGTCATGTGGGAGGGGGCGAGAACTAGTGGGTGGTCAGAGCCATGGGCGGGGCGAGCCAGATTTGGGTGGACGCCGGCGAGGTCAAAGCTGGCGGTGAGGTGAGGAGCTTGGAGAAAGTGAATGGCGGAGTTACCCATAAAACATTATATTTCGGTATTGAAGCCTAGTGTATAATAAGATACAGTCAGACTATAAGAATTAAATAATTATATTTATGGTGAGTTGGATGAGAAAGAAAAAGAGATAGAATAGGAGAGAGAAAGGAAGCGGGCTGCAGATTAACAGCCCGAAACTGCTTCCCGCACGATACTTGTGCCCGACATGTGCACGATGTGCAACTCCAGCGGCTAGTGCCCTTCTGAGTCATGCGCATGTGCGGTTGGATTCAATCTTCGTCCATGAATCGTGCAAAACTTGTCGTGTGTAGCACGACTCTTAACAGCCGGCTGTAACACGGACTCCAAGAAACATTGTGAGAGTGTACGGTGGACCATGCATTAATAAAATAGTACTACTTAGCAACTTGTTATTATACATGTTGGCTATAAGGTTGACTATATGTGACATGGCAACTCCATATAGCCGGCTGTTGGCTATACTATTAACCATGCTCTCATGTACTTATGCACAACCTCTGAAGTTGAAGGCAGGAAGTAATCCGGAGAATAACATGTCAGTCATTACCCCATCTCCTATCTTGTTCTCTCAGACTAAAAATGTGAAGATTGTCCATGTCTTTTTCAATTGCGTTGGGAAAAAGCAAACTCCTATTCTAGCAAACTAAAACTAAACCCACTAAATGTTTATCAGAGGTGCATAAATGATAAATCTGAATACTGATACCAAAATAATTGAGTGAGTGCTCCGTTCTTCTTGCATCTTATTCTAGTGAGGCAACATAAGCTGTGAAATTAGAAAACTGAACTGACTAAAAGCCTATCCTAGTTGCAGAAATATGAATGCTAATACCAAAATACTAGAGTGCTCAGTTCTTCAATTAGGTTCCATGCTATGCTATCAGATGCACTTTGTAATTTTAGAGGTAAAAAAATGCCAGCCTGCAAGATGTAGTTACTAATTGGTGTTGCATATAGCTCAATAGATCAAAAGCTAATCAGATTGCAGAAATTTGAATGCTTATTTGAAAATACTTTGAGTGAGTGCTCAGTTCTTTCATTAGGTCCCATCTGCTGCGCTTGGCGCACACTCCAACTACGCCAAACATCCGTGAGGCACAGCCTGCTGCCGACATCCGCCAAGCCATACCTCCACCCCCAGCTCTGCCACACCACCTTGGAGCGTCGCCAACCCGCCTTCCCAGGTACCACCACCCTTTGTCCAACCTCCCTCCCTGGACAGGGGAGGAGAGGGGTGCTGAATCTGGGCCTGCTCCTGGAGAGATGGAACAGGGGAGCTGGAATCTGTAGTGCTGGGCAAGAAGGTCCAGCAAGGCAGGCGATGGTGTTGACACTCAAAAATGACATGATCGCAAAGAGTGACTTGAGCCTATAATGGGATGAGGCTAAAATTATGAGTTCATGTCATCATTTGATGACCCTCGTCAAGATGATCGAAATAAATATGAAGATGGACCAAAACGGAGCTCAAGTGCAAAAGATAGGCCAATTTCGGAGATACCCGTGTTGACATCAGATTAGAAAATGGCATGGAACATAATTAAGATGGCCTCAAATGAAAAAGTCTTCAACTGCAAAGTTCTTCGTCTCGTCGAAACAGACGATTTTGATATAAAAGTCGTCCCCATCCGAGTTCGTATGCAAAAGTTACAGGTAAAACCGTGCGCTGCTGTCATGTTTGGCCGGATCATCCGGGTCGGGGTTCGGATCATCCGGAAAATTGAAGCACCAACGACAACATAAGGTTTGTGATGAAGACAGATGATCTGGGTCCAATCCCGGATGATCCGGGTGGAGGCAGGACAATCCGAGTAGAAGTCCGGATGTCCGGACAACTTTTTCTGCTATAGACTTTAGAAAACGGACCGAAACACCCTCAATATGGCCTCAGATCAAAAAGTGTTCAACAGCAAAGTTGTGCGTCTCGTTGAGGCGGTTGATTTTGATATAAGAATCATCTTAATCTGAGTTTGTATGCAAAAGTTACCGCCCGATTAGTGAGCTGCTGTCACAAAACTGGGCTAGGCCGGATCATCGGGGCCTTGAGCCGCACATCCGGGCCGGAGGTCGTGAATAGTCCGTGTTTTATTAGGTTTTGATGATTTGGACGGCTAGGAAAGTCCTTTTCTTGTACGGGAAGTCTACCCGCCTCATATATAGACAAGAGGTGACTGCCGATTGAACAACACACAACCGAACAAATACATCTACTACTTTTTCGTGTTCATCTATCCCTCACCCTTGTATCTTCTTCCTCGTTCTTCGTTCGTTCTTCTTCATTGCAGGGCAGCGAATCTCGAGGCCCTAGGGGCAATCAGGTCGACCTAGGGCAGCCCATAGCCGCCGCGCGCCCTGACGGGGTCCCTCTCGGGCGTGTGGGGTTTCGGGTCTGCAAAAGCGCCCTCCGAATTGCTTGCGTATCGCGCTTCCGGACGGGTCTCCTTCGACGTGAGCTGCGGTGCATCACCCCCGGCGTCAAGGGTACACGGTGACGTGTTCGTGTGCGAACACACTTTTTCGCGACTCCGCTGGGGAAGAAGCTTTGAGCGGTCTCCGTCCCGTTCTTGCTACAAAGAGATCGTCATCAAGTTGCTGCAATCTACAAAGGTAATATGAGTACCCAATTTCCCTTTATAGATGCAAATAATCTATATTGTGTTGCTAGATCACCCACCGAGCATAATGTATCGGCTAGCCCTAGTTTTACCAATCATGCATCTAATTATGCGCAAGGGCCGATGCAAAACAATCTTCATGCTTCAAATTCTTATGATTTTAGTAACGTACAACATATGTATCCAAACTCTCATGCATCGGCAACCCCACAAATCCATATGCCGATGAACAACATGATGGGTTTGGTTAATCAATTTGAAACACCTCATGTTAAAATTTCCAATAGCATACAAGAAAGTGTTTCACCCTTTTATTCATCGGCAACTAATTTGCAATATGTAAATCCAACCTTGCCGGTGGATGGGAGAATTGGCCATGCTACTACTAGCTATTCGGCCAGTTACTCTCAGCCATCCTATGCTACACCTAATGCTAGTAATTTTTTTCCACCGTATACAACTGTAGATTTTCATAATTCGGCTCCACCCCTTCATGGTCATAGCCGAATAAGTGAAAAAAATTCAGTAGTGCACATGCCGCCATCTAATATTGTAGCATATAATGCATGCTCTATGCAAGCAAGAATTTCGGCAACACTCACGAATCATTGCCGAAAGAATCTAAAAGTATGGTGGAGCAATCCCTTCCAGAAGCGGTTGTGGTTGCGTTAAAAAAGAGCTTGACACAAAATAAGAGGATTAATGATCTTTGCCTTGAACAATATGGAAAGGGGTTGTATCCTGATTATCCTGCAATAAAGGCTAGAGTTTTGCAAGAAGTTGAAACTTCATCAATTGATAGAATTGGCGAAAGAGCATATAGCTATACACCAGTGCATACACCTCCACCTAGTGCCGCAACATATTATACACCCTCTACACAATTGCAGAATTTCGGCAACACTAACAGTTCACTGTCGAAAGATCCTAAAAGCATTGAGGAGCAAACTGATCTAGAGCTGGATGAAATTGAGAGGGGAGTTAAAGCTTTACGCGTTAGGGTGCAAGTACTTCGCCAAGAGAGAATTGATAGGGAATTGGCTCAAAGGAAAAAAGCTTTGCAATTGATATAACCAATGAAAAGAATGATGATTCGGAAACTAAAGTACTTCAGTTGAAAAAACCGAATCAAGTAGTATATATTCCGAATCGATCAAATTCAAAGATGCAAGCATCATTGAGAAAGGGCATGGCAAGCATAGGAAAACAGTCGTGCTTGATTTTTCTGAAGTTAATGGAACCTACTTCCTGCCCTATGAGTTCCGTGCCGTAGAAATTGACAAGCCTCAAAGACAAGAGCAAGTAGCCGAACAAAGTTCGGCTGACAAGGATCTTCAAAGTAATGATGTGCGGAATCAAGAAAAAGATGATGATAAGGTGTTGGGGAGCCATCCAAAGATAGCGCAAGATATTGTTCAAGTTACACCGCCATCATGCTCTCCCAACATATTTGAAGAGGTATGTCTAGCAAATAATTTACCTGTTTTCAGATTTGGTCACAACTTTATTGTTGATGCATCTATTAGAAAAATCCTCATAAGTAATTTTGAAAGACCAATGAAGAAGGGTAATTTACTTGTTAGCAATAAAATTGTTATAGAACATATCGGTCAACCTATTGTGCCATTTACAAAGACCGATAGTGATTTATTATTGCAGTCAAAGTTTTTCCCATTGCTTTATTTAAAATTCATATCTAATTGGGTTGCTTTGCTTGCTTCATACTTGGCTTACGCATGGCCTCAATTGAGACATGTATGTTCTAACTACTTTGATTTCTGAAATATAAAGCCAAGATTGTACTCTATTGAGAAAACCGATGATTGTATAATTTCCTTTTCAAAGACATCGGAGATAGAGTGCAAAACACAATGCATAGTCGAATGGAGTAATGCAAAGTTTGAACCATTCGTATGCTTAACTTCAAAGCCGTTCTCACAGCAAGACCAGGTAGAGAATAAAAAAATTACCTTCAATTCAAGCATGTGTGATCAAATATTTGATTTGTTGCTGAAAAATAATTACATAAGAATTTTGGTCACCATGTCAAGCCATCAATTCAACGACGAATGTATTGTAGGTTGCATCATTCGTCCAAGCATAATTTTGAGGATTGCAACATGTTTCATCAAATAGTTAAATCGGCCATTCATAAAGGACGATTGAAATTTGTTGAGACACCAAGAGATGACCAGTCTATTCCGATTGGTCCCGATGGCAGAAAGTTTTTGCATCGGTTGCTTCAAGCCGATCCATTTAAAGAGAAGGTAAAAACTATAGGTGATGGGATCAAGCTTTCAAGTAAAGAAGTTGTTGAAGAGCATAATGAACATAATCTTGAGGCGGAGAATTCCATCGAAGCTACAATGGAGACGCCAAGGACTAGGGGGGCAACAAGAAAATCCAATGATCGATGAAAGCAAACCAAAAGAAAGCAAAGTCCGAAATAAGCGCAAGTGTAAGAGATCAAAAATCACCTTCGCTGAACTATTGGATAAATATCAAAAGAAGAGTGAATAGAATAATGCTTATCAGACAAATCATGAAAGAAACCAAGATCACCCCCAAGGCACAAATATGAGGATCGGTATTGGCAAAGTGAGAATTTTAATGCAACATATTTATATCCTTATTTTGGGCCGCCAATGCCAATGCCGTGGATGCCTCCCTATGCTCATATAGATCCATATCCATCATTGGACAAGTATGATACAAGGGTGCATTCGCCATCTTATTTTAGACCATCTCACCAATATTATGCAGCTCCGAGAAGATCAACATTTGAACAATCACATGTTAAAGACCGTTTCGATCATAAGGAATCGATCCAGAGCTCAAGGAAGAATAAAGAGGTGGTCAAGCAAGTATACCAGGTCAAGAGAGATGGTCGTAAGTGTGCTACTTCAGATTTGATCTCAAATAACAAAGAGCCAATTAAAATATTGACATTGGCTACTAAAGGAGATGAGGCAAGTCAATTAAGTGCCAAATCTGAAAAGAAGAAGTGGATAGTGCACAAGGTAAAACAAGAGTTGCCATTGCTTCAAACAAAATCACAGCCGGGGTGCCCACTCGGCTTATCATATTGGCAAAAGAAGAAATTGCAAAAACTTAGTGCACAAGAACTTGAGGAAAGGAATATGGCATGGGTTCCGAAAGGAAGTACCCAAAACAAGAATTATGTGGAAGCTTCCATTACAAGAAGTACAATAAAAGTGAAGAGAGAGAAGGATGGAAGCAACAAACAATTAAGCCGAAGGAGTGCATCACAACATCAAAATCTTCGGTTAGCACATCATCCATATTCTTCAACCATGCCATTGATGCCTTTGCCATGGAATTCATCATCAGGTATGTTCAATTACCCTCCGTGGATTTATTTTGATCCATGGACGCGACATAATTTTCTGCATCATGAGAGGGTATTACCAAATCTTTGTACATTTTATTAAGCTACATTTTTTCTTGCTAATCCAAAGAGCCGAAATATTTTATTGCTATTTCATTTGTTATTTCGGCTATACATGACTTGGTGGATGAATTCTATATGGACCACATGGTAATGGACGATATTTATCTATCGTCCTAAGAGTATGTCAATGCATGGCCGGTGTAGTATTCTAACATCGTCCTTAGTTCGATTGAAGAGCGAGACAAGGTATGTGCTCATGGAAGTTCATATGTATGCCTATATTATGATTGAATGGAGTTGAGACATCATTGAATATACATTACATAGACCAATTCATATTTGCGGAATTGGCTAGTGGGCTTATACTTTGTTTGGATATGATTTGGCTTATTCATCTTTGAGATCTATAACAGGACAAAGCATAGCTGATTTTATTACTAAACATCGGATTAATGACATGCATAATATTGATGTTAGCCTTGTCTCTCTAGTACAATGGAGATTATGTTTTGATGGTTCAATTTGTAACAATGGCCAAAGTGTTGGTGTTGTTTATATATCTCTTTGTGGTGTTATATTTTTGAAGCCTCATGCCGCTTAAAATGTTTTTATGCACGATTAATCAAAGCCGAATATGCATTGTTATTCGGATTGACTCTTTTACTTGCTATAGGTGCTATACATATTGAGGCTTTCGGTGATTCGTTATGAGCAGTGCAACAAATATCCAAGGGTTATCAATGTTTTGATGAATCGCTTATAGTTTATCTTGGGGTATGTCTAGATGGAAAATTTACCTTGGCTTGCTTCACAATTGTTCATATATTCAGACATGACAATTCAAAAGAGTTGGCATGGCAAGCATCCGGCTACTATGTTATCATGGTGTATTGCATTTCTCTCAATAGGCGATGCTTAGTATCGTCAACATAGGTAAGGCCGAACAGAAGTCCACAACTTCGGCCACTAATGAAACTTTTATGCAGGCGAAAATAAGGATTGGAGAATGTTTATTGTTGATTATCCACGAAATCCTAGCTAAAAGGGTGAACAAAATGGTTCGGAGGATGACCTTGAGATACATATCCATGGAACTTTATCATCGGATTTTTAATAAAGTTGAGAAGGTTTCACCCAAGTTTGCATCAAGGATTCAAACAAACAACGGACGATATATATTTATCGCCCTAAGCATGCAAAGTGGCCGATGGAGTGTTGACATCATCCTTAGAATAAGTTATGTGCAACTTATTTTTCGGCACACTAGCTTTGCCGAAAAACAGGGGGCATGTGTTGACACTCAAAAATGGCATGATCGCAAAGAGTGACTTGAGCCTATAATGGGATGAGGTTAAAATTATGAGTTCATGTCATCATTTGATGGCCCTCGTCAAGATGATCGAAATAAATATGAAGATGGACCAAAACGGAGCTCAAGTGCAAAAGATAGGCCAATTTTGGAGATACCCGTGTTGACATCAGATTAAAAAATAGCATGGAACCTAATTAAAATGGCCTCAAATGAAAAAGTCTTCAACTGCAAAGTTCTTCGTCTCGTCGAAATGGACGATTTTTATATAACTATCGTCCCCATCCGTGTTTGTATGCAAAAGTTACAGGCAAAACCGTGCGCTGCTGTCATGTTTGGCCGGATCATCCGGGCCGGGGTCCGGATCATGCGGGAAATTGAAGCACCAATGACAACAGAAGGTTTGCGATGAAGCCGAATGATCTGGGTCCAGTCCCGGATGATCCGGGTGGAGGCCGGACAATCCGGGTAGAAGTCCGGACGTCCGGACAACTTTTTCTGCTATAGACTTTAGAAAACGGCCAGAAACACCCTCAAGATGGCCTCTGATTGTAGCGACCCGACCCGAATGGATCAAGTCTCTGTGCTTAAGTGTCATCCCTGGATCGGTATGCTGACACACACAGTACTCGAGAATTTATAACAGAGGTAAATCACATGTATAAAGTAGCGTAAATACTATTACCTCAATCAATCATAGCGGAAGCAACAACGGTTGTGGATTCCCATCAACACGAACGGCAAAGTTGAGTGTAGACAGCACAACCCTAACGTAACACTTACTCTTCGAATAAATTCCTGCAACATGAGACGTTGCAGCCATGTAGGTCAGTACATTGAATGTACTGGCAATTTCACACTGTAATGATAATGATGAACAATTCCTACAACTACATGCATATTTGGCTCGTGGAGGCTGTAAGGTTAAAGTTTTTGCGTAAAGCCAATTTTTTTCCTACAACAAAGGAATAAATTTCTATTTTAACTATCATGATGGTTGTTAAACATTGAGAAGGTTCACCCAACTCAATCCCAATTAAACATCATCATTAAAACCCAATCAAATTAATAATTAAGAGTGATGAGATCAACATGATAATCCAAGTACTAGATACTCAAAACGTCCATAACCGGGGACACGGCTAATCATGATTAGTTTGTACACTCTGCAGAGGTTTGCGCACTTGTAACACCCCGAGAAACATGCTACAGTAACTCCACACTAATGATGCCATATCACCCTGTTTGGTAAGCTAAATTGCCCCTTGATTAAAAAACAATTCAAATTCAAATTTGAAATGCAAGTCAAAAATTTACATCTTCAAAAATGCAAACAAAATAGTTGATAATTTTGCAAAGAAATCCTAAATAATTATGTTGAGGAAAACAACATCACCTAAATCCCTGAATTGCCTCTGGCATCCAAAACAGTCCCAAAATTATATCATTTCTTTTTTTAAACAAAATTCAAATGGATTCAATTAATCCTCAAACTTTTGTGGCGGTGTAGTTTATTGCATAGCATTATTTGGCAAAGTTTCTCATTTTTCCAAAGTCGTCTGGTAGCTAGAATGAATAAAAACAGTAGCTAAAGAAATAAAAAGGGGGGAAAGGAAAACGGCTTTGGAAAAGCCCATAGATGCACTGTGTTGCTCGGCCTGGGTCAAACAATGGAAGGCCCAGCCCAGCTCCATCTCCATCCACCTCCCGCTACAGGAGGCAGAGGGGAGCGTGGCGGCCATCCTGGCCTCCCTAGCCGGCGATGGCGCCGTGGCACCCATCCCACGGCCCCCCTGAGGTTAAGATCAATCTTGCGACCCCAAATCCTAGCATCCCCAGAACCCCCCTACCTCTCGTCTCCCATCTCTCTTACCCTCTCGGTTCCCCTCCCCCGAGCAAGGCCGCCGCCACCGCACCTCTGCCGTCTACGTGCACCGGAGGCCTCCCCAAGCAAGAGACTGCGTCCAGGAGGACCGCCGCCATCGACTTCGTCCATCCCGAGTATCCAATCGAGCAGATCTACCATGTACGCTCGCCATCGAGCTCTTCTTCCTCCATCGGTCGTCGTCGTTCGTCTTCGATTTCGGCGTCGTCGGGCCCTCCCCGGGCTCGCCTTGCACCCCTATAGAACCACAGTGAGCACCGCCTCGCCTCCCCACGCTCCTCTAGCTCGCGCACGACCTCTAGCTACCTCTCCTGAGAGCTCCGGCACCACCGTCCACCATGGCCGTCGAATACGACGAGGCCGCGCTCGCCTGCTCCTTCTGGTGGTGTGGGCGTGTTCGAGGCGACTGTTATATGTCGCCTAAACTGTTGCCTGCTCGATTCGAAGCTCAGGTTGAAGGAAATATGCCCTAGAGGCAATAATAAAGTTGTTATTTATATTTCCTTATATAATGATAAATGTTTATTATTCATGCTAGAATTGTATTAACCAGAAACTTAGTACATGTGTGAATACATAGACAAAACAGAGTGTCCCTAGTATGCCTCTACTAGACTAGCACATTGATCAAAGATGGTTATGTTTCCTAACCATAGACATGAGTTGTCATTTGATCAACGGGATCACATCATTAGGAGAATGATGTGATGGACAAGACCCATCCGTTAGCTTAGCACTATGATCGTTTAGTTTTATTGCTATTGCTTTCTTCATGACTTATACATGTTCCTATGACTATGAGATTATGCAACTCCCGAATACCGTAGGAACACCTTGTGTGCTATCAAACGTCACAACGTAACTGGGTGATCATAAAGATGCTCTACAGGTGTCTCCGAAAGTGTTCGTGGTGTTGGCATAGATCAAGACTAGGATTTGTCACTCCGAGTGTCGGAGAGGTATCTCTGGGCCCTCTCGGTAATGCACATCATAATAAGCCTTGCAAGCAAAAGACTAATGAGTTAGTCACGAGATGATGTATTACGGAACGAGTAAAGAGACTTGCTGGTAACGAGATTGAACTAGGTATAAAGATACCGACGATCGAATCTCGGGCAAGTAACATACCAATGACAAAAGGAACAACGTATGTTGTTATGCGGTTTGACCGATAAAGATCTTCGTAGAATATGTAGGAGCCAATATGAGCATCCAGTTTCCGCTATTGGTTATTGACCGGAGATGAGTCTCGGTCATGTCTACATAGTTCTCGAACCCGTAGGGTCCGCACGCTTAACGTTTGATGACGATCGGTATTATGAGTTTATGAGTTTTTATGTACCGAAGGAGTTCGGAGTCCCGGATGAGACCGGGGACATGACGAGGAATCTCGAAATGGTCGAGACGTAAAGATCGATATATTGGACGACTATATTCAGACATCGAAAAGGTTCTCAGTGATCCGGGTATTTTTCGGAGTATATGGGCCTTATTGGGCCATACGGGAATAGAGGAGAAAGGCCGAAAGGAAGGAGGCGCGCGCCCCCCTCTGGTCCGAATTGGACAAGGGGTGCAGCCCTCTTTTCCTTCTCCCTCTCCACCTCTTTCCTTCTCTCCTACTCCGGAAAGGAAAGGGGAATCCTACTAGGACTTGGGAGTCCTAGTAGGACTCCCCACACTTGGCGCGCCCCCTCTAGGGCCGGCCTCTCCCTTGCTCCTTTATATACGGGGGTAGGGGGCACCCTAGGACAGACAAGTTGAATTGTTTTAGCCATGTGCGGTGCCCCTCTCCACAGAAACACACCTCGGTCATACCGTTGCAGTGCTTAGGCGAAGCCCTGCGCCGGTAGATACATCATATCTGTCACCACGCCGTCGTGCTGGCGAAACTCTCCCGTGAAGCTCAACTGGATCAAGAGCTCGTGAGACGTCATCAAGTTGAACGTGTGCTGAACGTGGAGGTGCCGTACGTTCGGTGCTTGATCGGTTGGATCGCGAAGAAGTTCGACTACATCAACCGCGTCACTTGACGCTTCCGCTCCCGGTCTACGAGGGTACGTAGACACACTCTCCCCCTCGTTGCTATGCATCTAGTAGATAGATCTTGCGTGATCGTAGGAAAGTTTTGAAAATACTACGTTTCCCAACACATGTGTCGTTGTGACCAAACGCCGCTATCACCGCCGCTCACCGTCGTCACTGCCGTCAACTTGGCCGCGCCTACGACCACCCAGCTGCCCTGGCCACGCACCCGCGTGCCTTGGCTCCACCTCGACCCGCTCCTGCCACGCCCTGGCCTCGCCCTCCCGCGTCCGACGAGGTCCAGCCGCGCTGTCCGCCGGTGCCCCTGGCCTCGCCCGCGCTGCGTTGGCCTCTGGCCAGCGCCGGCCATGCCCCACCACTGCCCTCTGCTGCGCTACTGCGGCGCCATGCCTCTGCTCGCGCAGCCGCCATGCTCCGCGCCCGCTCGCGCCTCGCCCCCGCGCCATCTGCCTCGCCCGCAGGCGCTCGCCGACGACCGCGCCTCGGGGGCCTTCGCCCCGTCGCGCGTGGATGTGGCCTCGGGCACGAGCGCGCGCAGCCCCTTTAGCCCGCGCCCGCTTGGACTCTCGCCCAATGCCAGGTCGGCCAGCCCCCTTAAAAAAAGAATATATATATATATATAAATGTTTTAAAAATAATAATAATAATAATAAATAATTAAAAGGTTTCATTAATTAATTAACATATTAATTAACTTAATTAAATTAGGTTAATTAACTTAACTTAATAAACATGTCTGATTAATCTAGGTTAATTAGCTATAGTCTATGACAGTGGGCCCCACTGCCCCTTTTGACCAGTCAACCGGTCAAAGTTGACTGTTGACCCCGTTGACATCACCCTGACATCATGCTGACATCACCACTTACTATTCTGGATAATGTTGATTTAATTTAATTAAATAAATTCCAAAAATGTTTAAAACTTTAGAAAATCATATAAAATAATTTGTAACTCGGATGAAAATGTTTTATACATGAAAATCGCTCAAAACGACGAGACGAATCGGAATACGCTATCCATTCGTCCACCACACATCTCTATCTTACCGAACCTGCAACTTTCCCCTCCGATTCATCTGTCCGAAAAAGCCAAACTTCGGGAATACTTTCCCGGATGTTACCCCCCTTCGTCGGTATCGTGTAGCTCCGCGTTAGAACACCCTAGCACTGCGTGTTGACTTGTCGTGCTGCTTTGTTGCATCTGTATGCTTTGTATTTATTGGTTCTTCCCCCTCTTCTCTCCGGTAGACCGCGAGACTGATGCTACCTCGGTGATCGACTACGTCGACGACGACCCCTTCTTCTCGTCTGAGCAACCAGGCAAGCCAACCCCTTTGATCATTCCGATATCGCCCATTCCCTTCTTTCTTATGCTTGCATTAGAACTGCTACTGCTTTTTGTATGATCCTATTCTGATGCATAGCCTGTTGTTGATACTGTTGGGGAACGTAGTATTTTAAAATTTTCCTACGAACACGCAAGATCTATCTACCAGATGCATAGCAACGAGAGGGGAGAGTGTGTCTACGTACCCTCGTAGACCGGGAGCGGAAGCGTCAAGTGACGCGGTTGATGTTGTCGAACTTCTTCGCGATCCAACCGATCAAGCACCGAACGTACGGCACCTCCGCGTTCAGCACACGTTCAGCTTGATGACGTCCCACGAGCTCTTGATCCAGTTGAGCTTCACGGGAGAGTTTCGTCAGCACAACGGCGTGGTGACGGATATGATGTGCTCACCGGCGCAGGGCTTCGCCTAAGCTCCGCGACGGTATGACCGAGGTGTGATTCTGTGGAGGGGGGCACCGCACACGGCTAAAACAATTCAACTTGTGTGTCTTTGGGTGCCCCCCTGCCCCCGTATATAAAGGAGCAAGGGAGGGAGGCCGGCCGGCCCTTCCTGGTGCGGCTAGGGAAGGAGTCCTACTAGGAATAGGATTGCAATCCTATTCCTAGTAGGATTCACCAAAAGGAAGAAGGGGGAAAGGAATAGGAGAGGTGGCGCCCCCCCAATCCTAGTCCAACTAGGAACCCTAGGTGGGGGCGCCGGCCAGCCCTATGGGCTGCCTCTCTCTTTCCCTTTAGGCCCACTATGGACCATCCCCTCTCGTAGGGGGTTCCGGTAACCCCCTCCGGCAATCCCGATAAATCCGAAACTTTTCCGGAACACTTCCGGTGTCCGAATATAGTCGTCCAATATATCAATCTTTATGTCTCGGACATTCCGAGACTCCTCGTCATGTCCGTGATCTCATACGGGACTCCGAACTACCTTCGGTACATCAATACTCATAAACTCATAATACCGATCATCATCAAACGTTAAGCGTGCGGACCCTACGGGTTCGAGAACTATGTAGACATGACCGAGACTCATCTCCGGTCAATAACCAATAGCGGAACCTGGATGTTCATATTGGCTCCTACATATTCTACGAAGATCTTTTATCGGTCAGAACCGCATAACAACATACGTTGTTCCTTTTGTCAAACGGTATGTTACTTGCCCGAGATTCCATAGTCGGTATCTTTATACCTAGTTCAATCTCGTTACCGGCAAGTCTCTTTACTCGTTCCGTAACACATCATCTCGTGACTAACTCATTAGTCTTTTGCTTGCAAGGCTTATTATGATGTGTGTTACCGAGAGGGCCCAGAGATACCTCTCCGACACTCGGAGTGACAAATCCTAATCTTGATCTATGCCAACACCACGAATACTTTCGGAGACACCTGTAGAGCATCTTTATGATCACCCAGTTACGTTGTGACGTTTGATAGCACACAAGGTGTTCCTACGGTATTCGGGAGTTGCATAATCTCATAGTCATAGGAACATGTATAAGTCATGAAGAAAGCAATAGCAGTTAAACTAAACGATCATAGTGCTATGCTAACGGATGGGTCTTGTCCATCACATCATTCTCCTAATGATGTGATCTCGTTGATCAAATGACAACACATGTCTATGGCTAGGAAACATAACCATCTTTGATCAATGAGCTTGTCTAGTAGAGGCATACTAGGGACATACTGTTTTGTCTATGTATTCACACATGTACTAAGTTTCCGGTTAATACAATTCTAGCATGAATAAAAGACATTTATCATGATATAAGGAAATACAAATAACATCTTTATTATTGCCTCTAGGGCATATTTCCTTCAGTCTCCCACTTGAACTAGAGTCAATAATCTAGATTACAAAGTGATGATCCTCACACCCATGGAGTCCTGGTGCTGATCATGTTTTGCCCGTGGAAGAGGCTTAGTCAACGGGTCTGCAACATTCAGATCCGTATGTATTTTGCAAATCTCTATATCTCCCTCCTTGACTAGATCGCGGATGGAATTGAAGCGTCTTTTGATGTGCTTTGTTCTCTTGTGAAACCTGGATTCCTTCGCCAAGGCTATGGCTCCAGTGTTCTCACAAAAGATTTTCATTGGACCCGATGCATTAGGTATTACACCTAGATCGGATATGAACTCCTTCATCCAGACTCCTTCATTTGCTGCTTCCGAAGCAGCTATGTATTCCGCTTCACACGTAGATCCCGCCACGACGCTCTGCTTGGAACTGCACCAACTGACAGCTCCACCGTTCAATAAAAATACATATCCGGTTTGTGACATTGAGTCATCCGGATCAGTGTCAAAGTTAGAATCGACGTAACCGTTTACGACGAGCTCTTTGTCACCTCCATACACGAGAAACATATCCTTTGTTCTTTTCAGATACTTTAGGATGTTTTTGACCGCTGTCCAGTGATCCACTCCTGGATTACTTTGGTACCTCCCTGCTAGACTTATAGCAAGGCACCCATCAGGTCTGGTACACAGCATTGCATACATGATAGATCCTATGGCTGAGGCATAGGGAATGACTTTCATTTTCTCTCTATCTTCTGCAGTGGTCGGGCATTGAGTCTTACTCAACTTCATACCTTGTAAAACAGGCAAGAACCCTTTCTTTGACTGATCCATTTTGAACTTCTTCAAAATCTTATCAAGGTATGTGCTTTGTGAAAGTCCAATTAAGCGTCTTGATCTATCTCTATAGATTTTGATGCCTAATATGTAAGCAGCTTCTCCGAGGTCTTTCATTGAAAAACTTTTATTCAAGTATCCTTTTATGCTATCCAGAAATTCTATATCATTTCCAATCAACAATATGTCACCTACATATAATATTAGAAATGCTACAGAGCTCCCACTCACTTTCTTGTAAATACAGGCTTCTCCAAAAGTCTGTATAAAACCATATGCTTTGATCACCTCATCAAAGCGTATATTCCAACTCCGAGATGCTTGCACCAGTCCATAGATGGATTGCTGGAGCTTGCATACTTTGTTAGCACCTTTTGGATCGACAAAACCTTCTGGTTGCATCATATACAACTCTTCTTTGAGATATCCATTTAGGAATGCAGTTTTGACATCCATTTGCCAGATTTCATAATCATAAAATGCGGCAATTGCTAACATGATTCGGACAGACTTAAGCATCGCTACAGGTGAGAAAGTCTCATCGTAGTCAACTCCTTGAACTTGTCGAAAACCTTTCGCAACAAGTCGAGCTTTGTAAACAGTAATATTTCCGTCTGCGTCGGTCTTCCTCTTGAAGATCCATTTATTTTCGATGGCTTGCCGATCATCGGGCAAGTCAACCAAAGTCCACACTTTGTTCTCATACATGGATCCCATCTCAGATTTCATGGCTTCAAGCCATTTTGCGGAATCTGGGCTCATCATCGCTTCCTCATAGTTCGTAGGTTCATCATGGTCTAGTAACATGATTTCCAGAACTGGGTTGCCGTACCACTCTGGTGCGGAACGTACTCTGGTTGATCTACGACGTTCAGCAGAAACTTGATCCGAAGTTTCATGATCATTATCATTAACTTCCTCACTAATTGGTGTAGGAATCACTGGAACAATTTCCTGTGATGTACTACTTTCTAATCTGGGAGAAGGTACAATTACCTCATCAAGTTCTACTTTCCTCCCACTCACTTCTTTCGAGAGAAACTCCTTTTCTAGAAAGGATCCGTTCTTAGCAACGAATATTTTGCCTTTGGATCTGTGATAGAAGGTGTACCCAACAGTCTCTTTTGGGTATCCTATGAAGACACATTTCACCGACTTGGGTTCGAGCTTATTAGGTTGAAGTGTTTTCACATAAGCATCGCAGCCCCAAACTTTAAGAAACGACAACTTTGGTTTCTTGCTAAACCATAGTTCATAAGGTGTCGTATCAACGGATTTAGATGGTGCCCTATTTAACGTGAATGCAGCTGTCTCTAAAGCATAACCCCAAAACGATAGTGGTAAATTGGTAAGAGACATCATAGATCGCACCATATCTAATAAAGTGCGGTTACGACGTTCGGACACACCATTATGCTGTAGTGTTCCAGGTGGCGTGAGTTGTGAAACTATTCCACATTGTTTCAAATGAAGACCAAACTCGTAACTCAAATATTCTCCTCCACGATCAGATCGTAGGAACTTTATTTTCTTGTTACGATGATTCTCTACTTCACTCTGAAATTCTTTGAACTTTTCAAATGTTTCAGACTTGTGTTTCATTAAGTAGATATACCCATATCTGCTCAAATCATCAGTGAAGGTCAGAAAATAACGATACCCGCCGCGAGCATCAACACTCATTGGTCCACATACATCAGTATGTATGATTTCCAACAAATCTGTTGCTCGTTCCATAGTTCCGGAGAACGGAGTTTTAGTCATCTTGCCCATGAGGCATGGTTCGCAAGCACCAAGTGATTCATAATCAAGTGATTCCAAAAGTCCATCATTATGGAGTTTCTTCATGCGTTTTACACCAATATGACCTAAACGGCAGTGCCACAAATAAGTTGCACTATCATTATTAACCTTGCATCTTTTGGTTTCAATATTATGAATATGTGTATCACTACAATCGAGATCCAATAAGAATAGACCACTCTTTAAGGGTGCATGACCATAAAAGATATTATTCATTAAAATAGAACAACCATTATTCTCTGATTTAAATGAATAACCGTCTCGCAATAAACAAGATCCAGATATAATGTTCATGCTCAACGCTGGCACCAAATAACAATTATTTAGGTCTAAAACTAATCCCGAAGGTAGATGTAGAGGTAGAATGCCGACGGCGATCACATCGACTTTGGAACCGTTTCCCACGCGCATCGTCACCTCGTCCTTAGCTAATCTTCGTTTAATCCGTAGTCCCTGTTTCGAGTTACAAATATTAGCAACCGAACCGGTATCAAATACCCAGGTACTACTACGAGCATTAGTAAGGTACACATCAATAACATGTATATCACATATACCTTTGTTCATCTTGCCATCCTTCTTATCCGCCAAATACTTGGGGCAGTTCCGCTTCCAGTGTCCAGTCCCCTTGCAGTAGAAGCACTCAGTTTCAGGCTTGGCTCCAGATTTGGGTTTCTTCGTGGAAGTAGCAACTGACTTGCTATTCTTTTTGAAGTTCCCTTTCTTTCCCTTGCCCTTTTTCTTGAAACTAGTGGTCTTGCTAACCATCAACACTTGATGCTCCTTTTTGATTTCTACCTCCGCAGCTTTGAGCATAGCGAAGAGCTCGGGAATTATCTTTTGCATCCCTTGCATGTTATAGTTCATCACGAAGCCTTTATAGCTTGGTGGCAGTGATTGAAGAACTCTATCAATAACACTATGCTCGTCAACTTTGCAACCAAGTTGAGTCATATGATTGTAGTACCCAGACATTCTGAGCAAGTGTTCGCTGATAGAACTATTCTCCTCCATCTTGCAGCTCTAGAACTTATTGGAAATCTCATATTTCTCAATTCGGGCATTTGCTTGAAATATTAACTTCAACTCCTGAAACATCTCATATGGTCCATGACGTTCAAAACGTCGTTGAAGTGCCGGTTCTAAGCCGTAAAGCATGGCACACTGAACTATCGTGTAGTCATCAGACCGCGATTGCCAGACGTTCAAAGCGTCTACATCAGTGGAAGGGGGCTTGTCACCTAGCGGTGCTTCAAGGACATAATTCTTCTGTGCAGCAATGAGGATAATCCTCAGGTTACGGACCCAGTCCGTGTAATTGCTACCATCATCTTTCAACTTAGCTTTCTCTAGGAATGCATTAAAATTCAAAGGAACGGTAGCACGGGCCATTGATCTACAACGACATAGATATGCAAAACTATCAGGACTAAGTTCATGATAAATTAAAGTTCAATTTAATCATATTAATTTAAAGAACTCCCACTTAGATAGACATCCCTCTGGTCATCTAAATGATCACGTGATCCAAATCAACTAAACCATGTCCGATCATCACGTGAGATAGAGTAGTTTCAATGGTGAACATCTTATGTTGATCATATCTACTATATGATTCACGCTCGACCTTTCGGTCTCCAGTGTTCCGAGGCCATATCTGCATATGCTAGGCTTGTCAAGTTTAACCCGAGTATTCTGCGTGTGCAAAACTGGCTTACACCCGTTGTATTTGCACGTAGAGCTTATCACACCCGATCATCATGTGGTGTCTCGGCACGACGAACTTTCGCAACGGTGCATACTCAGGGAGAACACTTATACCTTGAAATTTAGTAAGGGATCATCTTATAATGCTACCGTCCTTCTAAGCAAAATAAGAAGCATAATAAGATAAACATCACATGCAATCAAAATATGTGACATGATATGGCCATCATCATCTTGTGCTTTTGATCTCCATCTTCAAAGCACCGTCATGATCACCTACGTCACCGGCTTGACACCTTGATCTTCATCGTAGCATCGTTGTCGTCTCGCCAACTATTGCTTCTACGACTATCGCTACCGCTTAGTGATAAAGTAAAGCAATTACATGGCGATTGCATTTCATACAATAAAGCGACAACCATATGGCTCCTGCCAGTTGCCGATAACTTTACAAAACATGATCATCTCATACAAAACCGTATAACTCATCATGTCTTGACCATATCACATCACAACATGCCCTGCAAAAACAAGTTAGACGTCCTCTACTTTGTTGTTGCAAGTTTTACGTGGCTGCTACGGGTTTAGCAAGGACCGTTCTTACCTACACATACAAAACCACAATGATGTTTCGTCAAGTATGTGATGTTTTAACCTTCACAAGGACCGGGCGTAGCCACACTTGATTCAGCTAAAGTGAGAGAGACAGACACCCGCCAGTCACCTTTAAGCAACGAGTGCTCGTAACGGTGAAACCAGTCTCGCGTAAGCGTACGCGTAATGTCGGTCCGGGCCGCTTCATCTCACAATACCGCCGAAGCAAAGTATGACATGCTGGTAAGCAGTATGACTAGTATCGCCCACAACTCATTGTGTTCTACTCATGCATATCATCTACGCATAGACCTGGCTCATGATGCCACTGTTGGGGAACGTAGTATTTTAAAATTTTCCTACGAACACGCAAGATCTATCTACCAGATGCATAGCAACGAGAGGGGAGAGTGTGTCTACGTACCCTCGTAGACCGGGAGCGGAAGCGTCAAGTGACGCGGTTGATGTTGTCGAACTTCTTCGCGATCCAACCGATCAAGCACCGAACGTACGGCACCTCCGCGTTCAGCACACGTTCAGCTTGATGACGTCCCATGAGATCTTGATCCAGTTGAGCTTCACGGGAGAGTTTCGTCAGCACAACGGCGTGGTGACGGATATGATGTGTTCACCGGCGCAGGGCTTCGCCTAAGCTCCGCGACGGTATGACCGAGGTGTGATTCTGTGGAGGGGGGCACCGCACACGGCTAAAACAATTCAACTTGTGTGTCTTTGGGTGCCCCCTGCCCCCGTATATAAAGGAGCAAGGGAGGGAGGCCGGCCGGCCCTTCCTGGTGCGGCTAGGAAAGGAGTCCTACTAGGAATAGGATTGCAATCCTATTCCTAGTAGGATTCACCAAAAGGAAGAAGGGGGAAAGGAATAGGAGAGGTGGCGCCCCCCCCCCAATCCTAGTCCAACTAGGAACCCTAGGTGGGGGCGCCGGCCAGCCCTATGGGCTGCCTCTCTCTTTCCCTTTAGGCCCACTATGGACCATCCCCTCTCGTAGGGGGTTCCGGTAACCCCCTCCGGCAATCCCGATAAATCCGAAACTTTTCCGGAAAACTTCCGGTGTCCGAATATAGTCGTCCAATATATCAATCTTTATGTCTCGGACATTCCGAGACTCCTCGTCATGTCCGTGATCTCATCCGGGACTCCGAACTACCTTCCGTACATCAATACTCATAAACTCATAATACCGATCGTCATCAAACGTTAAGCGTGCGGACCCTACGGGTTCGAGAACTATGTAGACATGACCGAGACTCATCTCCGGTCAATAACCAATAGCGGAACCTGGATGTTCATATTGGCTCCTACATATTCTACGAAGATCTTTTATCGGTCAGAACCGCATAACAACATACGTTGTTCCTTTTGTCAAACGGTATGTTACTTGCCCGAGATTCGATCGTCGGTATCTTTATACCTAGTTCAATCTCGTTACCGGCAAGTCTCTTTACTCGTTCCGTAACACATCATCTCGTGACTAACTCGTTAGTCTTTTGCTTGCAAGGCTTATTATGATGTGTGTTACCGAGAGGGCCCAGAGATACCTCTCCGACACTCGGAGTGACAAATCCTAATCTTGATCTATGCCAACACCACGAATACTTTCAGAGACACCTGTAGAGCATCTTTATGATCACCCAGTTACGTTGTGACGTTTGATAGCACACAAGGTGTTCCTACGGTATTCGGGAGTTGCATAATCTCATAGTCATAGGAACATGTATAAGTCATGAAGAAAGCAATAGCAGTTAAACTAAACGATCATAGTGCTATGCTAACGGATGGGTCTTGTCCATCACATCATTCTCCTAATGATGTGATCTCGTTGATCAAATGACAACACATGTCTATGGCTAGGAAACATAACCATCTTTGATCAATGAGCTAGTCTAGTAGAGGCATACTAGGGACATACTGTTTTGTCTATGTATTCACACATGTACTAAGTTTCCGGTTAATACAATTCTAGCATGAATAAAAGACATTTATCATGATATACGGAAATACAAATAACATCTTTATTATTGCCTCTAGGGCATATTTCCTTCAGATACTGCTTTCATACCTTACATGTTTATACTAAACTGCTTAGTATAGGCTGGTTAGAGATCCACCAGTGACCCCCTACTTTGTCCCGACTGCCCCGTTGGATTATCAGAAGACTCGATCAACGAGATCGAAGACCAGGACCCGGCACCGCACATCACTTTCCCCTTAGTTGCTCGACACTACTGGGTTACTATCAAGTGCCGAGGGTGAGACCTCATCAGCACTTCTGATGTTAACCTTGTAGGTTAGTTCATCGGTTGTGGTCATCGAGGGTGATTCCTCTTTCTCCACTCCCGATAACGACACTGTCATGCAACTCCTCAAGAGTGGACCTCGAGGGTGACTCCTCTTTCGTTCACCTTGATGATAAACATCAGGTGGAATTCCATCGAGGGTGATTTCCTCAGGTTTTCCTTTGGTGTCAGACACACCGTTACTATGTTTACAATGACTTTACACTAAACATGGTTACTAAAGACGGGTCGACCCTGAGGGGTACCCGCGCGAGCTTAATTGCGAGTGATGTGTAGTCGGGTTGACCTGGAAGGTGCCCGCGAGATAAATACGAGGCATGGCCGGGCACTCGCCTTTGCTGCAAGTCCTCGAGATGGGGCGATGGGGTCACATGTTCGTGAGTCTCTGCTCGTTACCGCGCGTTCCCAAGACACTAAATGGTTTGGATATTTGATCCGAGGGGCCTCTAGCCTGATAGCACTAACCATCACATGGGCATAGTATGGGCGTTCTGCGTCGTATGCATCAGCCGAAGCTTAACTGACGTCATTGCGACTGAGCGGCGCACGCCGGGTTGGACTGGTTAGGCTCCTACCTTTTTAAAGGAGGTTGCTAGGTCTGCTCACCGGCCGCGTACGCAACGTGCAGGAGTTCCCGCGGTGATTGGCCCATGACCCCTGGGGGCATAGGGTTTAGTCCGGCGTGCATGACCTCTCTATTAAGCCTAGGTTGGGTTGCGGCGTATTGTTTGGCCGAGGGCGGGCATGACCTGATGGTGTGTCCGACCGGAGTTAAGCAAGCGTGTTGGGTAAGTTGGTGCACCCCTGTAGGGAAGAAAACATCTATCGATAGCCTGTCCTACGGTAACGGACACTTAGAGTTGTATCCCGATCGCTACAACTAGAACTGGATGCTGAGGCATTGTTTGGATATGTTGCTTCGGGAGTCGAGAAAGGATCCCGGAGCGATGGAACAACAACATAAATATGACTATGTTATACTACTCTACTTCCCCCTCTTGTTGCAAGACGGTGGTTTCCAGAAGATGCTAGTCTTCGATAGGACTAGCTTCTCCCCCTCTTATTCTAGCATTCTGCAGCTTAGTCCACAGATACTACCCTTTTCATTGATACCGATGCATATGTAGTGTAGATCCTTGCTTGCGAGTACTTTGGATGAGTACTCACGGTTGCTTTGCTCCCCCTTTCCCCCCTTCTTTCTTCTTTCTGGTTGATGCAACCAGATGGTGGAGTCCAGGAGCCAGATGCCACCCTTGACGACTGCTACTACCCCGACGGAGCCTACTACTACGTGGAGACAGCTGACGACCAGGAGTAGTTAGGAGGTCCCAGGCAGGAGGCCTTGCCTTTTCGATCGTTGATGTTTTGTGCTAGCCTTCTTAAGGCAAACTTGTTTAACTTATGTCTGTACTTAGATATTATTGCTTCCGCTGACTCTTGTGTAATCGAGCTTATGTATTCGAGCCCTCGAGGCCCCTGGCTTGTAATATGAAGCTTGTATTATTTTATTTGTGTCTAGAGTTGTGTTGTGATATCTTCCAGTGAGTCCCTGATCTTGGTCGTACACATTTGCGTGCATTATTAGTGTATGGTCAAATCGGGGGCGTCACAACACTTTTCCCCACAAGACTCGATCTCCTCCGTTGGAATTCTCGCACTACATGGTGTTTGAGAAACGGATGACCGAGACATAGTCTTTCAGAAGCGTTTGCACCTTACGATCGGGTAGACAGTACCAACCTACATCCCCTACATCTGCTAGTCTACCACTGTAAGAGTTCACACGACTTAATCAACTATGCTAGAGCCCATAGTAGCTTGTGGCTGCACATGGAAGTTTCTAGCATGAAAAATCTCATGATCCCTTTGAGCCTGGGTGGCGGTCCATAAAGAAAAACAGGCAATCGCTGGAATACGCGGGTGCCTCAATCCACCCACATGTGTATTAAAGTTACCACCTTAAATAAACCATTAATTTAACAATCTCACATCTGTCATGGATACACTCACCCAATCCACGTCTACTAGCATAGCATGGCATAATAAGCAAACGTAGAAGTAACTCCCAAGGGTTTGATAATAAAACAGGTAATGGGTACTACCTCATCTACTTCCCAAAACCCACATGTTAAACAGATCCTAGTCATGCAAGTGTTTGAGGATTGATCTAATGCAATAAAAAATGAGTATTGGAAAGTATGATCAAAGTGTGAACTTGCCTTGTACTGACTGTTGGGGAACGTAGTATTTTAAAATTTTCCTACGATCAGGCAAGATCTATCTACCAAATGCATAGCAACGAGAGGAGAGAGTGTGTCTACGTACCCTCGTAGACCGAAAGCGGAAGCGTCTAGTGACGCGGTTGATGTAGTCGAACTTCTTCGCGATCCAACCGATCAAGTACCGAACGTACGGCACCTCCGCGTTCAGCACACGTTCAGCTTGATGACGTCCCATGAGCTCTTGATCCAGTTGAGCTTCACAAGAGAGTTTCGTCAGCACGACAGCGTGGTGACGGAGATGATGAAGCTACCGGTGTAGGGCTTTGCCTAAGCACTGCAACGGTATGACCGAGGTGTGTTTCTGTGGAGAGGGGCACCGCACACGGTTGCGAGAGATCAACTGATCAACTTGTATGTCTATGGGGTGCCTCTATCCCCGTATATAAAGGAGTGGAGGAGGGGGAGGGCCGGCCCTTTCTATGGCGCGCCCTAGGGGAGTCCTACTCCCACCGGGAGAAGGATCCCCCCTTTCCTAGTAGAACTAGGAGCCCTTCCAAGTAGTAGGAGTAGGAGAGAAGGAAAGGGAAAGAGAAGAGAAGGAAGGAGGGGGCGCAGCCCCTCTCCCTAGTCCAATTCGCACTAAGCCATGGGAGGGGCGCAGCCTCCTCTCTCTCTTTCCCCTAAAGCCCAATAAGGCCCATATACTCCTCGACGAATTCCCGTAACTCTCCGGTACTCCGAAAAATATCCGAATAACTCGGAACCTTTCCGATGTCCGAATATAGTCGTCCAATATATCGATCTTTACGTCTCGACCATTTCAAGACTCCTCGTCATGTCCCGGTCTCATCCGGGACTCCGAACTACCTTCGGTACATCAAAACACATAAACTCATAATACCGATCGTCATCAAACGTTAAGCGTGCGGACCCTACGGGTTCGAGAACTATGCAGACATGACCGAGACTCATCTCCGGTCAATAACCAATAGCGGAACCTGGATGCTCATATTGGCTCCTACATATTCTACGAAGATCTTTATCGGTCAAACCGCATAACAACATGCGTTGTTCCTTTTGTCATCGGTATGTTACTTGTCCGAGATTCGATCGTCGGTATCTCAATACCTAGTTCAATCTCGTTACCGGCAAGTCTCTTTACTCGTTCCATAATACATCATCCCGCAACTAACTCATTAGCTGCAATGCTTGCAAGGCTTATAGTGATGTGCATTACCGAGTGGGCCCAGAGATACCTCTCCAACAATCGGAGTGACAAATCCTAATCTCGAAATACGCCAACCCAACAAGTACCTTCGGAGACACCTATAGAGCACCTTTATAATCACCCAGTTACGTTGTGACATTTGGTAGCACACAAAGTGTTCCTCGGGTAAACGGGAGTTGCATAATCTCATAGTCATAGGAACATGTATAAGTCATGAAGAAAGCAATAGCAACAAACTAAACGATCAAGTGCTAAGCTAACAGAATGGGTCAAGTCAATCACATCATTCTCCTAATGATGTGATCCCGTTAATCAAATGACAACTCTTTGCCCATGGCTAGGAAACATAACCATCTTTGATCAACGAGCTATTCAAGTAGAGGCATACTAGTGACACTATGTTTGTCTATGTATTCACACATGTATTATGTTTCTGGTTAATACAATTCTAGCATGAATAATAAACATTTATCATGAAATAAGGAAATAAATAATAAATTTATTATTGCCTCTAGGGCATATTTCCTTCACTAATGATGTAGATTCTTCGCACTCATAACTCATGGTAGATCTACTCGTCACACTCCGTTCAATCTATCGTAAGCAAACAATAGTAACCACACATAAGCAATCACTCAGAAGATCAGGAAGAACGAAGAAAACACTTCGGAAGCTTCAACACAAGCAAATAACTCTTGCAACATAAAACAATTTCTAACAGTACCAAAATTAGGTGAATTTGGCCTTATGAGAAAGTTTAGGTCAAGAGATTCGATTTGCAAAAAGAATCAACTAAATCGGAGTTATAAAACTCAAGTTATGATCAAACAAGTTCAAATTCATATCTAGTTGAATTAAAATTTTAAAATTTCCAAAAACATGTTTAAGTTGTTTTACTGGAAAGAGGGGATCGTAACGAAGACGTGGGCGTTGGTTTTGTTGGATTTGGACCAACGAGCAAAAAGGTATGGCCGTTTGAAGTTTAGGGGCTAATCTATAAAAGAAATAATTACAGACGGGTCCCTGGCCGAAAACTAAAAGAAAAAGAAAAGAAAGAAAAAGAAACTAAAGAACGAACGTTCGCTACTGAACGCTAACGAACGAAAATCGTTCGCTGCAAAACCCTCACTACAGAACATTCACTAAATAACTAACCTAAAAAAAGATCTAGATTTAACCGAAAATAAAAAAACCGAACCGAGGCGGTTTTACCTCGACGGTTTTCTGTGAAGAACCGCCAGGGCGGATCGGGCGCGGGTCGGACTCGGAGCTCCGGCCGGCGAGCTCCGGCGAGGGGCGACAAAGGCGGGCCGAGGCGGGCGTCGCAGGGCGGGGCCAGCAGCGGGGCGACGGTGTTGAGCAACGCGGGCGAGGCGAGGACGAGGCGCGGCGCGGGCGATGAGGTAGCAAGCAGCGGCGGTGCCGGCGATCTTCACCGGCGGCGGCGAGTTGCGCGTGGCGGCGCGAGGCGAGAGGAGGGGCGAGAGAGGGGCGACGGCGGCTTTTATAGGCGGAGGGGGAGGGGCCTTGCGTGGGGAAGGGGGCAGGCGGCGAGGCGTCCCGCTCGGACACGTGCAGCGGCGGAGTCCCGACGGGAGGAGGAAGGCGGCGGGGGAGTGGGCTGGGCTGGGCCCGGCTGGAGCTAGGCCGGCCCAGTCGGCGGAGGATTTGTTTTTTGAATAACTATTTTCCACAGAACAGAAAAATAATAAAAACCCAATAAATAAAAATATTATATAGGCATATAATATATCAAAATTTGCAGAAAAAGAATCTCTACAAGCTGAACATTTCTCTACTGTCAAATAAAATCCTCACAATTTCTAATGAATCAAAAGGTGCTACTGTTGCAATAAAACCAATAAAAATCATTTAAAAAACAAAATGATTTCAAATTTATTTCTCTCCAATTTTCTGTTGTAGAGAATCATGTTACCCTATTTTCCATATAGTTTATTTTTGCAGAAAAACAATTTGAATAAAACCAAATAACTCAATTTTTGAAAATGAGTTGCAGAAAATTTCAGAGAAACTCCCAACTCATATTTCCTATAATTTGAAGAAAGTCATTTTATCTTCTCTCGGGAAAATCATTGAGTTGCATAAAGTTTCTGATTTTGAAAATATTTCGAGGATGAAATTAAAAATCCTTTCAAAGCCCTTTATCATTTAAAATAAATGGAAGAAGTCATATTATCTTCACTCTAGGGTTTGGTGTTGAAAAGAATTTGAATTCCCGGAGATCAAAATGCAAAGTGAAAGTTTTGGGAAATTCATTTTATTCCCTCTCATTTAACTTTCAAAAGTTTTCGAATTTCACTCAGCACATCTAACAAGCAATCAAATCTATCTATTTATTATAACATTCCAAATTTAGAATTTTGGGATGTTACAAACCTACCACACTTAAAATGAATCTCGTCCTCGAGATTCGGAGAGGCTAGCAAGAAATAGGTTAGGGTTTGGGGGTCTCCTAACAAATCCAATGATCGGTATCGTCTAGTGTGGTACCACACTTAGAATGATGGTTACGGTTCCATCAAAACTCAGGTACTCCATCCTTAGTTGACAGTGTCGATTCTTCTCAGATATTCAGGGTAACTCCCTCTCTGGGCTCTTTCAGTAGTGGCATAACCTTTGTCCTCAATTCTTGTGTCCTTTCATCTTGGTAAGGTTCTTTTGAGACTGGTCCTTCTTAGCTGACAGGTCTGGCGCCAATACTAAACAAATATCGATATCTCTTGGTGGTCATCTCACAATTTGTTGGGTCCCTGGGGAAAAACGGGTCTGGGCTTCATCCTCACCGTATATCCTATGGTCGGCAACAGCATGCCGTGTACAAGGGAAAAAATTCTATACCATTAGGTTTTGACATCGTCTTCTCTCTACTATAGGTAAGTCACTCAGATTTACCATCCCGTATAACAGAGGCGAATAATAAGAGTAAGTCGGTATGGTGATCAATCCATCCCGCACCCAAATCATTACCTTGTATATGGTTTAGTGAATCTCGCATTCTAACACTCGGTCATCCTCACAAGCATTGCAGAATTTTATCTTGTGGATGAACTGAGTTTGGATATATCCATTGATTCTGCAAGCCAAACAACCATCTATCATTTCTTCACAACCCTCGGGTTTTGCGTAAACACCTACAAGATCATCTGTTGATAAAGTCGTAACTTCTACCAGGGGTTTTCCTTCAGCAAGAGTGTGCTTGCTTCCTTAACAGATCCTGGGGCCTGTGGGTTATGGCTCATCTCATCATTAGTAACACTTGGTACCTTCATCGGGTTGCAACTGATCCTTCCAACATCCAACTTCCTTACCATTCTTAAATCCATCCAATTATACTGTATTCCTTCCTTCTATTGGTAAAACTACGATGTAGTTTCTCACACTCATCTTTGAGTGGTCCATTCCCAAGTCTGTCGTAAGTAGCTCTTGTATTCGGGTAGCGGTGTTGGATTCTACCACACTTAAAAATGAATAACACTAGTTTTCCTCAAAATCTTGATCCATGTATCATGTCTTCACTCATCACTTATATAGTACAACTCATAAAATCCAAAATCAATACCATGATGCTAACTGTATTGATTCTCAACTCACTCCGATCTACTGCATTTCCGTTGCATGTTTCAACTCAACTACTTAGCACAAGTCTCCTTCTCCTTGAGACAATCACTAGCAAAGTGCACTGCTTCGCTACAGCAGAAACATATTACTTTCGACAAGTCTCGTGGTTCCCTTATGATTTTCGTAGCCTCCTTAGGTCCTTGGCTAACGGGTCCATGTCAGAACTTGTATATCCTTAAATCATCCTTGGAGTCTCTATTGCTCCATACTTCAGCATTACACCCTCTTAAAAATCCAATTGTACTTCTTTCCTTCATAACCTTGGGGTAAGCATCATATCAACCATAAACTCCAACTTATTTGTGCAAACTCCACTATTTGGGGCAACAGTTTCCTTCCTATGGGTCCAGGATTCACTTTAGAAAAGTATCGCCCTAAAATGCACTGGTTCATCCATAATCCATAATCTCCTCATATCAAATCTTTTATTACTTCCCAAACCACTATTCAATACTCAATTTCAAAGGTGCTTCAGTACAAATGCTTCCATCCACATAGTTTGATATGGTCAAGCATTCCTTCCATCTTCATTCATTTGTCCTAGCTAAGGATGCTTCAGTCCCACTGGAATTGTGCAATGTGATTCTTGAAATCATCAATCTTTTGCTTCATCCTATTGGTCGTGTGCTTCATCTCCATCATCTCTGCCTGCACCCCACTCAGGCATTCCTGAGTGTGACGAAGTCTTGCTTCGAGTATTTCTCCAATCTGGCGTATGGCCTCCATAGCAGCTTCACGAACAGAGTCGAATAACGTTGTTCATGGTACTCGGGAGATGAAAAAGTATTGACCCATAGTTTTTGGAAAACTCCTTTCACACGATGGAGGTGTACCTCCACGTACCAAAGTTCAACTCCATTCTCCATGAAGGGATAACCCTTGTAAACTGCATCTCCTTCTTGGTGAATATGCTTCATCATGTCCTTCAGGATCTTCGGGTAATCCTGATCACTAGTCAGGGTCATAATTTTCTCCAGGCCCTTGAGAAAAGACTCGTATAGGGTTGTCATATGTAGGCATAAGACAGAAGGGGTTCTCATGACAATCATACAGATATCCCTGGGTAAAATGGGGTCGTTTGTCCGTGAAAGGTTTGGGGTCAGCTGGTCCATGGGTTCTAGGTCTTGGTCTGGGTGAGATAGCAAGAGAGGCACTAACATTCATCCAACAACTCATAACATCTCCTTCTTAGATTCCAAAAAAATATCAACTTCTAATTCTTCACAAGTCTTTACAATGTCATTCCATAACTCAACTCAACATCGTAATAAAAGTGTATTCCACATGCTTCATTCCAATATCAAAATCTCAACTACTCTGTTCAACCTTTCCTCTGGTTTGAACCTTCTCTTGGCAAAATGCCCTACTTCCTTGCAACATAAACTAATGGCATAAGACCAATCTAAGGACTTCATGGTGGCTGTCCTGGTTTACTGGGTTTTTCGCTTCCTGGTTGGGCACTTGCTAGCATAATGACCTAAATCCTTGCACCGGTAACATGTGATGTGACTCAGGTGCTTTTCCGCAGAAATTGGGTTCTTCTGGGGACACATGCGCTTTCTCTTCCTCGACTTCTTTGTTCCTATCAATTCTTCTATCTTTTGTGGATCAAACTCCACTTCTTCTGCCGGGAAGTCTCCCAGATACTCTTGGCTTTCATTCGTGCAATTTTGTGAAAGATGTCCTTCTTTTTCACATGAATAGCAAGCACGGGAGTAATATCTATTTAGGCCTTCTCCATCAGGGTCGTCAATATCTTCCTCCATCGCGGATTCCTTTGAAATTTCCTCGAGGGCTTCTTTCATTGCTTCTTTCTTCCGTTGGAGAGTTCGTTGCACCATGGGGTAAATGTGACACTGAGCAGGGTAGTGCGTAGTTCCTTCACACAAGAAACAAGTAATCTGCTTAGTTGGGCATTCTTCAGCTAGGTGTCTTTCTTCACAATTAGGGCATTCATCCTTGTGCTCCTCTTGGGTGTGTCCTATTTCTCCACAAATCCTACAGGCACAAGGTTTCTTCTTCGGGTTGTCAACACGCTCTCGAATGAGACGGGATCTTAACAGAGTCTTCTAGAATTCCTCCTGACTTTCTGCTCCACTACATCCTTGTATGGCTTGCATTTTCCACCAAGTTGCAGCACTTTTTGTAAAGTACTGAAGAGCGTATTGAACCTCATACTTCCTTGCAACCAATTTTTTTCCTGAAGTGATCCTCCATGTTTTGTATCCATAGCTCTACCTCCGGTAGGTCATTGGTCCAGGGAATACAAGTCTATCTTCATTCATCCTCTATTGGGTCCAAGGGTTTTGGGATGAGATTCGGAAGGTGAAGAGAGAGATACACTCAATACGAACAAAAGTTTTGAAAAGACAGGTTTTGTTTGTGGATGTCAGTAAAACATCAAACAATTGACGGCTCACAATCGTCGCATCTAACGTAAGTACATAACAGGGTTTTGGTCTTCTAAAGATCAAAATCTCTTCAAAGTCGTCAACTCTTCAAAATTTTGGAGTATCCACTGTTGTAGCTTCAACACTTCCAATGTATGGTAAAATCCTCTTTACTCCGAAGTGATCCAATGGAAAAGGGTATTGTCTAACTATTTGAGGTAAGAGGGAAGATTTTGACAAAGCTCGGAAAAGAAGAGAGGTATATAATCTTTTTGAAAAGATAGTTTTAGAGAAATTCTTTCCTATGGGCTTGCCAGTTTCTAGGGTCACGTCCTACAGTCAACATGTGCTCTGATACCATCTTGTAGCGACCCGACCTGAATGGATCAAGTCTCTGTGCTTAAGTGTCATCCCTGGATCGGTATGCTGACACACACAGTACTCGAGAATTTATAACAGAGGTAAATCACATGTATAAAGTAGCGTAAATACTATTACCTCAATCAATCATAGCGGAAGCAACAATGGTTGTGGATTCCCATCAACACCAACGACAAAGTTGAGTGTAGACAGCGCAACCCTAACATAACACTTACTCGTCGAATAAATTCCTGCAACATGAGATGTTGCAGCCATGTAGGTCAGTACATTGAATGTACTGGCAATTTCACACTGTAATGATAATAATGAACAATTCCTACAACTACATGCATATTTAGCTGGTGGAGGTTGTAAGGTTAAAGTTTTTGCGCAAAGCCAATTTTTCCCTACAACAAAGGAATAAATTTCTATTTTAACTATCATGATGGTTGTTAAACATTGAGAAGGTTCACCCAACTCAATCCCAATTAAACATCATCATTAAAACCCAATCAAATTAATAGTTAAGAGTGATGAGATCAACATGATAATCCAAGTACTAGATACTCAAAACATCCATAACCGGGGACACGGCTAATCATGATTAGTTTGTACACTCTTCAAAGGTTTGCACACTTTTCCCCACAAGACTCGATCTCCTTCTTTGGAATTCTCGCACTACATGGTGTTTGAGAAACGGATGACCGAGACATAGTCTTTCAGAAGCGTTTGTACCTTACGATCGGGTAGACAGTACCAACCTACATCCCCTACATCTACTAGTCTACCACTGTAAGAGTTCACATGACTTAATCAACTATGTACACGGAAGTTTCTAGCATGAAAAATCTCATGATCCCTTTGAGCCTGGGTGGTGGTCCATAAAGAAAAACAGGCAATCGCTGGAATACCCAGGTACCTCAGTCCACTCAGATGTGTATTAAAGTTGCCACCTTAAACAAATCATTAATTTAACAATCTCACATCTGTCATGGATACACTCACCCAATCCACGTCTACTAGCATAGCATTGCATAATAAGCAAACGTAGAAGTAACTCCCAAGGGTTTGATAATAAAAACAGGTGGTACTACCTCATCTACTTCCCAAAACCCACATGTTAAACAGATCCTAGTCATGCAAGTGTTTGAGGATTGATCTAATGCAATAAAAACAGAGTATTGGAAAGTATGATCAAAGTGTGAACTTGCCTTGTACTGACGATGTAGATTCTTCGCACTCATAACTCGTGATAGATCTACTCATCACACTCCGTTCAATCTATCGTAAGCAAACAATAGTAACCACACATAAGAAATCACTCAGAAGATCGGGAAGAACGAAGAAAACACTTTGGAAAACTTCAAAACAAGCAAATAACTCTTGCAACATAAAACAATTTCTAAAAGTACCAAAATTAGGTGAATTTGGCCTTATCAGAAAGTTTAGGTCAAAAGATTCTATTTGCAAAAAGAATCAACTAAATCGGAGTTATAAAACTCAAGTTATGATCAAACGAAGTTCAAATTCAAATCTAGTTGAATTCAAATTTTAAAATTTCCAAAACATGTTTAAGTTGTTTTACTGGAAAAAGGGGATCGTAACGAAGACGTGGGCGTTGGTTGTTGGGGAACGTAGCATAATTCAAAAAATTTCTACGCTATCACCAAGATCCAACTAAGAAGACATCTAGCAACGAGCAAGTAAGAGTGCATCTACATACCGTTATGTAGATCGCGTGCGGAAGCTTTCGAAGAAGCGTGGATGAAGTAGTCGTACTCTTCGCGTTCTTCGTCACCGATGATCTAGCGCCGAACGGACGGCACCTCCGCGTTCAACACACGTCCGGTACAGCAAGGTCACCTCCTTCTTGATCCAGCAAGGGGGGAGGAGAAGTCGTCAGAGATCCAGCAGCACAATGGCGTGGTGGTGGATGTAGTGGAGATTGCAGCAGGGCTTCGCCGGGCGCCCTGCGTTAAGGAGATGGAGTTGTGATGGGAGGGGGAGTGTTGGGGAACATAGTATTTTAAAATTTTCCTACGATCACGCAAGATCTATCTACCAGATGCATAGCAACGAGAGGGAAGAGTGTGTCTACGTACCCTCGTAGACCGGAAGCGGAAGCGTCAAGTGACGCGGTTGATGTAGTCGAACTTCTTCGCGATTCAACCGATCAAGCACCGAACGTACGGCACCTCCGTGTTCAGCACACATTCAGCTTGATGACGTCCCACGAGCTCTTGATCCAGTTGAGCTTCACGGGAGAGTTTCGTCAGCACGACGGCGTGGTGACGGATATGATTTATTCACCGGCGCAGGGCTTCGCCTAAGCACTGCGACGGTATGACCGAGGTGTGTTTCTGTGGAGGGGGGCACCGCACACGGCTGGAACAATTCAAATTGTGTGTCTTTGGGTGCCCCCCTGCCCCCGTATATAAAGGAGCAAGAGGGGAGGGCCGGCCGGCCTCCTATGGTGCGGCTAGGGCAATCCTACTAGGAATAGGATTGCAATCCTATTCCTAGTAGGAGTCCATCAAGAAGGAACAGAGGGAAAGGAAAAGAGGGAGAGGTGGCGCCCCCCCAATCCTAGTCCAACTAGGATCCCTAGGTGGGGCGCCGGCCAGCCTCTATGGGCTGCCTCTCTCCTTTCCTCAAGGCCCACTATGGACCATCCCCCCTCGTAGGGGGTTCCGGTAACCCCCTCCGGCAATCCAGTTAAATCCGAAACTTTTCCGGAACACTTCCGGTGTCCGAATATAGTCGTCCAATATATCAATCTTTATGTCTCGGACATTCCGAGACTCCTCGTCATGTCCGTGATCTCATCCGGGACTCCGAACTACCTTCGGTACATCAAAACTCATAAACTCATAATATCGATCGTCATCAAACGTTAAGCGTGCGGACCCTACGGGTTCGAGAACTATGTAGACATGACCGAGACTCATCTCCGGTCAATAACCAATAGCGGAACCTGGATGTTCATATTGGCTCCTACATATTCTACGAAGATCTTTTATCGGTCAAACCGCATAACAACATACGTTGTTCCTTTTGTCATCGGTATGTTACTTGCCCGAGATTCGATCGTTGGTATCTCTATACCTAGTTCAATCTCGTTTACCGGCAAGTCTCTTTACTCGTGACTAACTCATTAGTCTTTTTGCTTGCAAGGCTTATTATGATGTGTGTTACCGAGAGGGCCCAGAGATACCTCTCCGACACTCGGAGTGACAAATCCTAATCTTGATCTATGCCAACACCACGAATACTTTCGGAGACACCTATAGAGCATCTTTATGATCACCCAGTTACGTTGTGACGTTTGATAGCGCACAAGGTGTTCCTACGGTATTCGGGAGTTGCATAATCTCATAGTCATAGGAACATGTATAAGTCATGAAGAAAGCAATAGCAGTAAAACTAAACGATCATGGTGCTATGCTAACAGATGGGTCTTGTCCATCACATCATTCTCCTAATGATGTGATCCCGTTGATCAAATGACAACTCATGTCTATGGCTAGGAAACATAACCATCTTTGATCAATGAGCTAGTCTAGTAGAGGCATACTAGGGACATACTGTTTTGTCTATGTATCCACACATGTACTAAGTTTCCGGTTAATACAATTCTAGCATGAATAAAAGACATTTATCATGATATAAGGAAATACAAATAACATCTTTATTATTGCCTCTAGGGCATATTTCCTTCAGTCTCCCACTTGCACTAGAGTCAATAATCTAGCTCACATCGCCATGTGATTTAATACCGATAGTTCACATCGTTATGTGAATAACACCCATAGTTTACATCGCCATGTGACCAACACCCAAAGGGTTTACTAGAGTCAATAATCTAGTTCACATCGCTATGTGATTAATACCCAAGAGTAATAAGGTGTGATCATGTTTTGCTTGTGAGAGAAGTTTAGTCAACGGGTCTGTCACATTCAGATCCGTATGTATTTTGCAAATTTCTATGTCTACAATGCTCTGCATAGAGCTACTCTAGCTAATTGCTCCCACTTTCAATACGCATCCAGATTGATACTTAGAGTCATCTGGATTTAGTGTCAAAGCTTGCATCGGCGTAACCCTTTATGACGAACTCTTTATCACCTCCATAATCGAGAAACATTTCCTTAGTCATCCAGTTACTAAGGATAATTTTGACCGCTGTACAGTGATCTACTCCTGGATCACTATTGTACCCCCTTGACAAACTCATGGCAAGGTACACAACATGTTTGGTACACAGCATGGCATACTTTATAGAACCTATGGCTGAGGCATAGGGAATGACTTTCATTCTCTCTATATTTTTCTGCCGTGGTCTGGCTTTGAGTCTTACTCAACTTCACACCTTACAAGTCAGGCAAGAACTCCTTCTTTGACTGATCCATTTTGAACTACTTCAAAATCTTATCAAGGTATGCACTTATCGAAAGTCTTATCAAGCGTTTTGATCTATCTCTATAGATCTTGATGCCCAATATGTAAGCAGCTTTACCAAGGTCTTTCTTTGAAAAACTCCTTTCAAACACTCCTTTATGCTTTCCAGAAAATTCTACATCATTTCCGATCGACAATATGTCATTCACATATACTTATCAGAAAGGTTGTAGTGCTCCCATTCACTTCTTGTAAATACAGGCTTCACCGTAAGTCTGTATAAATCTATATGCTTTGATCAACTTATCAAAGCGTATATTCCAACTCCGAGATGCTTGCACCAGTCCATAGATGGATCGCTGGAGCTTGCACATTTTGTTAGCACCTTTAGGATTGACAAAACCTTCGGGTTGCATCATATACAAATTTTCTTTAATAAATCCATTAAAGAATGCAGTTTTGTTATCCATTTGCCAGATTTCATAAAATGCGGCAATTGCTAACATGATTCGGACAGACTTAAGCATTGCTACGGGTGAGAAAGTCTCATCGTAGTCAACTCCTTGAACTTGTTGAAAACCTTTCGCAACAAGTCGAGCTTTGTAAACAGTAACATTACCGTCAGCGTCGGTCTTCCTCTTGAAGATCCATTTATTTTTGATGGCTTGCCGATCATCGGGCAAGTCAACCAAAGTCCACACTTTGTTCTCATACATGGATCCCATCTCAGATTTCATGGCCTCAAGCCATTTTGCGGAATCTGGGCTCATCATCGCTTCCTCATAGTTCGCAGGTTCATCATGGTCTAGTAACATGACTTCCAGAACTGGGTTGCCGTACCACTCTGGTGCGGTACGTACTCTGGTTGATCTACGACGTTCAGCAGAAACTTGATCTGAAGTTTCATGATCATCATCATTAGCTTCCTCACTAATTGGTGTAGGAATCACTGGAACTAGTTTCTGTGATGTTCCACTTCCCAATTCGGGAGAAGGTACAATTACCTCATCAAGTTCTACTTTCCTCCCACTCACTTCTTTCGAGAGAAACTCCTTCTCTAGAAAGGATCCACTCTTAGCAACAAAGACCTTGCCTTCAGATCTGTGATAGAAGGTGTACCCAACAGTTTCTTTTTGGGTATCCTATGAAGATTTACTTCTCCGATTTGGGTTCGAGCTTATCATGTTGAAACTTTTTCACATAAGCATCGCAGTCCCAAACTTAAAAAAATGTCAGCTTAGGTTTCTCGTCAAACCACAGTTCATACGGTGTCATCTCCACGGATTTAGATGGTGCCCTATTTAACGTGAATGTAGCTGTCTCTAATGCATAACCCCAAAAGCAATAGTGGTAGATCGGTAAGAGACATCATCGATCGCACCATATCTAATAAAGTACGGTTATGACGTTCGGACACACCATTACACTGTGGTGTTCCAGGTGGCGTGAGTAGTGAAACTATTTCACATTGTTTTTACTGAAGGCCAAACTCGCTAACTCAAATATTTTACCTCTACGATCATATCGTAGAAACTCTTATTTTCTTGTTACGATGATTCTCCACTTCACTATGAAATTCTTTGAACTTTTCAAATGTTTCAGACTTGTGCTTCATTAAGTAGATATACCCATATCTGCTCAAATCATCAGTGAAGGTCAGAAAATAACGATTCCCGCCGTGAGCTTCAACACTCATTGGTCTGCATACATCAGTATGTATGATTTCCAACAACTCTGTTGCTCGCTCCACAGTTCCGGAGAACGGAGTTTTAGTCATCTTGCCCATGAGGCATGGTTCGCAAGCACCAAGTGATTCATAATCAAGTGATTCCAAAAAGTCCATCACTATGGAGTTTCTTCATGCGCTTTACACCAATATGACCTAAACGGCAATGCCACAAATAAGTTGCACTATCATTATTAACCTTGCATCTTTTCGCTTCAATATTATGAATATGTGTATCACACGATCGAGATCCAACAAACTATTTTCATTGGGTGTATGACCATAGAAGGTTTTATTCATGTAAACAGAACAACAATTATTCTCTAACTTACATGAATAACCGTATTGCAATAAACATGATCAAATCATATTCATGCTCAACACAAACACCAAATAACACTTATTTAGGTTCAATACTAATCCCGAAAGTATAGGGAGTGTGCGATGATGATCATATCAATCTTGGAAGTGCTTCCAATACACATCGTCACTTCATCCTTTAACTAGTTTCTGTTCATTATGCAACTCCCATTTCGAGTTACTACTCTTTAGCAACTGAACCAGTATCAAATACCGAGGGGTTGCTATGAACACTAGTAAAATACACATCAATAATCTGTATATCAAATATACCTTTGCTCACTTTGCCATCCTTCTTATCCGCCAAGTATCTAGGGCAGTTCCACTTCCGGTGACCATTTCCTTTGCAGTAGAAGCACTTAGTTTCAGGCTTGAGTTTTAGCTTTGGGTTTCTTCATGGGAGTGACAACTTGCTTGTCATTCTTCTTGAAGTTCCCCTTCTATCCCTTTGCCCTTTACTTGAAACAAGTGGTCTTATTAACCATCAACACTTGATGTTCTTTCTTGATTTCTACCTTCGCCGATTTCAGCATTGCGAAGAGCTCGGGAATTACCTTCGTCATCCCTTGCATATTATAGTTCATCACGAAGTTCTACTAACTTGGTGATAGTGAATAGAGAACTTTGTCAATTACTATCTTATCTGGAAGATTAACTCCCACTTGATTCAAGTAATTGTAGTACCCAGACAATCTGAGCACATGCTCACTGGTTGAGCTATTCTCCTCCATCTTGTAGGCAAAGTACTGTCAGAAGTCTTATACCTCTCGACACGGGCATGAGTATGAAATACTAATTTCAACTCTTGGAACATCTCATATGCTCCGTGGCGTTCAAAATGTTTTTGAAGTCCCGGTTATAAGCCGTAAAGCATGGTGCACTAAACTATCAAGTAGTCATCATACCGAGCTTTTGTCAAAACGTTCATAACGTCTACATCTGCTCCTGCAATAGATCTGTCACCTAGCGGTGCATCAAGGACATATTTCTCTGTGCAGCAATGAGGATAATCCTCAGATTACGGAACAATTCCGCATCATTGCTACTAACATCTTTCAACTTAGTTTTCTCTAGGAACATATAAAAAATAAACGGGGAGCAACATCGTGAGCTATTGATCTACAACATAGATATGCTAATACTACGAGGACTAAGTTCATGATAAATTAAAGTTCAATTTAATCATATTACTTAAGAACTCCCACTTAGATAGACATCCCTCCGGTCATCTAAATGATCACGTGATCCAAATCAACTAAACCATGTCCGATCATCACGTGAGATGGAGTAGTTTCAATGGTGAACATCTTATGTTGATCATATCTACTATATGATTCACGCTCGACCTTTCGGTCTCCAGTGTTTCGAGGCCATATCTGCATATGCTAGGCTCGTCAAGTTTAACCCGAGTATTCTGCGTGTGCAAAACTGGCTTACACCCGTTGTATTTGAACGTAGAGCTTATCACACCCGATCATCACGTGGTGTCTCGGCACGACGAACTTTCGCAACGGTGCATACTCAGGGAGAACACTTATACCTTGAAATTTAGTAAGGGATCATCTTATAATGCTACCGTCGTTCTAAGGAAAATAAGAAGCATAATAAGATAAACATCACATGCAATCAAAATATGTGACATGATATGGCCATCATCATCTTGTGCTTTTGATCTCCATCTCCAAAGCACCTTCATGATCACCTTCGTCACCGGCGCGACACCTTGATCTCCATCGTAGCATCGTTGTCGTCTCGCCAACTATTGCTTCTACGACTATCGCTACCGCTTAGTGATAAAGTAAAGCATTTACATGGCGATTGCATTTCATACAATAAAGCGACAACCATATGGCTCCTGCCAGTTGCCGATAACATTACAAAACATGATCATCTCATACAAAACCTTATAACTCATCATGTCTTGACCACATCACATCACAACATGCCCTGCAAAAACAAGTTAGACGTCCTCTACTTTGTTGTTGCAAGTTTTACGTGGCTGCTACGGGCTTAGCAAGAACCGTTTTTACCTACGCATACAAAACCACAACGATGTTTCGTTAAGTATGTGCTGTTTTAACCTTCACAAGGTCCGGGCGTAGCCACACTTGATTCAGCTAAAGTGAGAGAGACAGACACCCGCCAGTCACCTTTAAGCAACGAGTGCTCGTAACGGTGAAACCAGTCTCGCGTAAGCGTACGCGTAATGTCGGTCCGGGCCGCTTCATCTCACAATACCGCCGAAGCAAAGTATGACATGCTGGTAAGCAGTATGACTAGTATCGCCCACAACTCATTGTGTTCTACTCGTGCATATCATCTACGCATAGACCTGGCTCATGATGCCACTGTTGGGGAACGTAGTATTTTAAAATTTTCCTACGATCACGCAAGATCTATCTACCAGATGCATAGCAACGAAAGGGAAGAGTGTGTCTACGTACCCTCGTAGACCGGAAGCGGAAGCGTCAAGTGACGCGGTTGATGTAGTCGAACTTCTTCGCGATTCAACCGATCAAGCACCGAACGTACGGCACCTCCGTGTTCAGCACACGTTCAGCTTGATGACGTCCCACGAGCTCTTGATCCAGTTGAGCTTCACGGGAGAGTTTCGTCAGCACGACGGTGATGGATATGATGTATTCACCGGCGCAGGGCTTCGCCTAAGCACTGCGACGGTATGACCGAGGTGTGTTTCTGTGGAGGGGGGCACCGCACACGGCTGGAACAATTCAACTTGTGTGTCTTTGGGTGCCCCCCTGCCCCCATATATAAAGGAGCAAGAGGGGAGGGCCGGCCGGCCTCCTATGGTGCGGCTAGGGCAATCCTACTAGGAATAGGATTGCAATCCTATTCCTAGTAGGAGTCCATCAAGAAGGAAGAGAGGGAAAGGAAAAGAGGGAGAGGTGGCGCCCCCCCAATCCTAGTCCAACTAGGATCCCTAGGTGGGGCGCCGGCCAGCCTCTGTGGGCTGCCTCTCTCCTTTCCTCAAGGCCCACTATGGACCATCCCCCCTCGTAGGGGGTTCCGGTAACCCCCTCCGGCAATCCAGTTAAATCCGAAACTTTTCCGGAACACTTCCGGTGTCCGAATATAGTCGTCCAATATATCAATCTTTATGTCTCGGACATTCCGAGACTCCTCGTCATGTCCGTGATCTCATCCGGGACTCCGAACTACCTTCGGTACATCAAAACTCAGAAACTCATAATATCGATCGTCATCAAACGTTAAGCATGCGGACCCTACGGGTTCGAGAACTATGTAGACATGACCGAGACTCATCTCCGGTCAATAACCAATAGCGGAACCTGGATGTTCATATTGGCTCCTACATATTCTACGAAGATTTTTTATCGGTCAAACCGCATAACAACATACATTGTTCCTTTTGTCATCGGTATGTTACTTGCCCGAGATTCGATCGTTGGTATCTCTATACCTAGTTCAATCTCGTTTACCGGCAAGTCTCTTTACTCGTTCCGTAACACATCATCTCGTGGCTAACTCATTAGTCTTTTTGCTTGCAAGGCTTATTATGATGTGTGTTACCGAGAGGGCCCAGAGATACCTCTCCGACACTCGGAGTGACAAATCCTAATCTTGATCTATGCCAACACCACGAATACTTTCGGAGACACCTGTAGAGCATCTTTATGATCACCCAGTTACGTTGTGACGTTTGATAGCGCACAAGGTGTTCCTACGGTATTCGGGAGTTGCATAATCTCATAGTCATAGGAACATGTATAAGTCATGAAGAAAGCAATAGCAGTAAAACTAAACGATCATAGTGCTATGCTAACGGATGGGTCTTGTCCATCACATCATTCTCCTAATGATGTGATCCCGTTGATCAAATGACAACTCATGTCTATGGCTAGGAAACATAACCATCTTTGATCAATGAGCTAGTCTAGTAGAGGCATACTAGGGACATACTGTTTTGTCTATGTATCCACACATGTACTAAGTTTCCGGTTAATACAATTCTAGCATGAATAAAACACATTTATCATGATATAAGGAAATACAAATAACATCTTTATTATTGCCTCTAGGGCATATTTCCTTTAGGGAGAGGCGCCAGGGCAATGGTGCGGCTGCCCTCTCCCCCCCCCACATATATATAGCGGCCAGGGGGGTGCGCCGGCCCCTGCAGATCCAATCTGCAAGGGGGGCGGCGGCTAGGGGGGAGTCCTTGCCCCCCAAGGCAAGTGGGCGCCCCCTCCCCCCTAGGGTTTCAACCCTAGGCGCATGGGGAGGAGGGCCCAAGTGGTGCGCCAGCCCATTAGGGCTGGACACTTCCCCCTTGCAGCCTAGGGGCCCCACCGGGATGGGTGGCCCCACCCGGTGGACCCCCGGGGCCCCTCCGGTGGTCCCGCGACGCTCCCGGTGACCCCCGGAGATCACCCGATAGCCGAAACCTGACTTCCTATACATCAATCTTTACCTCCGGACCATTCCGGAACTCCTCGTGACGTCCGGGATCTCATCCGGGACTCCGAACAACTTTCGGGTTTCCACGTGCATGTATCTCTACGACCCTAGCGTTACCGAACCTTAAGTGTGTAGACCCTACGGGTTCGGGAGACACGTAGACATGACCGAGACCACTCTCCGATCAATAACCAACAGCGGGATCTGGATACCCATGTTGGTTCCCACGTGTTCCTCGATGATCTTCATCGGATGAACCACCGTGTCAAGGATTCACTCAATCCCGTATGTTATTCCCTTTGTCCATCGGTACGGTACTTGCGTGAGATTCGATTGTCGGTATTCCCAATACCTTGTTCAATCTCGTCATGGCAAGTCTCTTTACTCGATCCGTAATCCATCATCCCGTGACTAACTCCTTAGTCACTTTGAGCTCATTATGATGATGTATTACCGAGTAGGGCCAGAGATACCTCTCCGTCATACGGAGTGACAACATCCCAGTCTCGGTTCGTACCAACTCAACAGACACCTTCGGTGATACCCGATGCGTACCTTTATAGCCACCCAGTTACGTTGTGACGTTTGGCACACCCAAAGTATTCCTACGGCATCCGGGAGTTGTACAACCTCATGGTCTAAGGAATAAATACTTGACACCGAAAAGCTTATGCATTACGAACTATACGATCTCGTGCTATGCTCAGGATTGGGTCTTGTCCATCACATCATTCTCCTAATGATGTGATCCCGTTATCACTGACATCACATGTCCATGATTAGGAAACCGTGATCATCTGTTGATTAACGAGCTGGTAACTAGAGGCTCACCAGGGACTCATTGTGGTCTATATATTCACACATGTATCGCTGTTTCCGTACAATACAATTCAAGCATGAATAACAGACAATTATCATGAACAAGGAAATATAATAATAATACTTTTATTATTGCCTCTAGGGCATATTTCCAACAGTCTCCCACTTGCACTAGAGTCAATAATCTAGTTACATTGTGATGAATCGAACACCCATAGAGTTCTGGTGTTGATCATGTTTTGCACGTGGAAGAGGTTTAGTCAACGGGTCTGCAACATTCAGATCCGTATGCACTTTACAAATATCTATGTCTCCATCCTGAACATAATTCCGGATGGAGTTGAAACGGCGCTTGATGTGCTGGTCTTCTTGTGAAACCTGGGCTCCTTGGTAATGGCAATAGCACCAGTGTTGTCACAGAAGAGAGTCATCGGGCTTGACGCGCTTGGAATGACTCCTAGGTCGGTGATGAACTCCTTCATCCAGACTCCTTCCTGCGCTGCTTTGGAAGCAGCTATGTACTCCGCTTCACATGTAGATGCTGCCACGACGCTTTGCTTGCAACTGCACCAGCTGACTGCCCCTCCGTTCAAAATATACACGTATCCGGTTTGTGACTTAGAGTCATCCAGATCTGTGTCAAAGCTAGCATCGACGTAACCCTTTACGACGAGCTCTTCGTCACCTCCATAAACGAGAAACATATCCTTAGTCCTTTTCAGGTACTTCAGGATGTTCTTGACCGCTGTCCAGTATTCCGTACCGGGATCACTTTGGTACCTCCCTACCAAACTTATGGCAAGGTTCACATCAGGTCTGGTACACAGCATGGCATACATGATAGAACCTATGGCCGAGGCATAGGGAATGACACTCATCTTTTCTCTATCTTCTGCAGTGGTCGGCGACTGAGCCTTGCTCAATCTCATACCTTGCAAAACAGGCAAGAATCCTTTCTTTGACTGATCATATTGAACTTTTTCAATATTTTGTCAAGGTATGTACTTTGTGAAAGACCAATGAGGCATCTTGATCTATCTCTATAGATTTTGATGCCTAATATGTAAGCAGCTTCTCCAAGGTCCTTCATTGAAAAACTTTTATTCAAGTAGGCCTTTACATTTTCCAAGAATTCTATATCATTTCCCATCAGCAATATGTCATCCACATATAATATGAGAAATGCCACAGAGCTCCCACTCACTTTCTTGTAAATACAGGCTTCTCCATAAGTCTGTATAAAGCCAAACGCTTTGATCACTTCATCAAAGCGAATATTCCAACTCCGAGATGCTTGCACCAGTCCGTAAATCGAGCGTTGGAGCTTGCATACCTTGTTAGCGTTCTCTGGATCGACAAAACCTTCCAGTTGCATCATATACAACTCTTCCTTGAGGAAGCCATTAAGGAATGCTGTTTTGACGTCCATTTGCCATATCTCATAATCATAGAATGCGGCAATAGCTAACATGATTCTGACTGACTTCAGCATCGCTACGGGAGAGAAAGTCTCGTTGTAGTCAATCCCTTGAACTTGTCGATAACCCTTAGCGACAAGTCGAGCCTTATAGATGGTCACATTACCATCCGCGTCTGTCTTCTTCTTAAATATCCATTTGTTTTCTATGGCGTGCCTGTCATCAGGCAAGTCCACCAAAGTCCATACTTTGTTTTCATACATGGATTCTATCTCGGATTTCATGGCTCCAAGCCATTTAGGAATCCGGGCCCGCTATCGCTTCTTCATACTTCGAAGGTTCTCCGTTGTCTAACAACATGATTTCCAGGACAGGGTTGCCATACCACTCTGGTGCGGAACGTGTCCTTGTGGACCTTCGAAGTTCAGTAGTAACTTGATCTGTTTCTTCATGATCATTATCATCAACTTCCTCCCTTGTCGGTGCAGGCACCTCAGGAACAGTTTCCTGCGCTGCGCTACTTTCCGGTCCAGGAGGGGTGACTATCACCTCATCAAGTTCTACTTTCCTCCCACTCACTTCTTTCGAGGGAAACTCTTTCTCCAGAAAGCATCCATTCTTGGCAACAGAGACTTTGCCTTCGGATCTATGGTAGAAGGTGTACCCAATCGTTTCCTTTGGGTATCCTATGAAGATGCATTTTTCCGATTTGGGTTCGAGCTTTTCAGGCCGAAGTTTCTTAACATAAGCATCGCAACCCCAAACTTTTAGAAACGACAGCTTCGGTTTCTTGCCAAACCAAAGTTCATACGGAGTCGTCTCAACGGATTTCGACGGAGCCCTATTTAAAGTGAATGCGGCAGTCTCTAAAGCATAACCCCAAAAAGATAGCGGTAAATCGGTGAGGGACATCATAGACCGCACCATGTCCAACAGAGTACGATTTCGACGTTCGGACACACCGTTACGTTGAGGTGTTCCGGGAGGTGTCAATTGTGAAACAATTCCACAGCTCCTAAGGTGTGTGCCAAATTCATGACTTAAATATTCACCCCCACGATCTGATCGTAAGAACTTTATTTTTCTGTCACGTTGATTCTCAACCTCATTCTGAAATTCCTTGAACTTTTCAAAGGTCTCAGACTTGTGTTTCATCAAATAGATATACCCGTATCTACTCAAGTCATCTGTAAGGGTGAGAACATAACGATAGCCTCCGCGAGCCTCAACACTCATTGGACCGCACACATCGGTATGTATGATTTCCAACAAGTTGGTTGCTCGCTCCATTGTTCCGGAGAACGGAGTCTTGGTCATCTTGCCCAAGAGGCATGGTTCGCACGTGTCAAATGATTCATAATCAAGAGACTCTAGAAGTCCATCTGAATGGAGCTTCTTCATACGTTTGACACCAATATGACCAAGGCGGCAATGCCACAAGTATGTGGGACTATCATTATCAACTTTACATCTTTTGGCATCTACACTATGAATATGTGTATCATCACGTTCGAGATTCATCAAAAATAAACCATTGACCAGCGGGGCATGACCATAAAACATATCTCTCAAATAAATAGAACAACCATTATTCTCCGATTTGAAAGAGTAGCCATCTCGCATAAGACGAGATCCAGATACAATGTTCATGCTCAAAGCTGGTACTAAATAACAATTATTGAGGTTTAAAACTAATCCCGAGGGTAGATGTAGAGGTAGCGTGCCGACGGCGATCACATCGACCTTGGAACCATTCCCGACGCGCATCGTCACCTCATCCTTCGCCAGTCTCCGTTTATTCCGAAGCTCCTGTTTTGAGTTACAAATATGAGCAACCGCACCGGTATTAAATACCCAGGAGCTACTATGAGCGCTGGTAAGGTACACATCAATAACAAGTATATCAAATATACCTTTGACGTTGCCGACCTTCTTGTTCGCTAAATATTTGGGGCAGTTTCGCTTCCAGTGCCCCGTTCCCTTGCAATGAAAACACTCAGTTTCAGGCTTGGGTCCATTCTTTGGCTTCTTCCCGGCAACTGGCTTACCGGGCGCGGCAACTCCTTTGCCGTCCTTCTTGAAGTTCTTCTTACCCTTGCCTTTCTTGAACTTAGTGGTTTTATTGACCATCAACACTTGATGTTCTTTCTTGATATCCACCTCCGCTGATTTCAGCATCGAATACACCTCGGGAATGGACCTCTCCATCCCCTGCATATTGAAGTTTAACACGAAGCTCTTGAAGCTTGGTGGGAGCGACTGGAGGATTCTGTCAACGACCGCTTCATCTGGGAGATTCATTCCCAGCTGAGACAAGCGGTTGTGCAATCCAGAAATCTTGAGGATGTGCTCATTGACAGAACTGTTTTCCTCCATCTTACAGTTGTAGAATGTGTCGGAGACATCATATCTCTCGACTCGGGCATGAGCTTGGAAAACCATTTTCAGCTCTTGGAACATCTCATATGCCTCGTGGTGCTCAAAACGCTTTTGGAGCCCCGATTCTAAACTGTAAAGCATGCCGCACTGAACCAGGGAGTAATCATCACAACGCGACTGCCAGGTGTTCATAACGTCTTGGGTCGCCGGGAGAACGGGTGCATCACCTAGCGGTGCTTCAAGGACATATGATCTCTTGGCAGCTATGAGGATAATCCTCAGGTTACGGACCCAATCCGTATAGTTGCTACCATCGTCTTTCAGCTTGGTTTTCTCTAGGAACGCGTTGAAGTTGAGGGAAACTGGAGCGTGGGCCATTTGATCTACAAGAGATATTGTAAAGAATTTAGACTAAGTTCATGATAATTAAGTTCATCTTAATCAAATTTTAATGAACTCCCACTCAGAATGACATCTCTCTAGTCATCTAAGTGATACACGATCCGAATCGACTAGCCCGTGTCCGATCATCACGTGAGACGGACTAGTCATCAACGGTGAACATCTTCATGTTGATCGTATCTTCTATACGACTCGTGTTCGACCTTTCGGTCTTCCGTGTTCCGAGGCCATGTCTGTACATGCTAGGCTCGTCAAGTGAACCCTAAGTGTATCGCGTGTGTAAATCTGGCTTACACCCGTTGTATGCGAACGTTAGAACCTATCACACCCGATCATCACGTGGTGCTTCGGAGCAACGAACTTTAGCAACGGTGCACAGTTAGGGGAAACACAATACTTGAAATTTTAGTGAGAGATCATCTTATTTAATACCGTCGTTCTAAGTAAACAAGATGCATAAACATGATAAACATCACATGCAATCAATTAAAGTGACATGATATGGCCAATATCATCTTGCTCCTTGGATCTCCATCTTCGGGGCACCTGATCATCTTGTCACCGGCTCGACACCATGCTCTTCATCGTCATGATCTCCATCATCGTGTCTTGAAGAAGTCGTCACGCCAACTATTACTTCTACTACTATAGCTAACGTTTAGCAATAAAGTAAAGTAATTACATAGCGTTTATTCAGTGACACGCAGGTCATACAATAATTAAGACAACTCCTATGGCTCCTGCCGGTTGTTAAGTTCATCGACATGCAAGTCGTGATTCCCTATTACAAGAACATGATCAATCTCATACATCACATATATCATTCATCACATCTTCGTTTTGGCCATACCACGTCACATAGCACATGCTGCAAAAACAAGTTAGACGTCCTCTAATTGTTGTTGCAAGTTTTACATGGCTTCTATAGGATTTCTAGCAAGAATGTTTCTTACCTACGCCAAAAACCACAACGTGATTTGACAATTTCTATTTACCCTTCATAAGGACCCTTTTCATCGAATCTGATCCGACTAAAGTAGGAGAGACAGACACCCGCCAGCCACCTTATGCATCTAGTGCATGTCTGTCGGTGGAACCAGTCTCACGTAAGCGTACGTGTAAAGTCGGTCCGGGCCGCTTCATCCCACAATACCGCCGAATCAAGATTGACTAGTAACGGCAAGAAAGTTGAACAAACTCAAACACCCACAACTACTTTGTGTTCTACTCGTGCAAGATGCTACGCATTAAACCTAGCTCAGATGCCACTGTTGGGGAACGTAGCATAATTCAAAAAAATTCTACGCTATCACCAAGATCCAACTAAGGAGACATCTAGCAACGAGCAAGTAAGAGTGCATCTACATACCGTTATGTAGATCGCGTCCGGAAGCTTTCGAAGAAGCGTGGATGAAGTAGTCGTACTCTTCGCCTTCTTCGTCACCGATGATCTAGCGCCGAACGGACGGCACCTCCGCGTTCAACACACGTTCGGTACAGCAACGTCACCTCCTTCTTGATCCAGCAAGGGGGGAGGAGAAGTCGTCAGAGATCTAGCAGCACAACGGCGTGGTGGTGGATGCAGTGGAGATTGCAGCAGGGCTTCGCCGGGCGCCCTGCGTTAAGGAGATGGAGTTGTGACGGGAGGGGGAGAGGCGCCAGGGCAATGGTGCGGCTGCCCTCTCCCCCCCCACACACATATATATAGGGGCCAGGGGGGTGCGCCGGCCCCTGCAGATCCAATCTGCAAGGGGGGCGGCGGCCAGGGGGGAGTCCTTGCCCCCCAAGGCAAGTGGGGCGCCCCCTCCCCCTAGGGATTCAACCCTAGGCGCATGGGGAGGAGGGCCCAAGTGGTGCGCCAGCCCATTAGGGCTGGACACTTCCCCCTTGCGGCCTAGGGGCCCCACCGGGATGGGTTGCCCCACCCGGTGGACCCCCGGGGCCCCTCCGGTTGTCCCGGGACGCTCCCGGTGACCCCCGGAGATCACCCGATAGCCGAAACCTGACTTCCTATACATCAATCTTTACCTCCGGACCATTCCGGAACTCCTCGTGACGTCCGGGATCTCATCCGGGACTCCGAACAACTTTCAGGTTTCCACGTGCATGTATCTCTACGACCCTAGCGTTACCGAACCTTAAGTGTGTAGACCCTACGGGTTCGGGAGACACGTAGACATGACCGAGACCACTCTCCGGTCAATAACCAACAGCGGGATCTGGATACCCATGTTGGTTCCCACGTGTTCCTCGATGATCTTCATCGGATGAACCACCGTGTCAAGGATTCACTCAATCCCGTATGTTATTCCCTTTGTCCATCGGTACGGTACTTGCCTGAGATTCGATCGTCGGTATTCCCAATACCTTGTTCAATCTCGTCATGGCAAGTCTCTTTACTCGATCCGTAATCCATCATCCCGTGACTAACTCCTTAGTCACTTTGAGCTCATTATGATGATGTATTACCGAGTAGGCCCAGAGATACCTCTCCGTCATACGGAGTGACAACATCCCAGTCTCGGTTCGTACCAACTCAACAGACACCTTCGATGATACCCGATGCGTACCTTTATAGCCACCCAGTTACGTTGTGACGTTTGGCACACCCAAAGTATTCCTACGGCATCCGGGAGTTGTACAACCTCATGGTCTAAGGAATAAATACTTGACACCGAAAAGCTTATGCATTACGAACTATACGATCTCGTGCTATGCTCAGGATTGGGTCTTGTCCATCACATCATTCTCCTATTGATGTGATCCCGTTATCACTGACATCACATGTCCATGATCAGGAAACCGTGATCATCTGTTGATTAACGAGCTGGTAACTAGAGGCTCACCAGGGACTCATTGTGGTCTATATATTCACACATGTATCGCTGTTTCCATACATTACAATTCAAGCATGAATAACAGACAATTATCATGAATAAGGAAATATAATAATAATACTTTTATTATTGCCTCTAGGGCATATTTCCAACATTGGTTTCGTTGGATTTGGACCAACGAGCAAAAAGTTATGGCCGTTTGAAGTTTAGGGGCTAACCTGTAAAAAAAAATTACAGACGGGTCCCTGGCCAAAAACTAAAAGAAAAAGAAACTAAAGAACGAACGTTCGCTACTGAACGCTAACGAACGAAAATTGTTCGCTGCAAAACCCTAACTACAGAACGTTCACTAAATAACTAACCTAAAAAACCGATCTAGATCTAACCGAATATAAAATAAAAACGAATCGGGGCGGTTTTACCTTGATGGTTTTTTGTGAAGAACCGCAGGGGCGGATCGGGCACTGGTCGGACTCGGAGCTCCGGCCGGCGAGCTCCGGCGAGGAGCGTCGAACGGCGGCAGGCCGAGCGGTCGTCGCAGGGCGGGGCCAGCAGCGGGGCGGCGGTGTTGAGCAACGCGGGGGAGGCGAGGACGAGGCGCGGCGCGGGCGGCGAGGCAGCAAGCAGCGGCGGCGGCAGCGATCTTCACCGGTGGCGGCGAGTTGCGCGTGGCGGCGCGAGGCGAGAGGAGGGGCGAGAGAGGGGCGGCGACGGCTTTTATAGGCGGAGGGGGAGGGGCCTTGTGTGGGGAAGGGGGCAGCCGGCAAGGCGTCCCGCTCGGACACGCGCGGCGGTGGCGAGCGTGCTGGCGGCGGAGTCCCGACGGGAGGAGGAAGGCGGCGGGGGAGTGGGCTGGGCTGGGCCCGGCTGGAGCTGGCCGGCCCAGTCGGCGGAGGATTTTTTTTTTTGAATAACTATTTTCCAAACAACAGAAAAAGAATAAAAAACTCAATAAATAAAAATATTATATAGGCATATAATATATCAAAATTTGAAGAAAAAGAATCTCTACAAGCTGAACATTTTTCTACTGTCAAATAAAATCCTCACAAATTCTAATAAATCAAAAGGTGCTACTGTTGCAATAAAAACAATAAAAAAATATTTAAAAAAACAAAATGATTTCAAATTTATTTCTCTCCAATTTTCTGCTGTAGGGAATCATGTTACCCTATTTTCCATATAGTTTATTTTTGGAGAAAAATAATTTGAATAAAAAAATGAGTTGCAGAAAATTTCAGAGAAACTCCCAACTCATATTTCCTATAATTTGAAGAAAGTCATTTTATCTTCTCTCGAGAAAATCATTGAGTTGCATAAAGTTTCTGAATTTGAAAATATTTCGAGGATGAAATTAAAAATCCTTTCAAAGCCCTTTATCATTTAAAATAAATGGAAGAAGTCATATTATCTTCACTCTAGGGTTTTGTGTTGAAAAGAATTTGAATTCCCGAAGATCAAAATGCAAAGTGAAAGTTTTGGGAAAGTCATTTTATTCCCTCTCATTTAACTTTCAAAAGTTTTCGAATTTCACTCAATTTCACTCAGCACATCTAACAAGCAATCAAGTCTATCTATTTATTATAACATTCCAAAATTTAGAATTTTGGGATGTTACATAGATCAAAAAGTGTTCAACAGCAAAGTTGTGCGTCTCGTCGAGGCGGTTGATTTTGATATAAAAATCATCTTAATCTGAGTTCGTATGCAAAAGTTACCGTCTGATTAGTGAGCTGTTGTCACAAAACTGGGCTAGGCCGGATCATCCGGGCCTTGAGCCGCACATCCGGGCCGGAGGTCGTGAATAGTCCGTGTTTTATTAGGTTTTGATGATTTGGACGGCTAGGAATGTCCTTTTCTTGTACACGAAGTCCACCCGCCTCATATATAGACAAGAGGTGACGGCCGATTGAATAACACACAATCGAACAAACACATCTACTACTTTTTCGTGTTCATCTATCCCTCACCCTTGTATCTTCTTCCTCGTTCTTCATTCGTTCTTCTTCATTGCAGGGCGGCGAACCTCGAGGCCCTAGGGGCAATCAGGTCGACCTAGGGCAGCCCATAGCCGACGCGCGCCCTGATGGGGTCCCTCCCGGACGTGTGGGGTTTCGGGTCTACAAAAGCGCCCTCCGGATTGCTTGCGTATCGCGCTTCCGGACGGGTCTCCTTCGACGTGAGCTGCGGTGCATCACCCCCGGCGTCGAGGGTACACGGTGACGTGTTCGTGTGCGAACAGATGTGTGACACCAGGGTGCGATGCGCCAGGTGTCAGCCAGTTATTCGTTGCCGTTGCCATGTCATCTGCTTGCGTGTTGCATCTTGCCTTGTCATCATGTGTGTTGCATCATCATGTTTCCAAAACTTGCATCCGTCCGAGTTCGCCTCGTCCTTTCCGTTGTCCGTTCTGAGCCCACACACACTTGCACGCGCCTGCCGCGCCTCCGAATATTTATTTTTATGAGTGGCCAGAAAATGTTCTCGGAATAGGTTGAAACTTGGCGTGTGGTCTTATTATAGCATAGGTAGACCGCCTGTCAAGTTTCGTCGCGTTTGGAGCTCGTTCGATAGCCCAACAGTTAACCGTGTTAACCGCCGGAAGCCTCTTCTCTTTTGGCCCAGCATCCTTTCACACAGCCCACCAAGCCCATCCTAACCTCCTCCATGCTCTTGGCCGTTCGATCACGATCGCATGGCCGCGAACGACTCCTCATTTGGACACTCTTAGCTTCCTATGCCTATATAAACAGCCACTCCCCCAAAATTCGCGGTGCAACCCTAGCCATCTTCCTCCTCGCGCAGCCGGACACGTCCGTCCCGCGGCGGACATGTCCAGCCGGCCACCTCACCCCGGCCAATCACAAGGCGCCACATCAGCCACCCCACCTCCCGCACCAATCGCCGCCCGCCACGTGGCGCCCCGCGCCCACTTCACCGCGCCACCGCCCGGGGCCCAGATCCGGCCCGCCCCGGGGCCGCGCCGGGCCCGCGCCCCGTGCCTCCTCTGCCTCCTCGCGGCTGAGCCGCATCGCCGCCGCAAACTTGCCGCCGGTAGCCTGCCGACGCCAGGTGCTCGCCGGAGCGCGCCGCCGCCTTCCCGGACCCGGGCCGAGCTCGCCGCCCCTCGCCCTTCGGCCGTTCTGCATCTCCGCCGCCGTCCACGTCATGTCCGCCGCCGCCATGTGCCTCGCCGGGACGTCGCAGCCGGCGACCTCGCCAGGCCAGCACCGCTCCGCCCCGGCCTGAACCTCGGCATCGAGCGCCGCCGCCGCTGCCTCCGGTCCGATCGGATCGGGAGGTCGCGCCGCCGCCGCCTGGGCCGCTCCAGTGCGCCGGCCTCGTGGATATTGTTCATATTCTTTTCCCTCGGCTAGGATATTCCCCTTGCTCGTTTACCTCTCGCCATTTTATTATCCGGAGTTCTGCAGGCATCTCAGATTCGTCGGTGTTCTAATTAATTCGAGGTTGTCACCTCATTTGAGTTTTTCAATCGTTCCAGTGCATTGTTTCCTTTTTCAATCCTTTCAACGGTGTTTTCTTTTCAGTGGGCTCATAACCCACAGGTATTTTCACAGGATCTTACCTGACTCTTCTATTTTCCCGGAGTATTCTTATATTCTTTTCAAGTGTGACGTAAGTATGGATTCCATCAGTCATATGCCTTCTTCAAGATCATTATTTAATTCGTTCATGTTTGTTTCAACCTTTCCCCTTTTAATTCTTCCGGAGTATCTCAATAATTTTGGTTGTGTTCCACGTTGTCATCTCAAGACCGAAAAAAAGTTTTCCTACGAATCTTGTCCGTCCTCTCAAAGATTCGTGGTTCTAGCTTCATGTTATCCTCTCAGTTATTCCGTTCGTCATAAACTCTTTTCCTTACCATCCGGAGTATTTCATGAATTCTTTCTGTTGTGATCCTCCGAAGGCCATCATTTCAGAAGATTTCTTCGTTCTCAGTTTTTAACTTCGTCCTCCAAATATTCTTCATTGATGCCTCTTCGTTCGTCTCACACTCTTCCGGTGCTTCCTCCAAGTAATCATTTAATCAGTTCACGATCTATTCGTTCTCTTGTATCTAAATTTTCTCAAGTGCCTTATTCTCCCGGCGATTCATCGTATTCACTCAGTTTCAATTCTTTACAGTGGTTTGTTCTTTTTCATCGTTGATTTCAATTTCTTTATGGTGGTTCGTTCTTTTTCTTCACTCGGCTTCAATTTTTACGGCGGTTTGCTCAAACAATTCTTTTTCGGTGTTATTATATCAATCCATTCATTTCTTTTTATTCCAATCCTACCGGTGTTTCATGAAGACTTTCTCAAGTTTTGTGCTATATCCCTCTTTATTCAATTTCAACGCGAATAAGTGGTATGTGAATCCATTACTTCTCATGAATTTAATTGATGGAGGATAAGCATAACATAATTCTTATTCATTTCATCAAGTTGTTTAATTCCTTCCTTCGGAGTTTATTCTTGATGAATAAATTCTAGTTTCAAGTGTCTCAATCTTTTCTTTTCCGGAGTTCAAATTCTCTCGGTTATCTCGTCGGAACCCCGTTTAATCATCGCAAGGCTTTAATCTTATTCTTTTCGACCGTCATTTCTATATCTTCATCCTTGTTGTTACCGAAGTTCCTCATGGTGGTTCTTCATCATTTAATTCATTCTTCTAGTGTTCACCAAATTCTTTTGGTTCAAGCTCAAGCATTCTTCTTCTTGCATCTCGAAGTGCAAATAATTCTCCCTATTCTTTTCAAGTGGGGTTTTGCATTCTTTCGTTCTTCTCAGCTATTCAATCTTTCGTAGTGGCAGAATTCACCTCAACTTTTGGGATGATTTCCATAAGTCCACAACAAGCTAATTCTTTTCTTGTTGAATTTCTCAACAACTCCGCTCATCCTTTCTTCACAAGGATGCTTTGAATTCATTTATGGTGCATGTTGTCATCTTCTTCTCCGTCCTTTTCATTGCATTCTTTCCATTCTTCCGGAGGCAATGTCTTGTTCATTTCATCATGTTTCGTTTCATCTTCTCAGGTTCATGTCCTATTCCATTCATATTCGGCCGGAGTGCTACCCGAATTCCTTCATGGAAATCCATTTCTTTCTCTTATTAACCGGAGTGGGTTAGAATTCATTCTTGTTCCTTCAACTCTTGTTTCGTGCCTTCAACCTCCTTGATTCTCGTCGTATCCCTTGCTCCTCTTGTTTAACGAAGTCTTTGCAACTTCGTTCATCTCCGTGGTGTTCTTTCTTCCAAGTTATTCAACCTCTCAAGGTTCGTTGGTTTCACTCTTTTGTCCTCGAAGAACTTTGTTCTTCCTTTTCTCTTCCGTCTCGTTCCTAAGATCTCGGGATGAGATCTCTTGTTAGTAGGGGAGTGTTGTGACACCCCGAGACTGATGCGCCAGGTGTCAGCCAGTTATTCGTTGCCGTTGCCATGTCATCTTCTTGCGTGTTGCATCTTGCCTTGTCATCATGTGTGTTGCATCATCATGTTTGCAAAACTTGCATCCGTCCGAGTTCGCCTCGTCCTTTCCGTTGTCCGTTCTGAGCCCACACACACTTGCACGCGTCCGCGGCACCTCCGAATATTTATTTTTATGAGTGGCCGGAAAATGTTCTCGGAATGGGTTGAAACTTGGCGTGTGGTCCTATTATAGCATAGATAGACCGCCTGTCAAGTTTCGTCGCGTTTGGAGCTCGTTTGATAGCCCAACGGTTAACCGTGTTAACCGCCGGAAGCCTCTTCTCTTTTGGCCCAGCACCCTTTCACACAGCCCACCAAGCCCATCCTAACCCCCTCCATGCTCTTGGCCGTTCGATCACGATCACGATCGCGTGGCCGCGGACCGCTCCTCATTTGGACACTCCTAGCTCCCTATGCCTATATAAACAGCCACTCCCCCGAAATTCACGGTGCAACCCTAGCCATCTTCCTCCTCGCGTAGCCGGACACGTCCGTCCCGCGGCGGACATGTCCAGTCGGCCATCGCCGCCCGCCGCGTGGCGCCCCGCACCCACTTCACTGCGCCACCGCCCGGGGCCCATATCTGGCCCGCCCCGGGGCCGAACTGGGCCACGCCGGGCCCGCGCCCCGCGCCGCCTCTGCCTCCTCGCGGCTGAGCCGCATCGCCGCCGCAAACTCGCCGCCGGCAGCCTGCCGACGCCGGGTGCTCGTCGGAGCGCGCCACCGCCGTCCCGGACCCGGGCCGAGCTCGCCGCCCCTCGCCCTCCGGCCGTTTCTGCATCTCCGTCGCCGTCCACGTCATGTCCACCGCCGCCATGTGCCTTGCCGGGACGTCGTCGCCGGCGACCTCGCCAGGCCAGCACCGCTCCGCCCCGGCCTGAACCTCGGCATCGAGCGCCGCCGCCGCTGCCTCCGATCCGATCGAATCGGGAGGTCGCGCCGCCGCCGCCTGGGCCACTCCAGTGCATCGGCCTCGTGCGCCACAGCCTTCCCGGCCCAGCTGCCGGCCGATCCACTTCCTCCCGCCCAGGCCGGCCCAGTGGTCCCTCGGGCCACCTGCTGCCTCCCCTTCATCTTGGGCCAGGCCCAGTGGTGAGAAACCCCAGATCCCGCCCCGTGCGTCATTTAATTTTCTGCGCTCACTTTTCGTGTCAAGAAAACTGCTAAGTCTTTTCTGTCTTAAAAATGTTGCATGTTTGCATGGCTGTAACTTGATGTGTGTGTATCCAATTTGAGTGAATGATATGTCAAAATGATCGTGGTGACATGCTCTACATTTTGTTCCATTGTGGCATGCTTGTTTGACTTCATCTTGATGCTCTAATCATAGTTGCAAGAGTGCTACTTGTTTAAAACTACTGTTACCTGTAATTTTGTTAGCATGTTTGAGATGTGATAACTTTGTGCATGTTTATCCAAATGGAGCATATGATATGTCAAAATGTTCATTGTGAAGTGCTCTACATGTTGGTTGATGTAGCATTCATGTTAGGTGCCATATTGCCATGTTAATCTCTGTTGCAAAAGTGCATGTGGCTGTTAAGTGCTGAAACTTGTTATGAGATGCTGATTTGACTTGCTCATTGCTATTGCTGTGTTTGTCTTCATGCCACATGTCTATATGTTTTAGAATCACAATCATATGGTCTTTGCTGTGGTGCAATCCACTTTTCATGATATGCCTTGAATTGACTTAAACAAGCTTGTAAACATGCCATGTTGTTGTTGCTGTTTTATACTTAGTGAAAAAACTGCTAAGTCTGGAATCTGTTTAACCTGATGCTATGTTTGCTTGATGCCCCACTCAAATCCATGCTTGTTTTGGAGTGGCCAATGATCATGTCTTGTTGTCCATGTTATTGTCTATCCGTCCATGCTCTTATTTGCACATATGGCCTGCTGTAGCTTATTTATCTCTTGCTCTCAAGTTGCTATAAATTTTACCTGTCAGACTTTTATCAGCATGATCAATTTGGTGAAGCTTGTTGCTATTGATCCATGCCTCCTATGGAGTTGCTTCAATGGAGTTGTTTGATGTATGATATGTCTACTACATGTCCATGATCTTTATATACTTAGTGGACTTGATATGCTTGTTGTTTTGTGCCTCCGAAGGCAGCATCGTGATGATGTTTTTACCTTCCCAGTTTTTGACCAAGTCTGGATAATTTTATTGCAACTTGCCATGGTTGGTTAATGATGTCCAGCAAGCTTTTGGGTGTGTTCTAAGTTCATGCTTGTTAAGTATCATGTCTATTTCACATACATGCTTCTTGTTATCATGTTTGGGTGCTGTAGCATATATTTGCCTTGCTCCAAAGTTGCTATGTGGCTGTTAACTTCAGCTTTGCATTGTAACTTGTTTTGCTATTAACTTCTAGCCCGTTGCTCCGTTTTGAGTGTGCCCTATATGAAACTTGTGTGATTTTGCATGTAGAATCATAATATCATATTGTTTTCATGTTTGGAGTGAGTTTGCTTGATGTTTGGGTGCATCTTGCACCGTTGCCATGCTTGTCTTGTTTTGCTCATATCTTCTAGGCCGTAGCTCCGAATTAAACAAACTTTATATGAAACTTGACTAGAATTTCGTGTAGATCATCATGGTGCATGTTAACCTGCTGTTTAACAACTTTAACTTAAGGTTTGTTCAGATCTGGACTAATTTCAAATTATGCATATGAGGACTTACCGGATTTGTTATATGATGATTCCGGCCTCATTTAAACTTGTTGGTTGGTGTTGTTCTTGTATGCTTCATCCCTTGCCATGTTTGCATCATATAGACTTGTCTTGCATCATACTTGTTTGAGCATCTTGTCGTGTTCTTGTGTTGTGTGTTTACCGTGTTGTGTGCTTTCTTCTCGCTAGTTCTTTTCCGTTGCGATCGTGAGGATTCGTTCGTCTACACGTGGTTCGTCTTCAAGGCTTCTTCTTCGTCTTCTTCACGGATCCGTTCTTCTTCCTTGCGGGATCTTAGGCAAGATGACCATACCCTTAGATACCTTTACTACCATTGCCATGCTTAGTTGTCTCGATACTATCGTTATATGTCGCGCTATCCATCTTTATTGTCAGCCCTTCTCCTTGTTGCCATGAAACCTCTAACCTTCGACACCTTCCCAGCAAACCGTTGTTTGGCTATGTTACCCGCTTGCTCAGCCCCTCTTATAGCGTTGTTAGTTGTAGGTGAAGATGAAGATCGTTCCATGTTGGAACTTGTTGTTGGAATATCACAATATATTTATTATCTTAACACACCTATATACTGGGCATGGGTGGAAGGCTTGGCCTTTTGCTCGGTGTTTTGTTCCACTCATGCCACCTTAGGAGCCGATAAACCGGCATTATGTTCCTTGATTTTGCGTTCCTTACACGGTTGGGTATATGGGGACCCCTTGACACTTCGTCTTTGAATAAAACTCCTTCAGCAAGGCCCAACATTGGTTTTAATTTGCCTCATAATAATAACTTAATTAACTAATTAAATTTGCATAGGGGGTCGCGCCCTCGGTGATTCTTTTCTACATAGCGGGGGGCCAGTGCTGATGATGTTGGTCCCAAATAGAGCAGCTTGCGGCGCCGCCCCTTGGAAACTTGGGGTATCTGGTCGCTGTAACCATAGCTCATCCGGAAGTGTCCTGAGACGAGATACGCGCGGTTACTATCAGGGTGTCGGCACGCCGAGAGGTCTTGCTGGACTTGTTTTACCATTGTCGAAATGTCTTGTGCACCGGGATTCCGAGCCTGATCGGATTGTCCCTAAGATAAGGGGTAATATTATTATTACTTCTGCTGATCGTGAGAGCTTGTGGTGGGCTAAGTTGGGACACCCCTGCAGGGTTATGATCTTTCGAAAGCCGTGCCCGCGGTTATGTGACAGATTGGAATTTGTTAATGTCCGGTTGTAAAAAACTTGACAGAGGATCCGAAGTAAAACACGCAACTGTGTGAGTAACCGTGACTGTATCTTTTCACTTTGAGAAGAGAACACGGTGGGGTTATGTTTGACTCGTAGGTAGTTCAGGATCTTTAGCGATCATTACTAGTTTGCGACAGATTGCGTAGATGCTCTTCTTATTCTTGTACTCGTAAGTTAGCCACCATATAATGCTTAGCCGCTGCTGCAACCTCACCACTTTACCTCTCCTTACCCTTTAAGCTTTGCTAGTCTTGTTACCCATGGTTATGGGATTGGTTATGGGATTGCTGAGTCCTCGTGGCTCACTGATACTACAACAACAGTTGCAGGTGCAAGTTTCCGATGTCTTGACGTGAGAGCGATGATCGTTGTGTTGGAGTTCTTTTTTCTTCTTCTTCTTCAGTCTTGGGTTAGGTTCCGGATCGGCAGCCTGGGCTAGCAGATGGATGTCGTGTGTTTTTCATGTTTGCATCCGTAGTCGGATGCCTTGTATTGATGTTGTTGTATTCATGTGACTTGTATGTATTGTTGTATCCCCATGTATGTATGTAATGATACGATGTAATGATATTCATCTTGCTAAGCGCTCGAAATGCGGTTGTGCCCCAATCACGTAAGTGTCACGTGATCAGGATAGAATCGCATCTTGAGCCTGACAAGATGGCACAAGGGCCAAGGGGGAGCAGGTGAAGGAGGCGGTGAGGATGTCGGAGGTGGAGGCGGTGAGGATGTCGGAGGTGGTGGTGGATGGCGGCGGCTGCGGCTTGAAACGGCAGTCAGGGGGAGGGGGGGAGAGCAATCACGAGTGAGTTCCCACTGGCTGAAAGCTGCCTATCTTGCTCAAAAGCGGGGCCAGAACACTGTGGGGCCCAAGTGCCTGGGATGAAAGAGATGCTCATCCAGTAACAAAAACTTAGCTAACCTGCTCAAGCTGTATACACGTAACGATTTAAAAGTGCTTCTCATGAAGATGGCCTGAGGAGGCACCCAACAAGCCTGGCATAAACTTGGAGGAGATATCTACTGGGAAGTAAGAAATGAAACGAGACCAATTGTAAAGCTTATGTTTACAATTAAAAGATGCACACCAAAACGGAGCCAAATTGATCTATCAAAAGCTGAGATAAGCTTACATTACAACATTAACATGTTTTGACTCAAACAAAGCTATTTGCCAAGTTTGACTTCAGGTAATGTGCAGGCATAGGGCTAATTGCATAATCCAGACAGAGCTACAAAGGTCAGTGGTCTCGAGCCTTTGAGGGCAGAAAATACAGGCCCACTCGAGAAATTTAAATGTGTGATATATCATCTAATTTTTCCCGTGTGCAAACCGAATGGAAATATTTAACAAAACTATCATGTTCATAGTTTGATCAATCTGACTATGAACATAAGTCATTTACTATCTTGCAAGACAATAGTTTATACTGCCCTAGTGTCACATCTGCCAAGTTGTCTTCAGGTAATGTGCAAGCATCGGGCTACTTGCATAATCCAGATGGAGCTACAAAGGTCTGTGTGGTCTTGAGCCTTTGAGGGCAGAAAATATAGTTCCACTTGAGAAATTAAAATGTGTGATATATATGATCTAATTTGTCACATGAGCAAACCAATTGGAGATACTTACATAACTATCATGTCTAGAGTTTGATCAATCTGACTGAACATAAGTCATTTACTGTCTTGCAAGACAATAGTTTATACTGCCCTCTAGTGTCACATGTGGTTTAACCGCACTATCTTCCACTATGGGCCAGAATTTTGTCAAATGTGCCATACTTACCCTATAAAATAACACCTGAATATGGTTACACATCTACTTCCTTTTAATCTTCCCACTTATTCCAAACTTAAGTCTTTCTACAGTCCCACTGCCACTTCTGCTCATGTTGTCCCAATTTAACCCGTCATAAATTTCATCAAGAATTGCATTTGCCCTCTCTTTCTGCAGCATCTCATTCCTCCTCCTGAATTCCTCCAAATACTTTAGATAAATTTCATCAAGAATTGAACCTATATCTCTAGCTTGAGGAGTTGTAGATATAAATGAAGGGTAAAATTGGCATTTACCTACATCCTTAGTTCTTCTGGCTAACACTAAAATACCTACAATTCAGATCGGAGGAAACAGTAATTATCTAATGGAGCATGATAGCACTTTCATCCCAAGGAACATTTGCATTGTATTGTGTCATATGTGCCCTATGGAGCACAAACATATTCAGTCCTCAGATCTTTAACTATAAATCTGTTACATTATCTAAAGCATGGTATGATGAAAGAGAGGGCAAATGCAACAAAAAAGGAAGTTTTCAGTTGTCGGCTTACAAAGAATATACTTGGATCAGAATGTTCCCCATGGTTCCAAAACAGAAGCCATCAGTGTTCTCCCAGTCCACAAGATGAGTTAAGCTGTCACAAAAATGGAACTACTGAAAACTACTGACTGAAGACTTAAGTGGTATATCATTGAGAACCCTCTCACCGCATAACTCCTACAAAAAAGGAAGACAAACCTACATTTCAGCATCATTTGAAAAACAAATGGTTGAAGAATAACCTCTTGTATTATTTATTACCTGCTAACTAAGCCATCTTCTTACTCCCTCCGTCCCATAATATAAGAACGTTTTTCAAGCTATGTTAGCTTGAAAAACGTTCTTATTATGGGACGGAGGGAGTACTAGCTACCTAATGATCATGTTCGAATCTGTCGAAACATCCAATCTCGTTGCCACTGTTCTTTAGGTCACATTATCATAGAAGCATAATGAATATCACAACCACCACTCACAAGGGCTCTCTTCCTTCTAATTCTACTTGTGCATAATCATCATCTTCATCTTCCTCTGATCCCTCCATATCTCCCTCCTCAATATTTGTGTCAACTTTGGCACCCCTGTGAATTGCATTTGCCCTCTCTTTCTGCAGAATCTCATTCCTCCTCCTCAACTCATCCAAATACTTCTTATGGCCCTCATCCATGATTGCCACGAACCTCTCCTTCAACTCAATCATAGGATCCCTATCCACAAGCTCTCCATTTTCGTCATAAGCCTCCCTCAATATCACCGTCTTAATGCCACCCTTCAACGAAACGTAGAATATCCCCGGGTGTCTCGTGAACGCGTTAGAAAACGCATTCGATAGCCTAAACTCATCACAAAACTTCCCTATAATTGGTATTGCCATCCTCCTTTCTACTGACAAGGATAATACCTCATGTAAAACACCAATCAACCTCTTCTCTGCCTCTGGTGATGCCGGGTGAAGCCCGAAAGTGTCGGCATATGGTGACACATACGGCAGCTCAAGCCAATCCCTCACCCACTCCCTCATCTCCTTCTTGAGGTAGAACCCCTTCGGCAATTTGACTGTAAAGTTTGGCCTCGGCCGTATGCCAACAACATCTGCCTCCCTGTCCGCCCTCAATTCAATAGCCGATTTCGCGAGCCCTTCGTCCCAGGAGGCAAGCTCCAGAAACGCATCGCCGGAGGCGTCGGGCCCTGGGTCGCCGACGAGGCGGAAGAGATCGGGGTGCCTCGGGACCAACGAGACCAAGAAGTCGTCCGGGAGGCCGAAGACGCGCTTGGCAGCAGCAATCTTTGCGACCGGCAGCGCGCGCGTGGAGGACATCATGAGGAGCTTGGCGAGCCTGGAGGCGAGGAGCGGGGAGTGGGTGGCCTGGAGGCGGGATGCGAATTCGAGAAAGGAGGCGAGCTGCGGGGACGGGGAGGCGACGGGGTCGGGGGGAGGGGAGACGGAGAGGAGCGTGGGGTACCGGCGGAGGAAGGTTGCGACGTGGACCGGGAGGCGGATGCGCTGGCGGCGCTTGGAAAGGTAGCGAAGGAGGAGGCGGCGGCCGGGGGAGAGGAGCACCTCGCGGACGAGGCGGGACGCTTGGCGGAAGCGTCGGTCGCGGTCGATGGACGCGTCCAGGGCCGCGTCCCGGCGCCACGGGACCTTCAAGGAAGATATGCGGCGGGTGGGGGAGAAGAAGCGGAGCCGGTGGGCGGCGGCGGCCGCCGTCCGGAGGAGCATTTGTCGTGGGGGTTTACGGTGGTTTCGTGCGGGAAGGTAGGAGAGACCGAGAGAGTGAGGAACTGATTTCTAAACCAGCTTTACGCTTCCATGCCCAGTTTACGGACTTCTCAAGTACGCGTTCAAGACAACTTCAAAGAGGAATTGGTTTAAAGGATTTATAGGAGCTTTTGGAGGATAAGAATTCTTAGGATTTTTTCGTACATTAGCTATCAGATTCATAGAATCGAATCCTATAGGAGTGTTTATTCTAAGAAATCTGTTGCATTTCATTAGAAAATTTTCATCCACTCCTCTTTCAAACAACTTCTATGTTTTCAGTTCCTATAGGATCAGTGTGACATGCCATCCTAATCATGTGTTTTTCCTATTATTATTTTTCTTAGAATCCAGCATTTTTAGGTGGATGAAACTTTTCCTATGAGTGCAAATAAATCCCGTACAGAAGTCCCTATAGATTGCAATCCTGCAAATCATACAACCCATGTAGCAAAATTCTGAGAATTATAATCCTCCTGACAAAAATAAAAATCCGTTGAATCAAAGAGCCTACGGGGCAGCTAAGGGCATGTGTAAGTTCACCATATTAATCTTGGCGGATGCTTTTACACTGTACACAAACACAATTGTATTACAAAGGAAGCCTCCAAGTGGCTCAAACAAATCACAAGTGTACATGGGAATAATGCTCTTGTACATGATTTTCACAGCTGCACATGTCATGGTGAAATCGCTGCCTCTAAACTACAGCAAAACAGTGTTTGCTACTCTGTACCAACTACGTGGATATGGAATGGGGATCCACGGCATAGAATAGGTTCGTCCGGGGACTCTGCCTTTGCCCGAGCACGAAGAACATCCGTGGCATCAATTATAACAGAAGAAGATTGCAGCGAGTAGTCTCCAGGTACTAGGAAGTAGACAGAGAAAGGATGCGTCACCTCCTGCAATGGTGGAACCTCCAACTGTATGTCGTTAAGAACACCTGCACAGAAAAAGGAATTTGTCAGGGTAGAACTGATGTTGAATAATGTAAAAAACGATACTATTCCTGGACACAGAAACTAAAACTCAAAACAGATCATGGTAAAGAAAGAAAATGTGCTACTCCCTCTGTCCCAGAATATAAGAACGTCTTTGACACTATGCTAGTGTTAAAAACGTTCTTATATTTTGGGACGGAGGAAGTATTATACAAATAAGTGAATTACCAGCCCAGAGGACGGTTGCACTGTTTTCTTCGAAGCAATTTGCTCCTGCAACATCTTTGCATGAAATGCTGAGGTTCATCTGAATAATTTCCTTCGTGTTGTTCCGAATTTGAACTTCCATATGGGTCATTTTATGAGCTGATATAGGATCTTTACACCTCAGAACATTCTCACAAGCAGATGGACCAACATTCTCAACAGTAGAATGGTTGGAATCATTAGCAGGCTTGGCATCCTTGGCAAGTCTAAAGCTAAATGTCAAGGGATCAGGCAACAATATGTCCAATATAGACGCTTGTAATGCTGCCTGAATAGCATCTTTGATATTCAGCTCACCGGAGCTATTTCTCCCAGAATGCCACCTCACTTTTATTTTCGAAATCAAGTTGCTGATAGAAGCATTCAACTCTGCCTTGGCATTCTTTTCTGCTATGGTGGCAGCTTTGGACCCAAGATGCTCATCGCTTCCGTTTTCCTTTACAAAGAAGGAAGCATCAAGAACAGGTAATTTGAAGTGCTCAAGTGGTATGAGAACCCTGGCAGAATAGTCACGGTCAATTCTGGTTTTGTGACAGGCCACATCAGCAGTGTTATCTTCTGGAACAATAGTCCCATCCAAATGGACAGAAACATCGACATCAAAAACAACATCCGTAGGGTTGAAAAGCTCGAGTTCCAGAAGGCGGAGGCCCCAACTTCCTTTATAGGGATCAATCTTCAATAAGCTAATGTCATTATGTAACATATTACTTTCATCACTTATATTATCTTTTCCACTGACAGGTCGCAAGTGTGCTTCACTAAATCGGGCAGGTATTTCCATGGATAACAGGCGTGCTCTTACAAGGCGCATGCCCTGTACAACACAGATATTTAATGGAACAGCAAGGCGTCTTCCAGGTGGGAGAGAAACCTCACCATTACCTTTGTCCGCTGAAGGACCTGGAGTAACAGAAAGTAAAAAATTAGCCTCAAACCAAACCATGAAACAAAAGTTATGAGGATATCTTCAATAGGTCACAAAGATAAATCTTCTCCACATGACATCTGTTTATGTTCACAGTAGTAAAGTGGTCAAGGTAAACATGATTACTAATTTAAGGAAAGCAAGGACTACAAAGAAAACATCAAATCAAGGTTGTTCGCCCATAACAAGTGACAGAGGGAAACTAGCAATTACATGGATCTACTTGTTTATATCATGCCTTAGTCATTTGGTGAGGACGATTTATATGTGTTTTGATGGGTATATAAAGTAGTATGAGTGCACCGGAGTGGCAAGATGTTCATTTGAGTAACTTTGATTTCACACATATTAAAGGATGACAGAGAATATAGAAGATTTAGAATCCTGCAACCCACCAGCATAGTGAATATTCAAAAAGGGATTGATTCCTTCTCTTGCTATTCTCCTTGGATTTGTAGGAGATCTGCTGCCATCTGCTTCCAAATCTGTCAAGCTAAGATGCCAGGCTCTTAGTGTCACTTTAAATGTAACTTCTCCACCTGGTTTTATCGGAAGTGCAGACTTCCATGTACTATGGGCAATTGAAATAACAGAATCCTGGTTCTTCCCGGCTAATGCAATATTTGCTTCTTCAACTGGCACAGTTCCAGCATTTGTCAGCGTAATTAAAACATCGCGAATTTCACCTTCATATAGAAGAATAGAACCATCTCCACCCACAACGTTGGCAACTAATAAAGGAAGGGGAGGAACAATAGAAATGCTGGGGAAGTTAACACTCTTAAACTTGCTAGAGCCACAGCATCTGAAAGGATCAGAAAGAACAAGCCCTTGTGCAGCTCCAAGGAGCAAACTGTCAACCTCTTTGAATAGGTGTTCTGTAATAACACCAAAACTGTGGACAATGCACCCAGGAATCGATACTTGTCCAACTTGTGTTGGAATTCCAGATAGTAGAACCAATTTGGATGTGTTTGGTGGAAGATTAACAGTAACCGGAAAGGCATCAAAATTTCCTGAATGAACAGAGAGGTAAATGCTCTCAACAACTAAGTCAAAGCTGCAGGGGTTTGCTAACTCTATCATAACTTGGACTGGTTCTCCAACAATCCAATTTATCTCTTGTTTGCTAGCCCCAGATGTCCCCCCCTTGGTGAAAGGTGTATAAATAAAAGGCCCAGTAGGACCGGCACCAATCCACCACTCCTTTTTATGTGGGTTGCGCTTTACTATGTCTCTTTGTGAAGGATGAAATGGTAAAGAATGTAACCTGAAAAAACAAGGAAATGAAATTAAGTCGTCGAAAACATATAAACATGCAGATTTTGTCATCTGTTTCATTGTTGGAAAGTGTACTCCCACTTTTTTATCTTTGACAACTAGCATATAGAGCTTCTTTCTGAAACAGATGACATTTTTGGGAAGTGTACTGCAACTTTTCTATCTTTGACGACATATAGCAAAGTAATTAGGTTGACTAGGTGAAAATGGTCCCGTTAGAGCTGTCGAACAATACTTTCATAATATAATACTCCCTCCGTCCCAAAATAAGTGACTCAACTTTGTACTAGCTTTAGTATAAAGTTAGTACAAAGTTGCGTCACTTATTTTAGGACGGAGGGAGTATATTTTTATTATTATTACTAAGTTAACAAAAAGTAACACCCAAAGTTGCATATTGGAGATCATGCCCATGTCCAAAAAACTGCATCAATTTACAAACGAATGGAGTAGTACTTATAACACTCAGGCTCTTTTTGACATTGTGGTGGATTATGATAATCACACTGTCTAACCAGATTTTGCCTATTCTAGCATTTGTTTAACCAACTTTTTGCTACTTATGTGGTAATGTTTCCACAGCAGATTATTAAGTTCATCACATCACAGTTCAGCAAGCCTCGTTCTTGTTGTACGCGAAGATGATAATACGAGAAAAACGATAAGTAACATGCCTGATAAAAGGAAGACATGGGTCGGCACAACGTGTGCCCCAAGGAAGCCTATCAGCAGAGTTTGAAAGAGAGCTTGCCAGCCCACTCTGACCAGCTGGGGTGATGAGTGGGTAAAATGATCGAAGAAGACGAGCTGCGGCACTCCATGATGTGAGGGGATCGGCAGCGCGGATTGAAGACATCAATATCTCTCTTAGAACAACCATTTGAAGAGTACTCCATTGCGACTCAAACAATGACACAACAGACTGGGGGTGCGCTTTTCCAGAATCGGCATTGCTGTTGCTGGCACCGAGTTCCTTAAACAAACAAGGGGTTGCCAAGAAAACCATAAATACAGCAGTTTGGTACATGGCATTGCCAATAAATCTAAACTAATAAATTAACTGATCAAATATTAGGATAGTAAACATGGCCAGCTGTTTTAACATGTGGTTATGACAAGGATATATCTAAATAGTCAAGGAAAGATGTGTCTGTTTAATAGTACTCCCTCCGTTCCAAAATAGATGACTCAACTTTGTACTAACTTTAGTACAAAGTTAGTACTCCCTCCGTCCGGAAATACTTGTCGGGGAAATGGATGTATCTAGACGTGTTTTAGTTCTAGATACATCCATTTTTACCCATTTCTCCGACAAGTATTTCCGGACGGAGGGAGTATAAGTTGGGTCATCTATTTTGGAACGGAGGGAGTACTTGTTAGCATCAGTTTTATAATCCGCATATATTTTCCTAATCAACGCGGTGTTTATTTTAATAAGCTAACTACAAATTATATTTTCATAGTCCACATTAATCCTACCTCAACCAAAGAACAAGATGATAAAAAAGAATACAAGGTTAATAAAGGAAAGCATTAAAGACACTGCAATCAACTCTCAGCTGACTTGGCAAATTGTACTTCCATCATAAAGAACGAAAGAAGCTGCAATCAACTCTCAGCTGACTTAGCAGAGTTTATTTCCATTTTACATTTGATATTTCTATCAGAACACAGCAAAATTTTGAAGTTGGCAGGGTTTAAACTAAGAGCAAAGCAGCAGCCAAGAAATAAAAAAGGAAGGAGCAAAGCAGCAGCCAAGAAATAAAAAAGGAAGGTATGTTAGAAGTTGAAAATAACCTACTACAAATACAGAATGCAGTAAACATAATAAATAACAATTAATCAATCCTCAGCATACTATGAGTAAGTAACAAACTCACCTTCAGTGAAGCATGATCAGGTTTGCTGGTCTTCCTGCTTTGAACATGGTATGCATTTGTAGTCATCGTTAGAACCTGCATAGCACTCATAGCAGCATATGCATTGTCTTGCTGAAGGTACAACTGTGCAACTTGTCTTGAAAAAAATGCTGCCTTGCGTTTATACCCAAGAGAGCCAAATAGTCGCGCAATTTCAATATATAGTATCAATCGGTCACTGGCATCAATCAGAGCTTTGGCGCCATCTGCAGCACCCATTAATAAATCTGACACCTCCTTGGCAACTTCACGTCTAATAAAGAAAGACATAGCATTTTAATCAAATCCTAAGCACAGAATACATCATTCCATAATAGAGAATTAGAGATATCAGGTTTGCTCATTCCATAAGAATTAACTGCAAATCAGTCACAAGAAAAGTAAACTGGCTATGCAACTCATAGCTAAATGGGACAGCTCACCTGCACAAATATCTTGCCAACTTCAATGCAGCTTCAAGCTCAAAGCTCACAGGTGAAACTCTAAACAAGACATACAGCTCAGTGTTAGTGCGATAAGTAAAATCACCAAGTAAAGAGCTCAATATAACATGCAACTGTTGGACCAGTTTCCAGTGTTGATGGAATACTAGTAAATACTACTCTAATAAATGAGCAAAAATAGGAAGGCAGGATAGAACAAAAAAAAAACATACTCAAGGACAAGAAAGGATGCAACACTTTTTGAAGCCATCATGAATTTGTCGAAACCAGACAAAAAATAATGGCCGACTTTTTTTCAAAATAGCAAGTGCCCTTGTGAAATAAACGAATAACTTTTTTGTATGGTTCCTTCAATGTATCAGCAGATCATAAAAAACGAGACAATGAAAGTACTAAAATCCTCTCATATGTGACTCAAGAAAAGTAAAAGGGGTTCACTATGTAGAATGTAATCTATGTTTTCAAGGCGTCGCCTAGGCGTCGAGGCGCTTTGCAAATATGCCCGCTTTAGGCGCCTAGGCGTCCGCTTTAGGCGCCTAGGCGTCCGCTTTAGGCGCCTAGGCGTCCGCTTTAGGCGCCCAGGCGTCAAGGCGCCCCCCCAGCGCTTTAAAGCAAGGCGTCGCCTTAAAAACATATAATGTAATAACTAAAAGCAAGATGTTCGTACATAGAAATTATCAAATTAAGAAAGATAACACGCCAATTCAATACCTTTGAGCATTATCTTGTAAAGTTGCTCTTCTGTACAGCTGGATAATGGTATAATAACGATACTTCACTTCATCTTCCAAAACAGGATCACTTTGGCCCATCCTATCAACCTGATTAATGCCACAAGATCAGCCCCTAAACAGTTATAAGAATGCTGTGAATTCCAAAACGCGTTGGCATGAACACTCACCACTAATGCGCAGACACTACCTTCGAGTGCCCCAGCATGCCAGAATACATCCCCTGTCAATCTTGCAAGATCTATTGCTGTGGTGTAGTGTGCATTAGCATCAGCAGGTGATCCAGCCAATAAGCAATAATCTCCTATTATCTTTTGTGCACGGCCCAGCCTTCTTTTCTTGGCCTTGATCACCTACAAAATATAGAAGTATATTGGCTTATATAAGCAATAGAATATGGGGTCATTTACATCATCAACATACACTGGTCAAAATACTCGGAACACCTAAAGTATGAACCTCCTCTGAGCCAAGACTGGATTGTGAGTCCAAAGGTGTCTTTAGAATAGTTCCTGTGGATTCTGCACGTAAGACCCATTTCTCAAACTCCATCAATAATGAAGCAGCAAGATCTTGGATCATTGTAAGCATATGAAGTTCCAGTGATTTCTGATCTGAAGGAGGGAACATAATAATTCCATCCTTCCTTTCCTCTAGCAACTACAAAAGACAACAATGCAAATATCAGTTAAAGTAGAGCAAGAGCGGTAAAAAAAGGCAAGACTAGAAGGGTCATCACAACACTGGTGCAATCAGTAAAGTTTTAATTACACAGACCGACAATTCAAATTTGACTATCAGCACGTCAACACTATATATCCTGTCTCTGGAGTAGTAAATAATGTCATTCCTTCCATCTCGGTTACCTCGGTAAGTTCCAGGTGTCACGGAATGGGTCTTTTAGCATGGTGATTTCCACTCTGGGTGGCTTGGGCCTTAAAATGCTAGTGGAATAAAATTAGACAATCGAACTAATTACCATCCCTCGAGCTAGAATTGGTGTATATTAGCTCATAAGTGTGGATTGCATGATCACTTAGATCTCGTCAGTTTAATTGTAATAACCAAAGAGCAAGAGCCATAAGAATACTCGCCCAGTAGAGCGACTAGCAACCAAATGATGAACTGGATCACCCAGATGGGCGGCTGCTGAGCTGCGTGTGTCGATACAAACGGCGTCATCCGGGGACAGAGGCTAGGGAGGAGATGCGTACCTGCGCGTCGGTGGGGCAGAAGGCGAAGCAGCGGCTGGCGAGCGCGGAGGGGTAGGTACGCGCGGCGTCGAGGAAGTCGGCGGCGACCCTGGCGAGGTCCGGGGAGGAGGGGAGGTGGCAGATGCCGACGACGGCGAGCACCTTGCGCGAGGACTGGAAGTCCTCCCAGGGCGAGGGCACGCAGCCGCCGAGCACGAACTTGAGGCGGAGGCAGCCCGTGTCCCAGGGCTGGTGCGAGAAGGGGCTCTTCTGGTGCTCCGAGTAGTAGGGGCGCAGCGAGGCGAGGTCGACGCGCGCGTGCGCCGCCACCAGCGCCGCGTAGTCCCGCAGGCACTGCGGCGGGATCGGCCCGCCCACCGGCAGCACCGCGACCCGGATGGCCGACCCGGACTCGATGCTCAGCCCGGGCTCCATTGGGGAGAGGGAGAGGGAGAGGCAGAGCTCGAGATCTGACGACGGAGCAGGTCGTGTGTCGGGGGGGTGGAGAAGGGAACAGAAATGTTTGCGCTGTCAGGCGAGATTTGATCCTTCGATCCAACTCGCCTCTCTGGGCCCCGACTGGAGGAGCTAGCGCTCTTGTCGGGCCATTCTCGGTCCAGTCTGCCACTGGCCCAGCCAGCCGAAAGCTTCTCACAGGGCCTGGGTCAATTCGGCTCACTACCCCAAAAAGACATAGTACAGTTTTTTTTAACACTGTAACGCGTCGGTCGGATGGAGGGTGTGTGCCAATCAGCCGCCATCCCCACCGTCAGAAATGTTTAGGATCATCGCAGCAAATAAAATCCTGCGTGCAACAACATTTTATCTACTGGCAATGCCAAACCTTGCATAAAATGGCACGCCAATTAATTTTTAGTGTAGTTAATAAACCTTCAATGGTCACATCAAATATGAATGCCGTATATGTAGTACGTAAACCAACATTCGCAACAACGCAAAAAAAAAAAAACAATTTCCAACATAGGCAGCATGACGTATGGGTGTTTGCAGCAACATGGGTTTGAAGTGTGTTGAAACAACTTATATAGCTTTGAGAAAATCCCAAAAGCAATGATCTCACATCACCATCCATGGAGCACCGACCCCAATATCTCGAGCATGCTGACACCAATTTGGCCGGTCAAAAATTCATTGGAGTTAGATTGGGCGACCCCAACTCCTAGCCCCCTCAGCTCCTTAACCCAATGGCGTGAATGCTCCCTACTCAAGTTCCTAATCCCAAGCTTCCTCCTAGGAATCCACGGTAGAGCTCGACGTCGGGTCAATAGCGGAAGAGTAACAACGACAGAAAAATGTGGTATGCAGGAGGAGATAAGGCCGACAAGCTCGACACAGCGTGGGGCGGTGTTGGGAGGGGCATGCGTAGCAGCGCTACGCACTGGCCACCACGCAAAGTATGGTAGTACTAAGAAAGAGTATTTATTTAACAAAATTTACCACATTACATGCATGTGTCACATTGAACCGCCACTTTACAAATTTTGCTTAAAACCTACCACTTTTGTTTTCATTTTTTGCTAAAAACTACCATTGTTGGTTAGGTGGTGAGTGGTATTTTTACACTCCTCTACGCTCTGTTTAAACCGAGGTATCTCACTTTATTGTGTTTAAAAAGATTGATATTGTTGACTAGAGGGGGCGTAAATAGGCAACTAACAATTTTTAGCTTTTCTTGAGCAAATTAAACTTAGCATCAAAATAGGTTGTCTAGATGTGCAACTAGGTGAGCAACCTACATGATGTTGTTAGAGAACGTAGTATTTCAAAAAAAATCCTACGATCACGCAAGATCTATCTAGGAGAAGCATAACAACGAGCGGGGAGAGTGTGTCCACGTACCCTCGTAAATCGAAAGCGGAAGCGTCTAGTGACGCGGTTGATGTAGTCGAACGTCTTCGCGATCCAACTGATCCAAGCACCGAACGTACGGCACCTCCGCGTTCAGCACACGTTCAGCTCGATGACGTCCCACGAACTCTTTATCCAGTTGAGCGTCGCGGGAGAGTTTCGTCAGCACGACAGCGTGGTGACGGTGATGATGAAGTTACCGGCGCAGGGCTTCACCTAAGCACTGCAACGATATGACCGAGGTGTGTAACTGTGGAGGGGGGCACCGCACACGGCTTGCAAATTAACTTGTGTGTCTATGGGGTGCCCCCTCCTCACGTATATAAAGGAGGGAGGGAGGAGGAGGTGGCCAAGGAGGGGCGCGCCAAGAGGGGGAGTCCTACTCCACTAGGAGTAGGACTCCTCCTTTTCCTAGTAGGAGTAGGAGAGGGGGAAGGAAGGGAGAGGAGGAGAAGGAAAGGAGGGGCGCTGCTCCTTCCCCCTAGTCCAATTCGGACTAGGCTTGGGGGTGCGCGGCCCAGCCCTAGCCAGCCCTCTCTCTCTCTTCCATAAGGACCATCAAGGCCCATATACCCCTCGAGGGGTTCCGGTAACCTCCCTGTACTCCGGTTTTTATCCGGTGACCCCCGGAACCCTTCCGGTGTCCGAATATAACCTTCCAATATATCAATATTTATGTCTCGACCATTTCGAGACTCCACGTCATGTCTGTGATCACATCCGGGACTCCGAACTACCTTTGGTGTATCAAAACACATAAACTCGTAATACCGATCGTCATTGAACGTTAAGCGTGCGGACCCTACGGGTTCGAGAACTATGTAGACATGACCGACACTCATCTACGGTCAATAACCAATAGCGGAACCTGGATGTTCATATTGGCTCCCCACATGTTCTACGAAGATCTTTATTGGTCAAACCGCATAACAACATACGTTATTCCCTTTGCCATCGGTGTGTTACTTGCCCGAGATTTGATCATCGGTATCATCATACCTAGTTCAATCTCATCCTCGACAAGTATCTTTACTCATTCCGTAAAACATCATCTCGTGACCAACTCATTAGTCGTTTGCTTGCAAGGCTTATTACGATGTGTATTACCGAGAGGGCCCAGAGATACCTCTCCGACACTCGGAGTGACAAATCCTATTCTCGATCTATGCCAACACCACAAACACCTTCGGAGACACCTGTAGAGCATCTTTATAATCACCCAGTTACGTTGTGACGTTTGATAGATCACAAGGTGTTCCTCCGATATTCGGGAGTTGCATAATCTCATAATCATAGGAACATGTATAAGTCATGAAGAAAGCAATAGCAGAAAAACTAAATGATCAAGTTGCTAAGCTAACGGATGGGTCTTGTCCATCACATCATTCTCCTAATGATGTGATCCCGTTGATCAAATGACAACCCATGTCTATGGTTAGGAAACATAACCATCTTTGATTAACGAGCTAGTCTAGTAGAGGCATACTAGGGACACTCTGTTTCGCCTATGTATTTACACATGTATCAAGTTTTCGATTAATAGAATTCTAGTATGAATAAAATACATTTATCATGATGTATAAGGAAATATAAATAACAACTTTATTATTGCCTCTAGGGCATATTTCCTTTAGTCTCCCACTTGCACTAGAGTCAATAATCTAGATTACATAGTAATGACTCTAACACCCATGGAGTCTTGGTGTTGATCATGTTTTGCTCGTGGAAGAGGCTTAGTCAACGAGTCTACGACATTCAGATCCGTATGTATCTTGCAAATTTCTATGTCTCCCTCCTTGACTTGATCGCGGATGGAATTGATGCGTCTCTTGGTGTGCTTGGTTCTCTTGTAAAACCTGGATTTCTTCGCCAAGGCTATTGCTCCGGTGTTGTCACAAAAGATTTTCATTTGACCCGATGCACTAGATATTACACCTAGATCGGATATGAACTCCTTCATCCAGACTCCTTCATTTGCTGCTTCCGAAGCAGCTATGTACTCTGCTTCACACGTAGATCCCGCCACGACGCTCTGCTTGGAACTGCACCAAATGACAGCTACACCGTTCAATAAAAATACATATCCGGTTTGTGACTTAGAGTCATCCGGATCAGTGTCAAAAGTGGAATCGACGTAACCGTTTACGACGAGCTCTTTGTCACCTCCATAAACGAGAAACATATCATTTGTCCTTTTCAGGTACTTTTGGATGTTCTTGACCGCTGTCAAGTGATCCACTCCTGAATTACTCATTACTAGGAAAAGGGCTATAGATAAGATGGCCACTAATGGCGCACCAGACATGTGGTGCGCCATTAGTATATACTAATGGCGCACCATGTGTCGGTGCGCCGTTAGTGTACAAATACTAATGGCGCACCAGATATTCCGTGCGCCATTAGTAACAACTTCTTCTTTTTTATTTGTACAGACATACTAATGGCGCACGGTGACACAATGCGCCATTACTAGTTTAACTAGTAATGGCGCACCTCCAACTCAGTGCGCCAGTACTCAGTGCGCATTGATGGCTGGTGCGCCATTAGTGACATTGGTTACTAATGGCGCATTGATGACTGGTGCGCCATTAGTAAAGTGGGACCAACTAGATAGTTTGGACAACCACACCTACACACTCACTTTCCCCACTTCATTCTCTCCACCTCCTCCTCCAAGCTTGTGTCGGCTTCCTCCTCCTCCTCACCTCATTTGCACCATAGATTCATCAAAATTAAGTGGTTAAATTACCTTTTTTTTATAGGTAAGTAAGGGGGGAAAGCTATCTTTATGTTGTAGATCATTTTTTCTCCCTCGAGCTCCAACAACCATGCACATGCACTTTTTATAGCCTAGCTAGATCTATGTATGTTTGTGGTGTTGCATATGTTTGTGGTGTTGCATATATCTTTGTGTTTGCAGGTACCGGTATTTGAAATGCGATAGTTGCCAATATTTTGCCAAAATGTTGATTCATTTCCGTTTCGGCGAGAATTTTAGCACTATGCATTCTTTTTGGTCCTATTTTTAGGGAAAGTCATGTCAAATTTTTTCTTGGTTCTAAAATATCGTTTTGCTCTACCCCGCAGGCGACCATGGTCCGCACGATGACCGTAGGCATCGTGAATAGGTTTTTGAGCTTCGCGAAGGCCGAGATGCTTCAAAAGAACGAGACAGAGATAAGATGTCCGTGTCGAAGATGCAAGCTGAAGAGCCTTATTGCAGACCCGGATTCCGGGCAGGTGCGGGACCACCTGCTCTTGCGTGGTTTCATGGATGGCTATCGGTGGCAAGGTGATAAAGATGACTATGAAGTCGTCCATGGCCGGGCAAGAAATAAGGAAGGGCAGCAAGACAACCACCACGGCAAGGGCGAGCGAGAAGACGAAGAATCTCCAGGACATGATCACGATGGTGATGCTGTACACAGTCATCATGTTGAAGATGCTGAACATGATGATGAGGAAGATCAAGACGAAGGGCATGATCATGATCTAGATGAAGATGTCGGAGCAGACGACGATGGAGGCTGGGTGCAGGACCCTCATATTCAAGAGCTGCTTCTCAAGCATATGGATAACGCAAGAGCTGCCGCCCGAGAGAAAGCCAAGCTGTATCAACTGGAGATAGACGCGGTTACTCCATTGTATGAAGGACGCAGGCCCGAGGATACCCGCCTGAAAGTAACGCTCATGGCTCTGGAGATGAAGATAAAACACAAAATGACCGACGCATGCTTCGACGAGAACATGTCATTCTGGCACGAACGTCTTCCCAAGGGGAACTAGTGCCCGACCAGTTTCGAGGAGGCGAAGAAAATCGTGTGTCCTCTGGATTTACCGCACGTGAAATACCATGTGTGCATGAACAATTGCATCATTTATCGGGACGAGCACGCGGAGTCTACCATATGTCCGGTGTGCGGCGTCACTCGATACAAGAAGCGGAAGAAAGCTCCTCGAAAAGTGGTGTGGTACTTTCCGATCACTCCTCGTCTCCAGCGGTATTTCACGGACCCTAAGGTAGCAAAGCTCCTGCGTTGGCACGCGGATAGGGAGGAGAAGAAGCGAGAAGATGACGTAAATGATCCGGAGATAAATAAAAAAGACAAGATGCTGAGTCACCCTAAGGATGCGAGCCAGTGGCAAGCGTTGAACTTCGAAGACCTAGAATTTGGGAACGATCCAAGGAACATCGTGCTGGGCGCGAGCACCGATGGAGCCAATCCGTTTGGCAGCCAGAGAAGCACACATAGCACCTGGCCTGTGTTTGTGTGGATGTACAACCTTCCCCCTGGTTGTGCATGAAGAGGAAGTACATTCAAATGAGTATGCTAATTGAAGGGCCAAAACAACCAGGGAACGATATCAATCTGTATCTGGGGCTGCTGAAAGAGGAGCTAGACACGTTGTGGAAAACGCCAGCCAATACGTGGGACGCTGCAGAGAAAGAATATTTCCCTATGAGAGCCGCACTGCTCATGATGGTGCACGACTATCTCGGTTACGGATATGTCACGGGGCAGGTGGTCCACGTATTTTCTGGATGCGTCAGGTGCATGGATGACACAACATATCGCCAGCTAGATAGAGATCCCGGGTCTTCGAAACCGTGTTCATGGGACATCGAAGGTGGCTTCGCAAAGATGACCCATGGAGGAAACGCAAGGATCTATTCGATGGTGAAACCGAACCCCGAAGACGCCCACGTACAAGGAGCGGCGAGGAAATAGACGAGCTGTTGAAAAATTGGAAAGATTGCCCACTGCCGAGAAAGAAGCAACATGCGCCAGAGCTGGGAAAGAAGCGAAAGGCGCCAGAGCCGCCGCTGAAGGTATGGAAAACGAGGTCTGTTTTCTAGGACTTGCCGTACTGGAAGATCCACCGTGTGCCTCACAGCCTTGATGTCATGCATATCACGAAGAACGTGTGCGAGAGTCTGCTTGGTACCCTGCTCAACATGCCAGAGAGGACCAAAGATGGGCCGAAAGCAAGGGCAGACTTGAAATCAATGGGCATCAGGCAGGAGCTTCACACTAATGATGATGATGATGATGATGAGGCGAAGCAGGACACGGAAAGTCATCACAAAGGCAAAAAGGCCAAGAAGACCGGAAATGACTACCCTCCCGCGTGCTTCACTCAAAGTCAGGAGGAGATCGAGCAGTTTTTCACCTGCCTCGTAGGAGTAAAACTTCCTTACGGTTACGCGGGGAAGACAAGCAGATACCTAGACCTAGCGAAGCAGAAGTTCAGCGGGATGAAGTCTCACGACTGTCACATGCTGATCACGCAGATACTTCCAGTTGCAATCCGTGGGATCATGGACGCGCACGTCCGTGAGATGCTATTTGGCCCATGCAACTTTTTCGACATCATCTCTCGGAAGTCGGTTGGCGTGAGGCAACTCAGAAGGCTACAGGAAGAGATCGTGGTGATACTATGCGAGCTTGAGATGTACTTCCCGCCCGCATTCTTCGATGTTATGGTGCATTTGCTGGTCCATATCGTGGAGGATATCATCCAACTCGGGCCGACGTTCCTGCACAGTATGATGTCGTTCTAAAGGATGAATGGTGTCATCAAAGGATACGTTCGCAACATGTCACGTCCAGAGGGAAGCATAGCCAGGGGCTTTCTGACCGAAGAGTGCATCTCCTACTGCACGAATTATGTAGGCATCGAGAACCCCGTTGGTATGCCGGTCAACAGGCACCTCGGCAGGCTCGTTGGATGGGGTCACCGCGAGGGTCGCCGCGAAATGCATGTCGACTTCGAGGGTCGACTCGCCGACTTTGAAAGAGCAAACCTAGTCGCGCTACAACACATAGACGTGGTCGATCCTTGGGTGGTAGAGCACAAAACCTTTATTGAGAAGATGTACAATGACCGAGGCCAACAGAGGATGGACGGAGATATAATCAAAGAGCACAACTCATGTTTCACGTGTTGGTTCAAGGAGAAGATTCTGTCGTACCCTTTACATGAGGATCCATCCACAGAAGAAAATCTCATATTCGCTTTGTCACAGGGCGCCGAGCACAACCTGATGACCTATGAGGCGTACGATATCAACGGGTACACGTTCTACACCGAGGACAAGGACATGAAGAGCGATGGTTATCAAAACTCCGGGGTAACGATGGAATCCTACACTGGTAATGACAAGGACAGATACTACGGAAGGATCGAAGAGATCTAGGAGCTGAGCTACGCTGGAGAGAAGGTCCCGATGTTCCGTGTCAGATGGGCCAAGAGCGTCCTAAAACAAGACTGGTATTTCACCACCATGGTTATACCCGAAGCCAAATCCAAGACCGCGGGCGCAAACGTCACCGCGAAAAATGAGCCATGGGTACTGGCTTCCCAAGTGGACCAATGCTTCTTCATTACCGACCCGTCAAAGCCCAATCGTGTTGTCGTGAGGAGAGGCAAAAGGAAGATCATCGGAATGGATGGAGTCGCCAATGAGCAAGACTTCGACAAGTACGGCGACCCGAAGATGGAACATGACGACAACGATGAAGTGCCATACACCACAAGAAGAAGCAGGACCACCCTACCTAAAGGACGTCCGTTCAAGAGAAGAACTCCATTTGCGAAAAAGAAGGGCAAGAAGATTGTGAACAAATAGCTAGCTAAGATTGATTATATTTAAATTGTAGCCTTCATTTCTCGATTGTATTTCGACATATTCATAAATGTTTTTTCATGGGCACTTTTTGAATTCATGAATATTTTTTCAAATTTGATGATATGTTTTCATATTCATAAATGTTTTACCAATTCACAAATGAATGCAACTAAAAATCCAAAAAAAGACTAGTTGTGCTTGGTTATATGTTACTCCCAAAAGCATATAAAGTTTGTCAAATTTGGAGCTATGGATATTTAGTTATGATTTAAACAAGTTTGAACATATTTAAACACAAATAAATATCAAACAGCATTTAAAATGTTGTTAACATGGCAACAAACTGCATATTATTTTTCTACATGATATTCTCAGCATCTAGCATATGTGACATGTTATATTTGGATGCATGGATAAAAAGATATGTGCAAAGAAAATAAAATGCATAAAAAATTGGGGAGGCTGGGAATTGAACCTAAGACCTCCTCGTGCGTGCGCTGCGTGCTGACCAGTCGGTCTAGTAGATGGGGTTTGATGTAGATAGAGTTTGGTGGAAGAAAACCTGTGGGCTCGAACAGAAAAAATAAAATCTAATGGCGCACCACGGGGGAGGTGCGCCATTAGAATAGATGTACTTATGGCGCACCAGGGGGAGGTGCACCATTAGTATTCTGCCCCCATCCATACCTCTGGCCTCTCTCCCTCGCCCTCGCTCGCCAGATCCCATTTCGTCCCTTTCCTCGCGCTGCCCCGACGCCGCTGCCCCGACCCCCGTTCCTCCCTCCACCACGCCGCCGCCGCCGCCCCGACCCACTGCGCCGCAGCCGCCCACGCGCCCCCGCCGCCTCCCTCTCCCCATCCTCCCCTTCCCCCCCTCGAGCGCCGCCTCTCCCCGAGCCCCGCCTCCCCCCGAGCGCCGCCACCGGAGCCCGCAACACTGCACCGCTTTCTCGTAGGTGAGTCCCCGTCTCGCTCGTGCCCCCCCGCTTCCTCCTCCCTCCCTCCTCGCTCGCTAACGTCTCGGCCGCGCGCAGGCAGTGAGGCAGGCAGGCACCTATTCCACCCCCCGCTCCGGCGATGTTGAAGAGGTCAACGACGCGCGCTTCGCTCACCACCCGCTTCTCCTCCGCCGCCCCGCCCGCGTGGGTAAGTGCATCATCCTCTCCTCCCCCTCCCGCCTCCTCCCTCGGTCGCGACGCGCGTGCGCCCACTGACTATGTGCCTGCTGAAAATGCATTTGCTGTCCATCGACCTCGTTCAATCTGAAGAGCACATTTGATATGCAAATGCACCTGCTGTCCAGTCTGCTTTGACAGTACCCGCAAGCATTTGCATTCTCTAAGCTCAGTAAACCATAACTTTAATTTCAATCTACTGGTATGAACACAAGTGTTAGTGGCAGCACGAGACTTCATCATTTGCATTAGTAATGTATGGGTGTGAGAAACAAAATTTGAATGGGAAAGGGAACTTTCAGTCCTAGTTCTAATTGTCACCGGGTATTCATGGATGTTTTGTTCCTACTCTTCTCAGATTTGGACTGCATGCACTAAATTCAGAGTTCAGTGCAAGCTAAAACAGGGGATAATCATTGTGACATGCTCCAGATTATAAACTGGGAGAAGAGAGAAATGATTCATTAGCAAATACATATAGCTGCAAGAAAAGCTGTTTTGATTGCTGACTGCACAATCTGAACTATACATCTCTGAAAATATTACTCTTGCTCTTGGAATTTTAGAGTTGTTGTGGCCATGTTCACTTGATTGTGTAGCATAGATGTGTAAGTAAGAATGCAAACTGAACCATGTTATCAGGCTTAGAGATGCACATCCCTAATAACAATGATCATGATTTGAAGGCACATACACCATCTGAAGTCTGAATGTTCCATCTTCTCTAGCCTGTCATTTTATTTATGCTATGGCAATGGGTATGCCTCTGCTACTTATGTGCTGTACAACTCTACTTATGTGCTTCAGCTCTGTACCTCCGTTCCATTTTCTTTACTTAAATGCACACTACATATCCTTTGTCTTAATGATTTTCTGTCCAATGATATCGGATTGTTTCATGATGTAACCGCGAAAGCAAATGATATCTGTTGATTTCTGAAATTTGTGTACTGGATTTTAAGAAGCGAGTGTATGATGAGGAGCAAACTGTAGATCATTTAAGAGTACTAGAAGCTGTCGTTTGATTACGTTTGGCACAACTCTGTTTTATACTTGTATATTACTGCTTCTTAGTAATTAATGCTCTTTGAAACCCAGTATGTTTCTTAGTAATGCTCTATGTGTTTCTTTATGAAGCTTCGGTACCAGACAATATATGCTTTTGCAAGCTATACACAGCTATTTGAAATGATATGCTCAAGCCTATGCAAACTGGAATTTGAATAGTCTAAAGTGGAGTTGAAAGCCCGATGCACTCCATCCAGATTTTTGCTGGGTTTTGTCTCCAACCATCATGTCGTGATGATTTTGCAGGTACCCCGAGAGGCCCTTGAGTTTGCTTGAATGTCGATTAACTTCCGTGCCGGCAAATTCGGGTACTCCATATGTCCTATTTTCAGCAAAGGTCATGCTGAAATTTTCCGTGAATTTTAGCATGACTTTGCTAAAAATAGGACATATGGGGTACTTGTGACTAATGCATGGGCCGGGGTATCTTAGTACTTAATTAAGTAGGATCAACTGCCCCTTTATTCTTCCTGCATTAAACCATAGGCGGCAATAGAGCCAAGTGATTAGGCCCAACTTAGAATTCTCCTTCCCAACTTAGCTTTTAGGATGCCTCGGTGTCGACAAACCATAAATTATAAAACCTTGGCTTTTAGGGTGCCTCGGTGTCGATAAAAACCGAAATGATGAAAGCTTAGGCTTTTAGGGTGCCTCGGCGTCGAAAAACCCTACATGATAAAAGCTTAGCTTTTAGGATGCCTCGGTGTCGACAAACCCTAAATGATGAGACCACGATCTTGTTCCTTGACAATAACCAACTTTTTGACCAAACTTTTTTCCTATTTAGAGAGAAACATGGCGCATAACGATGAGGCCGGCGGTTCGGGCGGCAAGGCATTCTGGGAGCTGTCCCAGGAGATGGAGGAACAACCTCACTTCTATGAGGACGCCGCGAAAGACACCAACCCTGACACCACTGATGGTGCTGCCGAGGATGACCCCACTGATGGTGCCGTCGGGGATGACACCACTGATGGTGCCGCCGAGGATGCCACCACTGATGATGGCGGCGCACGCACAGATGGCAGCCAACCGAAGAGGCAACGAAAGGACCGGCGCCCAACCGTTCTCCGCACCGTCGAGGAGGAATTTACTGAAGTGGACTCCGACGAGAATACAACGACGCCCAAACAAATAGTCAAGGGGTACTCAGTTCAGCTCGGGTGCATTCTCCGGAGCACCATCTCGATCAACACCGAGAACCTGAGGCATCCTGACCGAGGGAATTTGCGCAACCTCCTCTTCACGAAGCTGCACGAACGATACAAGTTCCCCGCTGAATTTGAAAACACAAGCCTCAAAGGGAATAAAGTGAACAATGCCGCCCTCACGAGGATGAGCACAGCCCTGTCTACTTGGAAAAGCACGATGAAGAGAATGATTGACAAAGGTTTTAGTTATGAGAAGATCAAGGAGAAAAATCCTTCGATCACCAAAGATGACTACAAGGAGTTCAAGATCAAGTGCGAGAGCACCGCAACCTCCGAATCAAGTCAGTGGGGGAAAGAACTGCGTCAGTTGAACTTAGGGGAACACACACTCGGTCCCGACGGTTACAGAGTGGCGGAGCCTATATGGGACATGTTTGGGGAACGTAGCAGAATTCAAAATTTTCCTACGCTTCACCAAGATCAATCTAAGGAGTCATCTAGCAACGAGCATAAATGAGTGCATCTACATACCCTTTGTAGATCGCGAGCGGAAGCGTTCGATGGAACGTGGATGATGGAGTCGTACTCGTCGTGATCCCTACCACCGATGATCCCAGCGCCGAACGGACGGCACCTCCGCGTTCAACACACGTACGGTACAGCGACGTCTCCTCCTTCATGATCCAGCAAGGGGGGAGGAGAGGTTGATGGAGATCCAGCAGCACGACGGCGTGGTGGTGGATGCAACGGGAAAAGCTGCAGGGCTTCGCCAAGACCCCGCGGGAGGAGGGAGAGGTGTAAC
>LR738710.1:687192714-687216972 GCA_902687465.1 Secale cereale | reverse complement strand
GAGGCACCAGGGGCTGAGGTGCGGCTGCCCTCTCTCCCCCCACTATATATAGGGGCCAGGGGGGCGCCGGCCCTAGGAGATTGGATCTCCTAGGGGGAGCGGCGGCCAAGGGGGTGGCTGAAGGAAATATGCCCTAGAGGCAATAATAAAGATGTTATTTGTATTTCCTTATATCATGATAAATGTCTTTTATTCATGCTAGAATTGTATTAACCGGAAACTTAATACATGTGTGAATACATAGACAAAACAGTATGTCCCTAGTATGCCTCTACTAGACTAGCTCATTGATCAAAGATGGTTATGTTTCCTAGCCATAGACATGAGTTGTCATTTGATCAACGGGATCACATCATTAGGAGAATGATGTGATGGACAAGACCTATCCGTTAGCATAGCACTATGATCGTTTAGTTTAACTGCTATTGCTTTCTTCATGACTTATACATGTTCCTATGACTATGAGATTATGCAACTCCCGAATACCGTAGGAACACCTTGTGAGCTATCAAACGTCACAACGTAACTGGGTGATCATAAAGATGCTCTACAGGTGTCTCCAAAAGTATTCGTGGTGTTGGCATAGATCAAGATTAGGATTTGTCACTCCGAGTGTCGGAGAGGTATCTCTGGGCCCTCTCGGTAACACACATCATAATAAGCCTTGCAAGCAAAGGACTAATGAGTTAGTCACGAGATGATGTGTTACGGAACGAGTAAAGAGACTTGCCGGTAAACGAGATTGAACTAGGTATGAAGATACCGACGATCGAATCTCGGGCAAGTAACATACCGTTTGACAAAAGGAACAACGTATGTTGTTATGCGGTTCTGACCGATAAAAGATCTTCGTAGAATATGTAGGAGCCAATATGAACATCCAGGTTCCGCTATTGGTTATTGACCAGAGATGAGTCTCGGTCATGTCTACATAGTTCTCGAACCCGTAGGGTCTGCACGCTTAACGTTTGATGACGATCGGTATTATGAGTTTTTGAGTATTGATGTACCGAAGGTAGTTCGGAGTCCCAGATGAGATCACGGACATGACGAGGAGTCTCGGAATGTCCGAGACATAAAGATTAATATATTGGACGGCTATATTCGGACACCGGAAGTATACCGAAAAAGTTTCGGATTTATCGGGAATGCCGGAGGGGGTTACCGGAACCCCCTACGAGAGGGGATGGTCCATAGTGGGCCTAAAGGGTGAGAGAGAGGCAGCCCATAGGGCTGGCCGGCGCCCCCACCTAGGAATCCTAGTTGGACTAGGATTGGGGGGGCGCCACCTCTCCTATTCCTTTCCCCCTTCTTCCTTTCGGTGAATCCTACTAGGAATAGGATTGCAATCCTATTCCTAGTAGGAATCCCTTCCCTAGCCGCACCAGGAGAGTTGGCCGGCCCCTCCTCCCTTGCTCCTTTATATACGGGGGCAGGGGGGCACCCAAAGACACACAAGTTGAATTGTTTTAGCCGTGTGCGGTGCCCCCCTCCACAGAATCACACCTCGGTCGTACCGTCGCGGAGCTTAGGCGAAGCCCTGCGCCGGTGAACACATCATATCCGTCACCACGCCGTCGTGCTGATGAAACTCTCCCGTGAAGCTCAACTAGATCAAGAGCTCGTGGGACGTCATCAAGCTGAACGTGTGCTGAAAGCGGAGGTGCCGTACGTTCGGTGCTTGATCGGTTGGATCGCGAAGAAGTTCGACAACATCAACCGCGTCACTTGACGCTTCCGCTCCCGGTCTACGAGGGTACGTAGACACACTCTTCCCTCTCGTTGCTATGCATCTGGTAGATAGATCTTGCGTGATCGTAGGAATTTTTTTAAAATACTACGTTCCCCAACAGTGGCATCATGAGCCAGGTCTATGCGTAGATGATATGCACGAGTAGAACACAATGAGATTGTGGACGATACTAGTCATACTGCTTACCAGCATGTCATACTTTGCTTCGGCGGTATTGTGAGATGAAGCGGCCCGGACCGACATTACGCGTACGCTTACGCGAGACTGGTTTCACCGTTACGAGCACTCGTTGCTTAAAGGTGACTGGCGGGTGTCTGTCTCTCTCACTTTAGCTGAATCAAGTGTGGCTACGCCCGGTCCTTGTGAAGGTTAAAACAGCACATACTTGACGAAACATCGTTGTGGTTTTGTATGCGTAGGTAAGAACGGTTCTTGCTAAGCCCGTAGCAGCCACGTAAAACTTGCAACAAACAAAGTAGAGGACGTCTAACTTGTTTTTGCAGGGCATGTTGTGATGTGATATGGTCAAGACATGATGAGTTATACGGTTTTGTATGAGATGATCATGTTTTGTAAAGTTATTGGCAACTGGCAGGAGCCATATGGTTGTCGCTTTATTGTATGAAATGCAATCGCCATGTAATTGCTTTACTTTATCACTAAGCGGTAGCGATAGTCGTAGAAGAAATAGTTGGCGAGACGACAACGATGCTACGATAGGAGATCAAGGTGTCACGCCGGTGACGAAGGTGATCATGACGGTGCTTTGGAGATGGAGATCAAAAGCACAAGATGATGATGGCCATATCATGTCACATATTTTGATTGCATGTGATGTTTATCTTATTATGCTTCTTATTTTGCTTAGATCGACGGTAGCATTATAAGATGATCCCTTACCAAATTTCAAGGTATAAGTGTTCTCCCTGAGTATGCACCGTTGCGAAAGTTCGTCGTGCCGAGACACCACGTGATGATCGGGTGTGATAAGCTCTACGTTCAAATACAACGGGTGTAAGCCAGTTTTGCACACGCAGAATACTCGGGTTAAACTTGACGAGCCTAGCATATACAGATATGGCCTCGGAACACTGGAGACCGAAAGGTCGAGCGTGAATCATATAGTAGATATGATCAACATAAGATGTTCACCATTGAAACTACTCCATCTCACGTGATGATTGGACATGGTTTAGTTGATTTGGATCACGTGATCGTTTAGATGACCAGAGGTATGTCTATCTAAGTGGGAGTTCTTAAGTAATATGATTAATTGAACTTTAATTTATCATGAACTTAGTCCTGGTAGTATTAGCATATCTATGTTGTAGATCAATAGCTCGCGATGTTGCTCCCTTTTTTTTCATATGTTCCTAGAGAAAACCAAGTTGAAAGATGTTAGTAGCAATGATGCGGAATTGTTCCGTAATCTGAGGATTATCCTCATTGATGCACAGAAGAATTATGTCCTTGACGGACCGCTAGGTGACAGACCTATTGCAGGAGCAGATGCAGACGTTATGAACGTTTTGACAAAAGCTCGATATGATGACTACTTGATAGTTTAGTGCACCATACTTTACGGCTTAGAATCGGGACTTCAAAAAATGTTTTGAACGCCACGGAGCATATAAGATGTTCCAAGAGTTGAAATTAGTATTTCATACTCATGCCCGTGTCGAGAGGTATAAGACCTCTGACAGTACTTTGCCTACAAGATGGAGGAGAATAGCTCAACCAGTGAGCATGTACTCAGATTGTCTGGGTACTACAATTACTTTAATCAAGTGGGAGTTAATCTTCCAGATAAGATAGTAATTGACAAAGTTCTCTAGTCACTATCACCAAGTTAGTAGAACTTCGTGATGAACTATAAATATGCAAGGGATGACGAAAGGAATTCCCAGCTCTTCGCGATACTGAAGTAGGCGAAGGTAGAAATCATGAAAAAGCATCAAGTGTTGATGGTTAACAAGACCACTTGTTTCAAGTAAAGGGCAAAGGGATAAAAGGGGAACTTCAAGAAGAATGACAAGCAAGTTGTCACTCCCGTGAAGAAACCCAAAGCTAAACTCAAGCCTGAAACAAGTGCTTATACTACAAAGGAAATGGTCACTAAAAGTGGAACTGCCCTAGATACTTGGCGAATAAGGAGGATGGCAAAGTGAACAAAGGTATATTTGATATACAGATCATTGATGTGTATTTTACTAGTGTTCATAGCAACCCCTCGGTATTTGATATTGGTTCAGTTGCTAATAAGCAGTAACTCGAAATGGGAGTTGCATAATGAACAGAAACTAGTTAAAGGATGAAGTGACGATGTATATTGGAAGCAGTTCCAAGATTGATATGATCATCATCGCACACTCCCTATACTTTCGGGATTAGTGTTGAACCTAAATAACTGTTATTTGGTGTTTGTGTTGAGCATGAATGTGATTTGATCATGTTTATTGCAATACGGTTATTCATGTAAGTTAGAGAATAATTGTTGTTCTGTTTACATGAATAAAACCTTCTATGGTCATACACCCAATGAAAATAGTTTATTGGATCTCGATCGTGTGATACACATATTCATAGTATTGAAGCCAAAAGATGCAAGGTTAATAATGATGGTGCAACTTATTTGTGGCACTGCCGTTTAAGTCATATTGGTGTAAAACGCATGAAGAAACTCCATAAAGATGGACTTTTGGAATCACTTGATTATGAATCACTTGGTGCTTGCGAACCATGCCTCATGGGCAAGATGACTAAAACTCCGTTCTCCGGAACTATGGAGCGAGCAACAGATTTGTTGGAAATCATACATACTGATGTATGTGGACCAATGAGTGTTGATGCTCGCGGCGGGTATCGTTATTTTCTGACCTTCACTGATGATTTGAGAAGATATAGGTATATCTACTTAATGAAGCACAAGTCTGAAACATTTGAAAAGTTCAAAGAATTTCAGAGTGAAGTAGAGAATCATCGTAACAAGAAAATAAAGTTCCTACGATCTGATCGTGGAGGAGAATATTTGAGTTACGAGTTTGGTCTTCATTTGAAACAATGTGGAATAGTTTCACAACTCACGCCACCTGGAACACCACAGCGTAATGGTGTGTCCGAACGTCGTAACCGTACTTTATTAGATATGGTGCGATCTATGATGTCTCTTACCGATTTACCACTATCGTTTTGGGGTTATGCTTTAGAGACAACTGCATTCACGTTAAATAGGGCACCATCTAAATCCGTTGATACGACACCTTATGAACTATGGTTTGGCAATAAACCAAAGTTGTCGTTTCTTAAAATTTGGGGCTGCAATGCTTATGTGAAAACACTTCAACCTGATAAGCTCGATCCCAAGTCGGAAAAATGTGTCTTCATAGGATACCCAAAAGAGACTGTTGGGTACACCTTCTATCACAGATCCGAAGGTAAAATATTCGTTGCTAAGAACGGATCCTTTCTAGAAAAGGAGTTTCTCTTGAAAGAAGTGAGTGGGAGGAAAGTAGAACTTGATGAGGTAATTGTACCTTCTCCCAGATTGGAAAGTAGTACATCACAGGAAATTGTTCCAGTGATTCCTACACCAATTAGTGAGGAAGTTAATGATAATGATCATGAAACTTCGGATCAAGTTTCTACTGAACGTCGTAGATCAACCAGAGTACGTTCCGCACCAGAGTGGTACGGCAACCCAGTTCTGGAAATCATGTTACTAAACCATGATGAACCTACGAACTATGAGGAAGCGATGATGAGCCCAGATTCCAAAAAATGGCTTGAAGCCATGAAATCTGAGATGGGATCCATGTATGAGAACAAAAGTGTGGACTTTGGTTGACTTGCCCGATGATCGGCAAGCCATCGAAAATAAATGGATCTTCAAGAGGAAGACCGATGCAGACGGTAATATTACTGTTTACAAAGCTCGACTTGTTGCGAAAGGTTTTCGACAAGTTCAAGGAGTTGACTACGATGAGACTTTCTCACCTGTAGCAATGCTTAAGTCTGTCCGAATCATGTTAGCAATTGCCGCATTTTATGATTATGAAATCTGGCAAATGGATGTCAAAACTGCATTCCTATATGGATATCTCAAAGAAAAGTTGTATATGATACAACCAGAAGGTTTTGTCGATCCAAAAGGTGCTAACAAATTATGCAAGCTCCAGCGATCCATCTATGGACTGGTGCAAGCATCTCGGAGTTGGAATATACGCTTTGATGAGGTGATCAAAGCATATGGTTTTATGCAGACTTTTGGAGAAGCCTGTATTTACAAGAAGTGAGTGGGAGCACTACAACCTTTCTGATAAATATATGTGAAAGACATATTGTCGATCGGAAATGATGTAGAATTTTCTGGAAAGCATAAAGGAGTGTTTGAAAAGAGTTTTTCAAAGAAAGACCTCGGTGAAGCTACTTACATATTGAGCATCAAGATCTATATAGATAGATCAAGACGCTTGATAAGACTTTCGATGAGTACATACCTTGATAAGATTTTGAAGTAGTTCAAAATGGATCAGTCAAAGAAAGAAGTTCTTGCCTGACTTGTAAGGTGTGAAGTTGAGTAAGACTCAAAGCCAAACCACGGCAGAAAAATATAGAGAGAATGAAAGTCATTCCCTATGCCTCAGCCATAGGTTCTATAAAGTATGCCATACTGTGTACAAAACACGTTGTGTACCTTGCCAAGAGTTTGACAGGGAGGTACAATAGTGATCCAGGAGTAGATCACTGTACAGCGGTCAAAATTATCCTTAGTAATTGGATGACTAAGGAAATATTTCTCGATTATGGAGGTGATAAAGAGTTCGTCGTAAAGGGTTACGCCGATGCAAGCTTTGACACTAAATCCAGATGACTCTAAGTATCAATCTAGATGCGTATTGATAGTGGGAGCAATTAGCTAGAGTAGCTCCATGCAGAGCATTGTAGACATAGAAATTTGCGAAATACATAGGGATCTGTATATGACAGACCCGTTGACTAAACTTCTCTCACAAGCAAAACATGATCACACCTTATTACTCCTGGGTATTAATCACATAGCGATGTGAACTAGATTATTGACTCTAGTAAACCCTTTGGGTGTTGGTCACATAACGATGTGAACTATCAGTATTAAATCACATGGCGATGTGAGCTAGATTATTGACTCTAGTGCAAGTGGGAGACTGAAGGAAATATGCCCTAGAGGCAATAATAAAGATGTTATTTGTATTTCCTTATATCATGATAAATGTCTTTTATTCATGCTAGAATTGTATTAACCGGAAACTTAATACATGTGTGAATACATAGACAAAACAGTATGTCCCTAGTATGCCTCTACTAGACTAGCTCATTGATCAAAGATGGTTATGTTTCCTAGCCATAGACATGAGTTGTCATTTGATCAACGGGATCACATCATTAGGAGAATGATGTGATGGACAAGACCCATCTGTTAGCATAGCACTATGATCGTTTAGTTTAACTGCTATTGCTTTCTTCATGACTTATACATGTTCCTATGACTATGAGATTATGCAACTCCCGAATACCGTAGGAACACCTTGTGAGCTATCAAACGTCACAACGTAACTGGGTGATCATAAAGATGCTCTACAGGTGTCTCCGAAAGTATTCATGGTGTTGGCATAGATCAAGATTAGGATTTGTCACTCCGAGTGTCGGAGAGGTATCTCTGGGCCCTCTCGGTAACACACATCATAATAAGCCTTGCAAGCAAAGGACTAATGAGTTAGTCACGAGATGATGTGTTACGGAACGAGTAAAGAGACTTGCCGGTAAACGAGATTGAACTAGGTATGAAGATACCGACGATCGAATCTCGGGCAAGTAACATACCGTTTGACAAAAGGAACAACGTATGTTGTTATGCGGTTCTGACCGATAAAAGATCTTCGTAGAATATGTAGGAGCCAATATGAACATCCAGGTTCCGCTATTGGTTATTGACCAGAGATGAGTCTCGGTCATGTCTACATAGTTCTCGAACCCGTAGGGTCCGCACGCTTAACGTTTGATGACGATCGGTATTATGAGTTTTTGAGTATTGATGTACCGAAGGTAGTTCGGAGTCCCGGATGAGATCACGGACATGACGAGGAGTCTCGGAATGTCCGAGACATAAAGATTAATATATTGGACGGCTATATTCGGACACCGGAAGTATACCGAAAAAGTTTCGGATTTATCGGGAATGCCGGAGGGGGTTACCGGAACCCCCTACGAGAGGGGATGGTCGATAGTGGGCCTAAAGGGTGAGAGAGAGGCAGCCCATAGGGCTGGCCGGCGCCCCCACCTAGGAATCCTAGTTGGACTAGGATTGGGGGGGCGCCACCTCTCCTATTCCTTTCCCCCTTCTTCCTTTCGGTGAATCCTACTAGGAATAGTATTGCAATCCTATTCCTAGTAGGAATCCCTTCCCTAGCCGCACCAGGAGAGTTGGCCGGCCCCTCCTCCCTTGCTCCTTTATATACGGGGGCAGGGGGGCACCCAAAGACACACAAGTTGAATTGTTTTAGCCGTGTGCGGTGCCCCCCTCCACAGAATCACACCTCGGTCGTACCGTCGCGGAGCTTAGGCGAAGCCCTGCGCCAGTGAACACATCATATCCGTCACCACGCCGTCGTGCTGACGAAACTCTCCCGTGAAGCTCAACTGGATCAAGAGCTCGTGGGACGTCATCAAGCTGAACGTGTGCTGAAAGCGGAGGTGCCGTACGTTCGGTGCTTGATCGGTTGGATCGCGAAGAAGTTCGACAACATCAACCGCGTCACTTGACGCTTCCGCTCCCGGTCTACGAGGGTATGTAGACACACTCTTCCCTCTCGTTGCTATGCATCTGGTAGATAGATCTTGCGTGATCGTAGGATAATTTTAAAATACTACGTTCCCCAACAGTGGCTTGCCCCCGAAGCCTAGGGGGCCGCCCCCCACCCCTAGGGTTCTCATGACCCTCAACCGTAAGAGATCTATTACAGCGTTTTCGATAAGTAAGAGTGTCGAACCCAACGAGGAGCAGAAGGTATTGATAAGCGATTCTGAGCAAGAAATTACTGCAAGCACTGAAAGATAACTTTTTAGGGGTTTTCTCGATATAGGCAACAGGAAGGTAAAAGCAAGCAATGTAAAAGGCACTGAGAGTAACAAGTGGCCCAATCCTTTCTTAGCAAAGGAGAGGCCTAGCAACTGAACTTATAAAGACTAAAGCGTTCATGAGGACACACCGGAGAGGTAGTCATGTGCTTTCACCATATTCCGTATCGATACTATGTTATGTGTCGATAAGTGTTGAGTGGGTGGATCTATGCTAGTACACTCTCTAGACTAAGATGAGTGCACTCTTATGATTAAACACCTTGCAAGCATCCGCAAATACAAGATAGAATTTAAGGCAAAAGCCTAACCATAGCAATACGATCAAGGATCCATTATTCCCTTATGCAAAAGCGTGCGAACTGGGGTTCAGGTTTCTGTCACTCCGGCAACCCACCATAAGCATTCTTTATACACAATGTATTCTCCTAGGTCCTTAATAAGGCGAAGTGTTGGGTGTTCGACTCACACAACACCACTAGTAGAATGACAACGCAACTTAAGTATCAAACAACACATATTACTTCAACAGCATATGACTACTAACAACAAGACTTTCCCCATGTCCTCAAGAACTAAGGTAACTACTCACGAGACATAAAGGGGATCATGATCAGTGGGGATAAATAGGTGATAAACAATCTGGACATAATAATATTTCTCCAACAAAACTCAATAGCATTCACCACAAAGTAGTAATCAACACCGATGGAGTAGAGAGGATGGGTAGTACGAGTTACAACACAAGTTACGATTGTAAGACGAGATTTGGATGAAGATGGAGATGGTGCTGGTGTTGGGGATGATGTTGATGATGATCTCGATGATGCCCGTGACGATGGTGATGACGATGGCGACGATCTCCCCTTCCGGGAGGTGATCTCCCCGGCGGAATCTGCCCGTCGGAGATGGCTTTTTCTTCTCTGTAGGTTTCCGCCACGGAGCGGCGGCGGAACTCCGTAAAAATCCCCGTCTCTAGGGTTTTTGGATAACAGGGAGCATACATGCAAAAGGGGGCGGCCAGAGGTGGGCCAGGGGCTCCAGGCGCCCCCCCCCCCCGGCGCGGCCAGGGGGGCGCGCCCCGAGGGCGCCTGGGCACCCTGTGGCCCCCCTCTGGTTGCCCTTTTGCGTGCCTTCGTGATCCGTCTGAAAAATATCTCCCGTCAATTTTCAGGTAATTTGGAGGTATTCTTCTTCAGCAACTCAGCGTCCACTTTTTACTGCTGAATCCTGCGTCTGCTGCTTCGGCATCGGAAGGTTTGCGAACTGTGTAAAATAGACCAAAACAACATAAGAACATCACCATAACGTGAAATATATCAATGTATAAGGATAAATTATGATACAAAATAGTGATGCATTTTGGACGTATCAACACCCCCAAGCTTAGACCTCGCTTGTCCCCAAGCGAATATGAACTCGGTAAACCTGTTCACAAGTTTAGAGAGTGAAGTGTCGATAAATAGAATACGGACAAGAAGCATCATAGTTTCTTTACCAACTCAAATATCCTCAACAGCAATCTTCAATTCATAAAGCCCTTATAAAAGAGTGATAACACTTATATTCGAAAGTAGGGCTAAGGAAACTCATTATATCATGGCAAACATGTCCTTTGGTCAAAGAACAACAAATAGATTTAACTTTTGCTCTTATATTTTGATGAGATCAATTGAAGCTTTTTGAGATAACATGTTAATAGGCAAGAAGTGAAAGTGTTAACACAGAGGAAGATATTTGCCTTAGTTGGGCATGACAAACAACTTACTTATCGAATGATAATGTCAACAAGGATATGATATGACAAATCTTAATGCAACTTTATATGAATGCGTCCTTATCAATATCAAATGTCTGCTTTCTTTAAGAATAGAAGGAAGTAGGAATAACTGACTCAACTTAAAATTAAAAGATGGGCCTTGCTCTAGGGTAGTAGGGAAAACTCATGTGCTATCCTCAAATCAAACAAAATGAAAACAAGTTTTGAGAGGTGCATGATTTGTCAACGAATGCTAATAGATAACTCAACTACTTCTTGAGCTGGACAAGTTTCGAGGAACGGCTCCCGCACGAGGACGATCACATCCTCTTATTCTCCTTTGTTAATCACTGCCAAAGTTTTCTGATTTCTCATGAACAAAGCGTGAAGAAGGGTTTGTTTGTTATATTATCTTTTTGAGCCGGGCGCACTCAATGCCAGTTCCTTCTCGTATTATGGGTTTGCACATTATACATGCAATCCCGGGGTGAAGCTTGTCCAACTCAAAAAGACTATGAATTAGCTATTACTTCCTCATGAGCTAAAACAGAGGCACAAAATAAAAGATTTTGAACATTTGAGGATAACACATAAATTCTGTACTTTAGGAGGTGGTAGTGGAATACCACGAGTAGGAAGGTATGGTGGACTCATATGGAAGGTATTGGCTTAAGGGTATGGATGCACAAGCAGAATACCGCTTAGAACAGAGTTAGGCCAGCAAAGGTTTTGAGAGAGCAGACAACTGATGATGACTAAGATGCAAAGCAATATAAAGCATGAACATTCAAATAAGCATAACACATCAAGTTGTCTTCCTTGTCAGCATAACACTTCAAACATAATAACATAAAGGTTTTGGCTATGTTGATACTTTAAGAAAATCATGCTTGTTGTTATGACCAAAGCTATGTTTGCCAAGATTAAATAAAGTTTTCACAGCCATACCTGACATAAGGTCAATACTCCCCATAAGAATCATCATATAAGGTCGATTGCATGAAGAGAATACCGAGTGCAGCAAAAGGAACCAATAAACTTCTCATTAATATTCCATCATGGACGACTCCACACTCACGGATACAATTCTTCACCGAAGGAGTGATAGACCTCAATGCACACACCTATCTCATATAATAACCTCCCTAGACATGATACGACTCTACTTGACTCTAAAAGACAAAAGGTAAAGATAAAGATACCGGGCACTCCCCCAAGCTTGGAACAAGCCAAGGGAATGCCATTACCCCAGGAGATTTCACTCATCATCCTTGTTGGCGTTGATCAAGTAGTCCTTGGCGAAACGCTTCCATGGAAGGGGTTCTCCAGTCTCATATGAGAAGCTCGTCTCCTGAATCCTGCATTCAGCACCCAAACCCATGCGCAGAAACCTTAGTTCATACTCACAGTTCTGGTTATGTAGATCATTAATTTGCCCTTGGAGCTCTATAATTCTTTTTTCAGACGCGGTGATGCTTTTCCACATCTCCTTCATCTCCTTCAGGAAGGAGTTCTTCAGCTCGTTGGTGATGTTAAAGTTAGCTTCAACACCACGCTAGATCATCTTCTTGTACTCGAAGACTTCTTGTTCCACTTCTTCCAGCCTGGCCTGGATGCTCCCCTCCTTGATAGGTCCCTTCAGATCTTCTTGATGAAGGACACCGTCCTCCATCCGAACAACCTGAGGGTGCTTCTTCACCTCAGCGAGGTAAGGGTTGATGACGTTGACGACGAACTTGTCCTTGGGGGAACTTGGAGAAGCCATGGCACCTAAATTCAGCTGAAAGATTCCCTGGCAGAAACAGATCGAAGAGAAAACATGCGAAATCGCAAGATATGTTGCCGGAACAATCCGGGAAAATATATAGGAAAAATTTATGCACAGAAAGGAAGGTAACGGACCAAAGCGGGGTCGGAGACGGGCTCCCGGGTGTCCAGGCGGCCTCCCAGCGCGGCCCATGGGGGGGGCAGGGGGGCGCCTGGACTCCCTGGAGGTCGTCTCCGGCTCCACTTAGATTCGGAATTTTACTAATTTTGCAGAAACTCGTAATACGGAACTTTTATGGTGGTTCGCGATGTTTCCTTACCGTACTACATACCTTTTCTTTATTCTGCTTCTGCTGGCGTCTGAAACAGGGCTGCAACATGTTCTTCGTGGGTTGTTGTGTATATTATATTCACATCAACATCGACAGGGTCTCCTGCTATGTAATGCTTAAGCCTTTGCCCATTCACGACTTGAGGTTTGGTGCCTTCAAAATTATTAATCTTAATTGCTCCAGACCGATAAACTTCTTCAATATGAAATGGTCCTTCCCACCTGGAAAGTAGTTTACCTGGAGAAAACCTGAAACGGGATCTGAACAACAAAACTTTATCACCAACATTAAATTCACGTTTCAGAATCTTCCTATCATGCCACTTTTTTACCTTTTCCTTGAACATTTTAGCGCTCTCGGTAGCTTCACTTCTCCATTCATCTAGAGAAGTCAAGTTCATGAGACGCTTCTCACCAGCTAGTTTTGGGTCAACGTTAAGCTCTCTAACAGCCCAGAAAGCTTTGTGCTCTAACTCTAATGGCAAATGGCAAGCCTTGCCGTACACCATCTTATAGGGGGACATGCCCATGGGGTTTTTGTAAGCAGTTCTATATGCCCACAAAGCATCTCCTAACTTATTTGACCAGTCCTTTCTATTCCTGTTTACTGTCTTCTGCAAGATCAACTTAATCTCTCTATTGGTGAGCTCAACTTGCCCACTAGTTTGAGGATGATATGGTGAAGCAATTCTATGATTAACATCGTATTTAGCCAAAGCTTTTCTAAAAGCTCCGTGCGTGAAGTGTGATCCCCCATCAGTCATGAGATACCTTGGTACACCAAACCTAGGAAAAATTACATCTTTAAGCATTTTCAAAGATGTCTTGTGATCATCACTTTCAGTGGGGATTGCTTCAACCCACTTGGTCACATAATCAATAGCTACTAAAATGTGAGTGTACTTGTGCGAAGAAGGAAAAGGACCCATAAAATCAAAACCCCAACAATCAAAAGGTTCAATCACTAGTGAGTAATTCACAGGCATCTCATTCCTTCTACTAATGTTGCCAACTCTCTGACATTTATCACAGGCTAAAACATAATTTCTAGCATCTTTAAAGAGAGTAGGCCAATAAAAACCTGATTGAAGAACCTTATGTGCAGTCCTCTCACCGGCATGATGTCCTCCATAGGGACTATCATGACACCGTCTGAGAATGTCCTTTTGCTCATGTTCCGGTATGCATCTTCTCAGGATCCCGTCGGGACCTTCTTTGAAAAGATGTGGGTCATCCCAAAAGTAGTGCCTCAAATCATGAAAGAACTTCTTCCTTTGCCGAAGTGTTAAACCTAGAGGCAAATACTTTGCAACAATAAAATTAGCATAATCTGCATACCAAGGATCGGAAAGAGATTGTACTTTTACAACGGCAAGTTGCTCGTCTGGAAAACTATCGTTGACTGGGATGGGATCATGCGGTATATCTTCCATCCTTGAAAGATTGTCCGCTACCGGATTGTCTTCTCCTTTCCTATCAACAATCTGCAAATCAAATTCTTGAAGAAGGAGTACCCATCTGATAAGCCTTCGCTTGGCATCCTTCTTTGTCATAAGGTACTTAATGGCAGCATGATCAGTATGAATAATAACTTTGGAATCAACAATATACTGTCTAAATTTATCACAAGCAAAAACTACAGCTAAGAATTCCTTCTTAGTAGTAGCATAATTCCTTTGAGCACTATCAAGAGTTTTGCTAGCATAATGTATAACATTCAATTTCTTATCAACTCTTTGTCCTAAAACAGCTCCAACAGCAAAATCACTAGCATCACACATAATCTCAAAAGGTAAATTCCAATCAGGTGGTTGCACTATAGGAGCAGTTATTAAGACTTTCTTAAGGACTTCAAAAGCTTCCTTACAATTTTCATCAAATACAAAAGGAACGTCCTTCTGGAGAAGATTAGTGAGGGGTCTTGAGGTTTTAGAAAAGTCTTTAATAAATCTTCTATAAAAACCTGCATGACCGAGAAAACTGCGAATACCTTTGATGTCCCTTGGGTGGGGCATCCTCTCAATAGCTTCGATCTTAGCTTTGTCCACTTCAATTCCCCTTTCGGAAATCTTGTGACCAAGAACAATTCCTTCATTAACCATGAAGTGGCACTTTTCCCAGTTGAGTACCAAATTTGTCTCCTCGCATCTCTGCAAAACTTTATTAAGGTTGTGAAGACAATGGTCAAAAGAAGTTCCATAGACGGAGAAATCGTCCATGAAGACTTCCATAATATCCCTGCAGAAACCATGAAAGATAGCAGACATACACCTTTGAAAAGTAGCAGGGGCATTACATAAACCAAAAGGCATACGCCTGTAAGCATAAGTACCAAAGGGACAAGTAAAAGTGGTCTTCTCTTGATCAGCAGTATTAACATGAATTTGAGAGAAGCCAAAATAACCATCGAGAAAACAAAAGTGGGTATTTTTGGATAACCTTTCAAGCATTTGGTCGATGAACGGCAACGGGTAGTGATCCTTCCTGGTTGCCTTGTTCAACTTCCTGTAATCAATACACATTCTATATCCAACAATAATTCTCTGAGGTATTAATTCATTTTTATCATTAGGAACCATAGTTGTACCTCCTTTCTTAGGAACACAATGTACCGGACTTACCCACTTACTATCAGCTATAGGGTAGATAATACCTGCGGCCAGAAGCTTGAGAATCTCAGTTCTCACAACATCCATCATCTTCGGGTTCAACCGTCGTTGATGATCAACAACTGGTTTAGCATCAGGCTCAAGGTTGATAGTATGTTGACAGATAGATGGACTAATCCCCTTAAGGTCATCAAGGGTATAGCCAATTGCGCCTCGGTGTTTACGAAGTACTTCCAATAATAGCTCTTCTTCATATCCTGAAAGGTTAGAATTGATAATAACAGGATATACTTTCTTTTCATCTAAATAAGCATACTTGAGCGTATCGGGCAGAGGTTTAAGATCGAACACCGGGTCTTCTTTCGGTTTTGATAAAATTCCCAAAGGTTCAACCGGAAGGTTGTGCTTCAGGATAGCAGGCTGCCTCAAGAATATTTCATCTAGTTCATTTCTTTCCTGCATATGCAAATCATTCTCGTGGTCCTCCATGTATTGCTGCAAAGGATCATTAGGGGGAATAGCAATAGAGGCAATACTTTCAATAATTTTATCATCACTAGGTAAATCAGTACCATGAGGCTGCTTAGAGAACTTAGAAAAATTAAATTCATATGGCTCACCATCGAATTCAACAGAAACTTTACCTTTCTTGCAATCTATTATAGCTCCACAAGTTCTAAGAAAAGGTCTACCAAAAATAATTGGACAAAAATTGTCCCTCTCTGAACCAAGTACTAGAAAGTCGGTAGGGTATTTTACCTTTCCACATAGGACTTCAACGTCCCTCACAATCCCGATAGGAGAGATAGTTGTTCTGTTTGCAAGATGAATGGTAACATCAACTTCTTCAAGTTCACAAGGGGAAATCTCACCGATGATTTCTTCATAAAGTGAATAAGGGATAGTGCTTGCACTCGATCCCAAATCGCATAGCCCATAATAATTGTGATCTCCTATTTTAACAGATACCACTGGAGTACCTGAAATTGGGCCTTTATTCTTGGCTGTGACAAGGTTAGTGGAAACAGCACAAAAAATTATATTGGAATCCAAAACATCATTAGTAGCAAGGTCTTTAATCAATGCAACTTGAGGATCGATTTTGATCTGGTCCTCAGGCTCATCAACTCTTCTCTCACTTTTATTTATTATGCCTGTCACAAAAGAGTGATCCTTTATCCTTGCGGGAAAAGGAGGCTTTTCATATATAACTGCAGGCAAAATAGGGTCAGCAACATAAATATCAATAGGTGGCTCTTTAAAAGGTTCATGGTGCTGGTCTCTCTTTTTTTTTAAAGAATCAACGTGGGAGGCAAAATTCTTACAGAAATCAATCACTAGATGGGAATCAAGACCAATCTTAGAGCAAAAAGTATTGAAGTATTCAGTTTTCACATAGCTCTCAATATAATCATGTTCATAATTTATAGCGGGTTCAATACCTTTATCAATTTCCCAATCTTCGGTATTCCTCTAGATCCTTTCAATGAGATCCCACCTTTCTTCAACACTCTTCTTCTGAAATACCCCATTAGAGGAGGCATCAAGCATCTCCTTATCCTGACGAGAAAGCCTGGCATAAAAATTTGTAAGTATAACTTCCTTGGGAAGCTTATGAATAGGGCATTTGAGCATTAGGGCCTTCAATCTCCCCCAAGCTTGAGCAATGCTTTCTCCGTCACGAGACCTAAAGTTATAGATATAGTTCCTGTCTCGATGAATTTCATGAAGAGGATAAAACTTAGTATAAAAGAGAGACATAAGCTCCTGCCAGTCAAGCAAGTGTGAGTTATCGAGAAGCCTATACCAATCCGAAGCTTTATCTATAAGTGATACGGCAAACAATTTTCTCATGACAAACTCCCTCGATACACCTGCAAGCTTAAATAATGAACTTAGTTGTGACAGATATAGCAAGTGTTCACCGGGATGTCTGTCTCCTGCATAACGATTAGCCAAAACATAATCGATAATGCCAGTTGGTATTTTATAAGGCACAATTTTAGTAGGGGGAGGATCAACCACCACAGGTGTGGGGAGTCTTCCTGCAAGCAACGCTCCAATAACAGGGTTATCCATAAGGACAAAGAGCAGCAATAGCAAAAACAAAAACAGAATTATAAAAACTTCCTTACCAGTTTCACTTTACCAATAGCGCTACGCTCCCCGGCAACGGTGCCAGAAAACGGTACTTGATGACCCTCAACCATAAGGGATCTATTGCAGCGTTTTCGATAAGTAAGAGTGTCGAACCCAACGAGGAGCAGAAGGTATTGATAAGCGATTCTGAGCAAGAAATTACTGCAAGCACTGAAAGATAACTTTTTAGGGGTTTTCTCGATATAGGCAATAGGAAGGTAAAAGCAAGCAATGTAAAAGGCACTGAGAGTAACAAGTGGCCCAATCCTTTCTTAGCAAAGGAGAGGCCTAGCAACTGAACTTATAAAGACTAAAGCGTTCCTGAGGACACACGGGAGAGGTAGTCATGTGCTTTCACCATATTCCGTATCGATACTATGTTATGTGTTGATAAGTGTTGAGTGGGTGGATCTATGCTAGTACACTCTCTAGACTAAGATGAGTGCACTCTTATGATTAAACACCTTGCAAGCATCCGCAAATACAAGATAGAATTTAAGGCAAAAGCCTAACCATAGCAATACGATCAAGGATCCATTATTCCCTTATGCAAAATCGTGCGAACTGGGGTTCAGGTTTCTGTCACTCCGGCAACCCACCATAAGCATTCTTTATACACAATGTATTCTCCTAGGTCCTTAATAAGGCGAAGTGTTGGGTGTTCGACTCACACAACACCACTAGTAGAATGACAACGCAACTTAAGTATCAAACAACACATATTACTTCAACAGCATATGACTACTAACAACAAGACTTTCCCCATGTCCTCAAGAACTAAGGTAACTACTCACGAGACATAAAGGGGATCATGATCAGTGGGGATAAATAGGTGATAAACAATCTGGACATAATAATATTTCTCCAACAAAACTCAATAGCATTCACCACAAAGTAGTAATCAACACCGATGGAGTAGAGAGGATGGGTAGTACGAGTTACAACACAAGTTACGATTGTAAGACGAGATTTGGATGAAGATGGAGATGGTGCTGGTGTTGGGGATGATGTTGATGATGATCTCGATGATTCCCATGACGATGGTGATGACGATGGCGACGATCTCCCCTTCCGGGAGGTGATCTCCCCGGCGGAATCTGCCCGCCGGAGATGGCTTTTTTTCTCTGTAGGTTTCCGCCACGGAGCGGCGGCGGAACTCCGTAAAAATCCCTGTCTCTAGGGTTTTTGGATAACAGGGAGCATATATGCAAAAGGGGGCGGCCAGAGGTGGGCCAGGGGCTCCAGGCGGCCCCCGGCGCGGCCAGGTGATACGTCCAAAACATATCTATAATTTCTGCTTGCTCCATGCCACTTTTGGGTGATATTGCTATGATATTCATACACTTCCATACACTTTTGATCTTATTTGGACTAACTTACTAATCTAGTGCACCCCAGTGCCAGTTTCTGTTTTCGGCTGTTTTTGTATTTCAGGTTTTCATGTTTCGAGAACTGCCCAGAAAAATCCAGAAAAAATATATAAAAAATCAGCGTATCGGGAACGACACTGCTTCCGAAGGGGAGCCTGGGGGGGGGGCACAGGGGCCCCAGGCGCCCTGTGGGCGCCCCCCCTGGGCCGCGCCGGGGGGGCGCCTCGGCACCCCGAGAGCCCCCCGGTGCCCTACTTTGGCAGATATTTAAAGGGTCCCCCGTAACCCTTAAAACATGACTTCTTTTCGCGATCCCATCTCTGTTCCGTCGCCGCCGCCGCTTCCAAGATCGGGAGCACCAGGAGAACTCTTCCCGGCACCCTGCCGGAGGGGAGGATCACCACCGGGAGCTTCTCCACCACCATGGGCTCCTCCTGGATGACTCGTGAGTAGTCTCCTTTGGACCATGAGTCCATGACCAGTAGCTATGTGATGTTCTCCTCCCGTTCTTGTGCTTCACTAATTAGTCCTCGTGAGCTGCCCTACATGATCGTGGCACCTATGTAATCCTTGTGTTGTTGCTATGTTGAGTTTGCTGGGATCCGATGGATTATGAGATTATGTTCAGATTGATCGTGAGTAATATATTTGATTCACCTCTTTTATATTTTAGCTCATAAGTAATTCTTGCATGTTCTCCGTTGTTATTTATTGCTTTGGCCAAGTAGTAGGTAGTGACTCCAAGAGGGAACGTTATGCTCGATTGTGGGTTCATGCCCCTCGATGACTAGCTTGAGTGACAGAAACATGAGTCTAGGGGATGTGCTGTTGCCACAAGGAGGAAAACAACGGTGCTTGTGCCCGCGGGTGCAAGGATTGTTTACTTTACGCAAAGTTCTTTTAATGCAGTTGTCTGTTGCATTGAGTTTACACTATGGGTGGGACTCGCAACTTAATACCAGCGAGATGTTCTGGATAGATATCTCAAGGTGGATGATTAGTAGTAGATGCAGATGGATTTCGGTCTACTTACTTTGGCGTACCGCCCATGCTTTGAACCTCAACCTTTCTTGCAATGTAGTTAGCATTGGTTTGCGTTCGTGGTCCTGTCAATTGCCCAGCTGTAATTTGTTTACCTCACATAGCTGTTTTATCGTCTTTTGGGAGAGAGACATCACTAGTGAACATCATGTGACTCCGGTCCATATTACTATCATTGATCACATACACTATTTACTTTTCGCTATTTTACTTACTATTGCAAATTACTATCTATCACTACTATCATATTGCTTTTAACCCTTTGTGAACTACAAGGCCGGAGAGATTGACAACCTCTCTGTACTCGTTGGGAGCAAAGTTATTTGTATCTGTGTGCAGGTCCACGTTGATTGCTAATTGCGCCGTTAGCAGTTGACACCTACCTGTTGAACCTAGGAGTCTCTGGGGATTCGATCCTTGGCATCTTTGCTAGGGGAAAACGCTTCTACTTACTGCATCTTACACCTTCCACTTGGGGTAATCCAACGAGGGGTTCGAGGCCCATCAAGGAGTATTTTCTGGCGCCATTGCCGGGGACTCCACTCTTCAGGATAGGGGAGTTGCATGCTATCTTTTACCTTTGCTTATTAGTCTTGTTAGTTTACCTTTCATTTTTGCTTTAGTTCCTTTTATCAAAAATCACAAAAATAGTTATCTTGCTTGCTTGCTACTATGAGTTCTACCAAAAACACTAAATGGGAGGGGTACACCCCTACTTCCATTGCCCCACTTATCTCTGACGGGGTTTATAAAAAAGATAAACCTTGTGATTACACTAGTTATGACGGAGAGTTATGCCCATGGCATGGCCTTCCAGGAAAAAAATATGAGCCTTAGTTTAAAATTGCTCCTACGCTTCCCGAAACTTGGGAAGATGTTCAAACTCTTATAATAGAGAGCGAACTAAACAAAGAGGATGACACTACAATTCTGCCCACTAATGATAAAATTGATTTTGATAATTGTAGTATTTCAGAAATTATCACCTTCCTACAAGGAATGGCTAAGGATCCCAACACTAGCACGCTTAATCTTGCCTTCACAGAGCATATCACTAATGCTCTCATCAAAGCTAGGGAGGTGAAACTCAGAGTAGAAGCCTCCATACCTAGAAAGATAGGAGATGGTTGGGATTCTATGATTAAAATTAAGATAAATAACTTCTCATGCTTTGCTTTATGTGATATTGTAGCTTGTACTTCTATTATGCCCAAAAGACTATATGATATGCTTAAATTGAAATCGTTTGATTCTTGTTCTTTTGGTAATGCTCTCGTTGATTCTTCCATAAAGAAACCTTTGGGGAGGATCGATGATGTTCTTATTGTTGTCAATGATAATTATGTGCCCGTCGATTTCACTATTATGGATATTGAATGTGATCCTTCTTGTCCAATTATTTTGGGACGTCCCTTTTTGCGCACCGTTGGTGCTGTCATTGACATGAAAGAGGGTAATATAAAATTTCAGTTTCCTCTCAAGAAAGGGATGGAACACTTCCCTCGTAAGAAGGTCAAGTTACCTTTTGAGTCCGTTGTACGGGCTAGTTATTCTTTTACGTTTGATAAAACTTGATCTTTGCATTATGCCTAGCTTAAAGGCATAAAAGAAAGCACTTTTGGGAGGCAGCCCACATGAATAAATTTTTTGCTTTTGTTGTGTCTTGATGTTGTTTACTGCTGTAGCATCATCATTGTATCTTTGCTTTTCATATTTGTGCCAAGTATAGCCTCTGATTGCTAGAAAGTTCAAAAGTTGTGAGGTGCTGTCCAGGAAACAGATTCTGTCCTTGGATAGAAAAATTCGTATAAAATCACCAGATCATCTTTTTGGTCTGAATTTTTTCGACAGCGTTCTCTATATAATTGTCTTTCGTGCGTCCGTTCTGAGTTTTTTGATTTGAGTTGCAGAAGTATCCCGAACAGGTCAATTACTGCCTGCTGTTCTGTTTTTCACAAATTCTGTCCTGTTTTGCCTTACCTTCACTTTGCAAATTAAGAACTTGCTTTTTCTTTGCAAAAACCTTTTGGCAATCTTTAGAAACAGTAGAACTTCAAGAATATCCTTATTTCCAGCAAGGTATAATTATTTTATTAAGGGTACTAACCTCGCTAATCAGATTATGATGAGTTATGTATGAAGGGAGTTTTCAAGTGTGCGAGGGAAGATGATAAAAAGATTCAGGAGTGTCAAGCGCTCAAGCTTGGGGATGCCCCCGTGCACCCCAAAGAAATATTCAAGGAGACTCAAGCATCTAAGCTTGGGGATGCCCCCGTGCATCCCCTTCTCCATCAACATTATCAGTTCGTCTTTCGTTCCGCTATATTTTTATCACTTCATGTGTTATGTGCTATGCTTGGAGCGTCTTGCTTTTAGTATTCTTTTTAGTTTTTCATAACGAGTCGGAACCCAGCATTCCTTTATGTGGGAGAGAAACACGCTCCACCTCTACCTAGAATATTACATAGAATTTTCATGCCTACCTATGCTGTGTATATTCTTTGTCTTTTAATAGCTACTATCGTGCTTTGCTCTTAGTATTCATGCTTATCTTTTCAAAGAGCTTTTACTTAGTTGGTTGCTTGAACTCTTTTTAATTACCATGATCACCTTATTAAGAGAGTTTGCTTCCGTTGCATTGGTTAATGTGTCTATGATAAAGATGCTACTTTCATGATGGTGCTTAGTAGTTTAGGTTTTCTTATGGTTAATCTCGAATAGCTGGGGGGTTCCTAATGTGTCATTGGAATACCAACTTGGTTTGTTTGCCTATGATGTGGTATGGTTTAGTAATATCTTCCTTTGAGAGTTTATTTTGATTGACTTGGCGTATGCTCACGCATATTCAAGACTGTAAAGAAAGTCCGTCAAGCCTTGATGATCTTTTGTTTCCAAGTAGCGATATAACTACCATGCCTGATTCAATATTGCTTTGTCGCTCTGCATGATTATGACCGTCATTGATCTCTTAGTTGGTTGCTCCCAGTCTTTTGCTAACCTACACCTGCACTAAGCAAATTAACCATGCAATACATAGCTCATGGGAAAGTAGCCTAAAAACTATTGTGGTAAAGAATATGTTGCTTACGTATCTTATTTCTTATGAGTTGCTTGCTGAGCGGTAACCATGTTTCTGGGGACGCCATCAACTGTCACACTTTTGTTAAATATCATGTGAGTTGCTATGCATGTTCGTCTTGTCTGAAGTAAGGGTGATTTACCGTGGGTTGAATTAATATGCATATTGTTAGAGAAGAACATTGGGCCGCCAACCAAAGCCATGCATCATGGTGGAAGTTTTAGCTTGGACCTTAATCCTCAATCTCTCATGAGAATATGCTTATGCATTAAAGAGGAGTCCATCATCTATTTTCTATGTTGTCCCGGTATGGATGTCCTCAAGTTGAGATTTATCAAAAACGAGAAATCAAATGCGATCTATCTCCTTGGACCTTTGTACAGGTGGCATAGAGGTACCCCTTTGTGACACTTGGTTAAAACATATGCAATGCAATGATAACCCATGGGAATCCGAGCTAATTAGGACAAGGAGCGAGCACTATTAGTATTCGATGCATGAGGCTTGCAACTTATAAGATGTTTTATACATGACACATATGAAGTACTACTACCGTTGACACAATTGCTTCCATGTTTCAAAATAAAAAGCTCTAGCACTTCAAGCATCAACTACTGAGAGCATGATTGTCATTCTGAGTGTAATGTGCATTGTCCCAAAGTAGCATTGTCTTTTGCATGATTGTGATATCGTTTATTTTGAAATAATTGTATCTAGTCATCACTTAAACCTTTAAGGTGCCCCTGCACTTATGTTTTGCATCACTAAAGGGGGCAAGCTAGATATCACTTGATCATATTTGCACATCATGTTCATTGCAAATCTTTTTGATGTTTCAGTTTCATGTTGTAAAACTTTCAGTCATTTGTAATTTTCTCTTGAGACAACTTAGTTACTTTAGAATCATTGTCTCAGTAAGCATTTGTCATATGACTATGAGAAAGTCTTATATGGTTAATAGCATGTCACCACAGAAATTATACTTGTTATCATTTACCTACTCGAGGACGAGCATGAATTAAGCTTGGGGATGTTGATACGTCCAAAACGTATCTATAATTTCTGCTTGCTCCATGCCACTTTTGGGTGATATTTCTATGATATTCATACACTTCCATACACTTTTGATCATATTTGGACTAACTTACTAATCCAGTGCACCCCAGTGCCAGTTTCTGTTTTCGGCTGTTTTTGTATTTCAGGTTTTCACGTTTCGAGAACTACCCAGAAAAATCCAGAAAAAATATATAAAAAATCAGCGTATCGGGAACGACACTGCTTCCGAAGGGGAGCCTGG